>JARDWD010000685.1:1200000-1800000 GCA_029034505.1 Ornithoptera priamus
CCGAGATAAAAGGCAAGAGGCTGACTTTCCAAGACATCTACGATCATTATATATATGTATTTGTTATACTAATATTAACTAACGATAATACAGTTATGAATCTCAACAACATAATGAGCTAGAGAGGAATTTCAGCCGGAAACCAGATACGATATTGTATAAGTAAACCAAATAATTAAGCGGTCAAATTGATTACTGGATCTGAGCAAATGATCGCGCGTCTTAATACAGCTCTTAATTAAATAGATCAAGTTAACCGTAATGATCTCATAATATTTGCTTTGAAGGAGAGAGATTAAAGTAAGTCAAACATCATCTGGTTTTTTGGTTTAACTTGTGTATATACGATTGCTGAATAGGTTACTTACGACCGATGGTGCAGTAAGGTCATCGAGCGGGTCTACGTTTACCGGTACGCAGTGGGGACCTATCACAAGATGGACCGACGATCTGGGGAGGATCTCGGGAACCCATTTGATGCGATGTGAAGATCCTTGGGAGAAGCCTATATTCAGTAGTGGACGTTTATCGGCTTATGATGATAATGAACTAGGTTGAAAGCAGCTCCAATTGTACGAAGTAAAATGAGTACAGAGTACATTACCATAACAGTCAATTTACGTCCCCACTGTTGGGGCACAGGCCTACCCTCAATATGAGTGCGATTGGCAATAGTCACCACGTGGGCCCAAATGCCCAAAAATCAACACTTCACACACACCTTAGAATAAATTCTAATTCATGTGCAGGTTTCCTCGCGATGTTCTTCACCGTTTGTATTTCGCTGTTGTTACTTAAGTACACAAATGTACATAACTTAAGTATTAAAGTCATCGGTACATGACGAGATACGAACCCGCGACCTTCGGAATGAAGGCCGCACGCTCTAACTTTATATTATTTATATATTTTAATAAATTAATTATTTATATTATTATAAAGTTACAATAGACAATTTGAATATTTTAATACATAAACATGTTTCTTTAAAAAATAATATAAACATACAAACAAAGGTGATCAAATAGAATCAACCCCCTGGAGCTAGTAACTTTGTAATAGAATTTGGAACAAGGGAAAGTCTTCTACGTTTTGTTTTATCGAAAGTTTCTCATTAATATTTAATTTAATTAATAAACTAAGATAAAACGATCTAGCGCAACAGTAAATAGATCCGTGCGTACGCGTTATAAAAATAAAGTAATTTTAGCGTTAAATCGGAAAGCTGAAGATTGAGCGTCGACGTGCACCATAAAAGAAAATTAGACTTGAAATTTCATCGTAACCCTGAGATAAATTAAATTGAAGCGGTCACAGCATCCGAGACGGTGTCCGCAAAGACGTCGAAGCGTCGCCTTCAGTTGGACGCGTGGAGGAAACAAATTGCTTCAAATAATCTCTGCTCGGACCCCCGTTTAATCTTAAGGTCAAAATGGCCGACGTTCAGCGACTTAGCTTTTGATATGTTAACGTAATAGGAACCGGATATACAAATAAAATATTACCGGCTTCAAAATTGTGCTAAACATTACAGTAGAATAGAATAGAATGAAATAGAATATAATATGATGGAACAGAACGCAAACATAACCGCGAGCAATAACTAGCTTATATTAATACCAGGGGTTGCAATGCGCAGGGTGAAATGCGGAACACCCTGAGGCTGAAGAGGACATTAAATCTTTGCTTCCGTCTGAATTAACCTCGGCGTTTTCATTAAGACTTGGCAATTGACGTCGAGTCGTTTTTTTCCCCACCTTCCTTTCCCCCCCTTTTTCGTAATTAAGGCTCTTTCGGAGCCAATAGGTCTTAGTTAAGGTGGCTTTTAAAAATCCATTTGTTGCTATCGATTTTTAAGGTAATTTAGTATACTAATGTTCTGATGGAATGTCGGATGGAGGCGCGATATGAACAATCTTTTTTTTTTTTGGTACGAAGCGACGTTACGAGAGGGATGTTCACCTGATGGTAAGTGATACCCCCGCCTATAATAAAGCGAAGCTAGTCCTCACTAGCGGTCCTCAATGTGGTGCTGTGTATAACATCCTCATGTTATACACAGCACCACATTGCGCTCGCCGCCTTCAAGTAAAAAATGTCGAGTCTCGCTCCCAGTAATTTCACTAGCTACAGCGCCCTTCAAACCGGTGAAGCGGTACCTACCTAGTTTTCCAGCAACAGAGACCTACCACCATTAAAAATTGTTCAGCACAGCAGTTAATACTAACAAATAACGGCTGTCAGATTCTAACTGAAGGATTACTCCAAAGAGAAAAGTTTTATTTACCCAATAATCACTCCAAGAGGGTCGTTTAATCTTAAAAACAGCCTCTCAAGTTGTAGATTAAGAAGCGATTATAATTAGGAGCAGCTAACTTAGTGAGAACTTAATTCTGTTTGGGCTCAATTAAAAAGATAATCTCGGAAGAGTTCAGAGAAGTTTTAATACGTATAAAAGTTTATTTTAGGTAATACGCTAAAACTAAGTTACTTATTTAGATCGGATCCTTCGCAAATGTTTAAGTTAAACAACCAATATTTGGACAGCGTGGATAAATAACCTTGAGCTCTCCTTCTTCTCTTACAGGATCTCAAGCTCCAGCAATAGGAACGTTATTTAGACTAAGTAATATTTAAAGCGATCGCTTTTGCTGCTTGAGATACTGAGATCAAGTTTGAATCTGTCATTCATCTGAACTCGTGAACAATGCAGATTTTTTAATTCAATTAAACGATGAGACGAGTGAGACTGTCACGTGAAGATAAGTGATAAGCCTGCGCATAACAATGTGTCGCTAGTTAGGATGATATACACAGCACCACATTGCGCTCGCCTGAGACAAGATGTTAAGTGTGGGTACCCTGGTAATTACACTAGCTACAACGCCTATAAAACCGGAACACAGTAATATTTGCACACTACCTAGAGGGTATCTGGATACAGAGACCTAACACAAATAAAAGCTTCCCTTATTCTCTTATTAGGACCCAAATCTCAGCAGTGGGAACGTTAAGTAGTCTACTTAGATATTAAAGTTTTATTCAGCTTTTAACAGATCTGAACAGGTAGGTCTCTGTTGCCGGAGACCGTACAGCAGGTAGGTACCATCGCAATTCCTACAGCAGCCGACAAACAGTACTGTACAAACATTACTGTGTTCCGGATTGAAGGGCGCTGTAGCTAGTATGATTACTGGGGTAACGAGACTAAACATTGAGATGAGACATAAGGTGTCAAGGCGATGAGCGCATTGTGATGCAGTATACCATCCTAATTAACGCGACGTTGTTATGGGCGGGCGTATCACTTACCATCAGGTGAACGACCAGCTTTCTTGGTCATAATGTAAAATATTACTTCAGAGCGACCGTAACCGCAAATGACTCTACTACAACCGTTACCATAGCAACAGCGCAAATAATACGAAAATCAAAAAATTAATAGTCTATAATCATTATTCATCTGCCGATACACGTCCATTGCTGGTGTTAAACCTCATCCAAGGATATCCACATCGATCGGTCGTCCACAGTCCACATTCAGCGGTTACCAGCGACCTTACAGTCAGCATGGCCTCCGGTACCACCGGGCACTAATAGGAATTTGTGGGGATTCATATGGGGGGATTTAGGGCATTTCCCACCACGCCGACCCAATATAGGTCGGTCGGAGCCAGAGCCTCTGTTGTATAGCAGGGTGCACCACGAGCAGTTCAGGTTGGCTCATGAGTTATACTCCATTACTTTCCTCATAATCCATTTACAATTCTTTTCACGACGAATTCTCATATTCCCATATCGATACGTTCACTAGTTTTTACGTGATTGGCGGAAAAAGGAAACTCATTTGCATTATATTCTATATGTATAAAATATCTAGTATATAAAGATCTTTATGTTCAACATTATTTATTTCTATCATTTACCTAATTAATTATAATCTTAGGATAATAGATCCTTTATACGTTTCCTTATTACCTTAGAACAGTAACAACATCCTTGCTTAGTTGTAATCCTTGATTTAACTTCACGTCCTTTTTATAATTTATTTTCTGTAGTCACACATGAACATAAGTATACACAGTGAAGCTTTAACACTTAATATCACGTGATTTTAATTAAAACCGAAGGGATGTGAGTGTGCTGATGAATATGGCGCTGTGGAGGGATTGTCGGGTCTGGTGTCATCAGGTTATGGATCATCCATCTTCCTGCTCTAATTCCTCGCTATCAAACCCTGCGTCCATCAATCATGCGACAATGGAATTTTGAAGACTTACCTCATCACAGCTCCAAGCGTCTTTACACAACCGGCGTGAACATAAGTCTGAGAGGCTGTCCAGTGATTTAATTAAGAAATTAATTTACAGTGATATGCTACAATCGAAGAAAATTGGAGAAGGCCTATATCAGTGGAACAAAAGCTGATAATGATGATGATACTACAAACTATTGAAAGCGTTTCCATGGAAATTACTTGTAAAGTCTTTTTTTTAACAAAAGTCGACATTTGTTGAGTAACAAATAAGCTATGGTCATTATCATCATCTCAACTAATAGTCATCCACTGATGAGCATGGGCAGTGGTATCATTTACTGGTAGTAGGTCTCTGTTGCTGGAACTGTCTAGCAGTCCGAATTTCGACAGCTACACACACCGCATACACAAGGTACTTCCGCCATCAGGGGCAGTTCTCAGCGCCCAGAGTTTCCGATACAGCCGCAAGGTTGTCGGAGAACAGACCCGAGCCCGTCTTCGACGACCGAATACATCCGCCAGAAAGCAAACATTCAGATACACGATACAAAAATCCACAATCGGATAACTACACTCCAAGTAACTTAAGCATTCTAAGTAATTATGTCTACGAGACCAGTATCAGATGAGCTGTAAGGATCAATATAACTTTCTAGCGCTTAACATCATCCGAAACAGACCGTCTAGTTACCATAGCAGCTCCATTTCCGCCGCTAAACAGTACTGTGCAAACATTACTATATTGGGGTTTGAAGAGCGTAATAGCTACTAAAATTACTTGGGTAATGAAACTTAACATCCCGTATCAAAGTGATGCTGTGTATATCATCCTAACTGTCGCCACGTTGATATACATATTTTACTTGCCATCATATCAACATCGCGCTCATCTCGTGACGTCGTTAACTAAAAAGAAATAGGTCCATGACCATAATAATGTAAATTCTTTTCAGCACCACATTTATACATGCCAGGTCTCGTTACCCCAGTAATTACACTAGTTACAGTACCCTTTAATCCGGAACACTAGAACTGACCTGATGCTCTATTACCAGCAGTCGCTAGAATACTCTAATACCAGTCATTTCAAGCTATGATATACTAAATCTAGTCACCGTGGGAATTTTACTAGTCGTAGGACCTTTCTGGATACAGTAATATCTGCACATTACTACCCGGCGGTAGAAACAGATACAGTACGTATAGACCGGTCTCCAGCAACGGAGATCTAATACAGTAAACTAGAAAGGACTCAGAAAAAGATATTCCTTTCATTTTTCCAAAGATTTCACATTATTCCATAAAAGGAATAAGCAGCAAGTTGAAGATCTAAAGTGCTCGTTTCTTTCATCATTATATTACTGCCTGTTCATACCATGACCATGCAAAATTGCAGTTCGCTGCAGCACATCCATGCATTCATTAGAGATAATTAATGCATGACAAGTAAATCACAAGCTCCGAAATATTACTGCACTAGGTGATAAAATATTACTGCAATGAATATTTATATCTACGTTTACACTATTTACTGTTTTAGTCTCTAATTACCGGTAATAATAGCGATAGTGAGACTTTATTAGTAGAATTCATGTACTACAGTAGTTCACCTACCGTCGCCATACAACTATATAAATATATTACTGCGTTTCAACAAAAATTACTGCAACTTAACTGAACACTAGTTCAGAGCTATTGATACAAGCACAGCGTTAAAATAAACTAGGGTGTTTGAGGTAAATACGAATATAAAGGAGAAGCCGTTCACTGCTGGGCGTAGGCCTCCCCCAAAGATCTCCACGTCGGTCTGTCTTGCGTTGCTCGCATCCAGTGGGTTCCCGCGACTCTCACCAGATCGTGGGTCCACCTTGTGGGAGGCCTCCCAACATCACGTCACTCGAGGACCTTATTGCCCCATCGGCCGTCGGTCCTTCAAATAATGTGCCCTGCCCACTGCCACTATATATATATATATATATATATAAGCGGGTGTGAGAGTCCCGCATAGCAATTTACGAGCCAAAGTCAACCTCACCTGCTCGAGATGCGCTCTGCTAATCAACAAACGAGTCTCTGGCTCCCACCAACCCGCACTGGACCAGCTTGGTGGAAAATGGCCTAAATCCACCCATATGAACTCCCACAAACGTGGGGATCTTAAGTGAGGCCTATATCCAGCAGTGGACGTCTATCGACTGGTGATGATGATATATAATGTTCAAACATTCTTCTCACTGGTGGTAGATCCTAGTCGGAGACTGCATAGATATGTATCACCGCAGCTCCTATATCTGCTGCTAAACGGTAGTGTGCAACTTTACTGTGGTCCGGTTTTAAGAGACCTGTGGCTTGTGAAATTACTAGGGTAACGAGACTCGACGACATCTTACATTTCAAGACGATGAGCACAATGTGGTGCAATGTAGTGTCATCTTCCCTAGCGTTCGTATCGTGCAGGTGTATCACTTACCATCAGGTGACCGTCGCACACATCTCGTCGCTTCGTTGATTAAAAAAGGCAACTTTCGATGATTTTTAAGCGAAATAGCCACAAAACTACACACGAATATTAAACTTCTGACATTCTTTACCTTCGGCGGCACGATGAGGTACGTCTCCACCTTGTGATCAGCCAGGTATCCTTCGCGTGACACGCCTTCTCCAGGCTCCACTTCGAACCGGCCTCCTAGTTGCAACATCGTCGCCTTTGTGATGTGAACGCGCCTAAAACCAAAAAGTAAGTTGTGATTCAGATTCTTAATAGTTCTTTCTCCAAATCACAAGGAGTATGATAAGAGAAGAGAGAGAGAGAGTGGGAGAGAGACAGAAGTAATTTTTAATTTGTGATAGACAATCAGTATAATTAGCAGTTATGAAAGGGGGCGATAGTACATAAAAGATTGGGAACCTGTGTTCAAGATCCTCTATATCACGACAGAGTCCACCTGGACAGCATTTACTGGATGGTAAGTATTAATTAAGATATTTACACAACCATAGACAATGTTCTTCATATTACGACATGAGATGATGCTTATTGTTATCCCAATAAATCTTCGTACCGGATATGAAGGTTGGTATTTACTTAGGTGGAAGAAGAGGATTGACGCTCTAGAGATGTGGTGCTGGAGGAGAATGGTCGGAGTATCGTGGACTGAATTTCGTATCAACGAGTCTATACTTCGAGAGCTCGGCATCAAGCAGCGTTTATCATCTTTAGTACAATCTCATATCCTCTTTTTTGACTACGTATGCCGCCGAGGGTAGGCAGTTTTTTTTGTAATGATCATGTTTGCGTCGCAGTTTTATTGAAAACCATTGCGGCTTCATCAGACTCAGGGCTCGAGGATCTGGTATCCACAAGTTAAAATAATAAAGAAAAGAAGAAGAAAAGAAACTAAAACTAAAATTAAACGAAAACTAAATGAACACAAAAATACAAAAACTAAACACAAACCGGAAACCAAAACATAATAGAAATACATATACATATATATATGGACAAAAGTAATATGTAAAAGGGGGAGAAGAAAGGTGAGAAAATATTGGACGCGGCAGGGTTGAAGAGATGGATAGTGCTATAGGGGGAGAGATAAGAGAGTGTAATTACAAAGGCAGCGTTATTTAATTATATCTTATTACATCCTCTCACAACTTCCTTGTCAAGTTCAGATAGATGGGAAACAGAGATGAACTGTATATGAGCGAAGATATAAAATGGACAATCGTAATGGTGAAGACAAAGTAATATAACTTAATAAATCTCGTGTAAGGATATAAAAGCGGTTCGCATTGTGGAAGCCACTCAGTGCTTCCGCTAATCCCATGAAATTATTTCCCACTTCAGCCGCTAAAAGCCTTCTGCCTCCGTACATTACTTCCGTCCGTATCCCAAAGTATAGGAATGTGTTATTTCGACGGCTTTACAAATAAATCCGGAACGTAATTTAATTTCTCTGGATACATAACAAATGTATTGTTATGTAATAAAAAAGGGGAACAAAAAACCAACCCCCTCCTAACCAATCTCGGAGATTATACGATGACGTCACGTTGCACGTTCGCGATCTATTGAGTTGACTAAGTAAGGTCTCTGGTTACAAACTGAAGTCAAATTTCGTTCAATTTAAACGACGGAACAGCCGCCATTATAGCATAGCTGTGTTCCGGCTGTCAACGGATGAGAGCTGAAGTCCTACCAAGAGTTGGAATTCTTCACCATCTATAGCTTCTATGTCATTTAATGTCATATGAACATGTCATATGACATCAATTTCCTTCGTCCCTTTTCCAATAAAGAAATGTTAGATTTTATTATTTAAGTATAAACTTAAGGATCTTTCAAAATCCCTGTGTACCTTTTGCCATAAATTGACACCTGTATACATCATCATTATCAGCCGTTAGATATCCACTGCTGGACATAGACCTCCCCCAAACGTCTCCACATTGATCGGTCTTACGCTGCCCGCTTCCAGCGGCTTTCCACGACCTTTAACAGTCAGCATGGCCTCTGTTACCCCCGGGCACTAGTGGCCTTCGTTTGTATGGATTCATATGGTGTAAATTTGGGGTATTTCCCACCACGCTGGCCCAAATTTTCGCCTAGTGTTGATTAACAATGGAGCTGTGGATGGCCTAGGTTGCTTGCCCTGAATACTTTGGCTGTCATACTATAAGCCAGAGCAAAAGCTGTTACGGCGTCAGATTGACCATATAAAGGTGGTCGATAGCCAGGCGATAAAACTCTAAGACCAAACAAAATCCACAGCCGAATGCACCGGAAACGAATTAGGATTACTTTGTTAAAAGTAATAGTAGAATTTTTAACTATAACTCCTCATTATCAGTCGATAGACATTTATTACTGACAGACATTCCCACATCGATCAGGTAGGCGTTCATATGAGGGGGGAGGGATTTGAGCCATTTCCCACCACGCTAGCCCAAAGTGGGTTGGCGAGAGCCAGAGTCTCGTTTGTTGATTGATATGGTGCACCACGAGCAGGTAAGGTTGACTTGAGTCTCGTCGGTTTTTGTGCAGGACCAGTTACACCCTTTAATCTCTATGCGATACATCAATACTAATGTCAAAAATTTGCTTATTCATTGTAGTATTTCATTTAAATCTACTAAAAAAAACACTTAGCAATTCAAACGTTACTTCCGTTTACAAGCAAGCGGAAATCGCGAATTTTTTTAAACCTTCTAAAGCCTTTCAATTTACACAGAGTCTTTGTTCTATTAGAAGCGAATTGTGTTTGGACATCGCACCGGAATAAATAAGCAGAGTAAACAGATTCAATTAAAGTATTAATATTTATGAATACCTATACAAATGTAATATTGTTTTGTAATGAAGATAAATAGAGATCCCTTCGTGGAGAACCTAACCAAGTATTGATTTAAGGCTTCAAAACACTTATTTCAATAGGGTCACTATTTGTGCACCACATTGCTATCTCTCTAGTAGTTTTAATTCTGTTCATTAACCGGCAGTAGTAACCAACATGTAATGATGAAATATTCAATTCTGTAATAATGAAGATCTTATTCAAATGTTTACACGACACTACATTGCATTCTTCACAAGACACTATGGAAGTTAAAACAATAATCTAAAGAAATGTAGGTTTTAATGAAATAACGTTTCGGAGTTCGATTACTCTTACCCGGCGATGCCCCCGGACTCCATGTGATTGGCGAGCGTTACGTCATCGCTCCACACATCGAACTGCCACTTCCGGAGGCCGAGCACACCGCACAGTACATTCCCCGTATGGATCCCAATCCTCATGTCGACGTTGAAACCTGTTGCCTCGCGGACGAACCTAAAGAAGTAGAAGGTAACATAAGCAACATGTATGGCCGAAATTTATAATCAACAATAGAATAAATAAACGTTAGCTGTGATAATGGTGATAATGATTGTTATGGCCATGATGATGATAATGTTAATTGTTATAATGATGGAGATGAATGTAAATATGTCTATGGTCCTAATTGTAGTGTACATAATGATAATAATAATGATTACGATGTCGATTAATTCGATAAGGATGATTATGACAGTGATAATAATTATATATTTTTTTTAAATAATTATTTTGGTGACAATGCTGATGACTTTGATGACGAGGTTAATTTTACTAATTGGTAATAATAATGTGGGGAACCATTTGAAAATAGTAATTATCACATCGCAAACTTTGCACTTAACGAGCAATCGGCAAGATCTAAACTCTGCAGTAGTCTACTGGAAAGAAAATTTGATATCCTTAAATAATTTTTTTAACAATCTCACATCGTGAACACTCCGAAACTTCTATTAATCAGTCATTGTGTCACTGTCTCGAGATATAAGATATATGGTCATATATCAACGTGGTCACGTTGCTCCATTAATTTTACAGGCTACAGCGACTTTGAATCTGAAGCACGATAAAGTTTGCACATTACCAGCGGCAGGAATCTATCAAGGTCTATGTTAATAGAAAATTCCAACAATTGTCTAACCTAATGATTCCAATCTTCTAGTTCTCCACGATATTGAAGCCTCAGTTAAAAAGAGATAGTCTCATCCGGCTTTCAGTAATGAACAAGTACCGTATTGCGTCGATCATCTGCAGGCCCATGTTGACGCAGTTGTAGGCGTGGTTCGGCCTGGAGACGGGCAAGCCCGGATACGCAGTAGTAACAGTCGCCGAGGATCTTGATCCGCATGCACTGATTCTCCTGATAACCAAAATGGAAGTCATCATTTTCTTTCTTTGTAAAATAGTCTATATAATAGCAGCCACATTATTTTAAAAAAGAAATATTTATATCAACATCATCATCAGTCGATATATGTCTACTGCTGGACATAGGCCTCCCTCCCCTCTCAAAAATCTCCACGTTTGTAGGGTTTCATATGGGAGAATTTCGGCCATTTGTCATCACGCTGGCCTAATTCGGGTTAGTGGTGGTTGGTGTATCAATAAAGATTTTATGATTTCAGATATTTTTTAGGTTATTTATGTCTGATCATCTAGGCCTTACAGTTTTTAGGGAATATTGGACATACTCTCCTTGCTTAATATACAGGTTAGCTAATAGTATCAGCTCATCCGCATCTCCAATTTTAAACGTGGATATCAGGGAAGTTGTGATAGCTTACATAGTGAGTGCGGTTATATGCGCTACGAGACTCGAAGAGGCACGGAAACCGTCATTTTCATTCAGTGACAACAACCACCACAACATGCCCAGCATAATCGATAAATGTAACGATAGAGAAGAAGAAAAAGAGGAATGAATTCAATTGCAATTTTGAGTTAACTTCTATTTATATCACTCGCTGCTTTTTTAAATATATTAACCAACTAGCTGTTCCCCACCTAAATTGCTAGCTATAATATAGAATTAGATTTGAAATTGGTCAGAAATGTTTCTCCCGTGGATAACCCCCAGGTCAACTCCCTTTATTAACTCCCCGCAGCAACTGTCTTTGTAGTAGGATTTTTGTATAATCTGTTCTCAGGTGACCTATACCCTACAAAACGAAAAATTCTTACCAAATTTCTAGTCTGTAGACTTTATGATTCCAAAGATATCGTGATGAGTAGAAACTATATGTAGAGACGTAGATGGAAATTTCATACATATATAGATTAATACTATATCTAACATCAAAAACATTAGCAGACTAATTATACTAATTAAACCTCTCGCAAAACACCAGCGGAGTACGGCGCGTCGCGTCAACTGGAAATGTCATATTAATTAAAGTACATCGAGAACAACGAACAATTTCAAGGATTCAAACCTAAGTTATTATAATTTAACACCTGATGAACACGCATTCACCATTTCGGTGCAACAGGGATAATAAAATGGATTTAAACTTGACCAAAATTGCACGTAATGTTGACCAACAATGAAGCTGTAGATGGCCTAGGTTACTCGCCCTTTGAGGTGGTTGGCGATCAGATTGGGGGTTGTCATAGCCTTCTAAACGACCCTGAAGAGGACAATGGCTGGACGTTGTCTCCGGTTATTGAAGTAGTACTCACGAGGCAGGTAGGGTCTGTTTAAAACAGATACGGGGACGGGTTGTCACAACACAGCGTTAGCGAGGCTGCGGTTGTCGTCCGAACGGAAATCCCGTGATCGCTTCAAACGCCGAAGGCAACTACCGAGTGGGTTTTAATAGGTCAAAATCTCCACATAACAATGACTACCCCTCAGGAAGACTGAGTGTTTTTCGAAGATTTCTTCCGCGAAAGCAAAAAAAAGGTTGCTCGCCCTGAATACTCTGACTGTCATACTTTAAGCGAGAGTAAAGCTGTTATGGCGGAAGATTGATCATATGAAGTTGGTAGACACCTAGGGGATAAAACCCTAAGGCCAACCATAATCCAGAGCCCATTGCACTGGAATCCTATAAGGATTGTAATGTAAAAAGGTAAACAATTAGCCACGGTGGCTAACTATGACACATCATCATTAGACGATAGACGGCCACTGCTGGATATTAGCCTCTCCCAAAGATTCGCACATAGATAGAGTAGTCGGTCATAGAAGGAGGATTTTGGATTCAAGGTTCTCTATGTCAACGCGATCATGTCGAAAGCTACATCCCGATTTAAATAAACTTCTTTTATTCTACGAAGCGATCAGACCAGCTATAAGTACATTAGACTGCGCCTTAAGTACCTCACACGTGGTTTCGGTACCTCAGTAGCTTCAACAGCTACAGAACCCTTCAAAACGGAACAGTAATGTTTCATCATAATTATCAGCCGATAGACGTCCACTGTTGGACATAGGCCTCCCGCAAACATTCATCTGAGGGGATTTGGGGCATTTCCCACCACGCTAGCCCAATTGTGGTTGGTAGGAGCCAAAGCCTCGTTTGTTAATTAGCAGGATGCACCACGAACATGTGAGGTTGGCTTGGGTCCGGTAAGCTGATGACACCCCGCAACTATGACTCATTATAGTAATAATATTAAAGTTATAGATTAATTAAGACCGTAATACTGTAGTGCACAAATGTTAGCTTTGAAAACTAAATTTGCAATTGTTACATACACGGTTAAATCACAAACTGTAAACGTTAACTGATATCTCTATAGTTATGTAAAAATCAAACTTTATATTAATTTAGATAATTTACTATTATTTTTTTTAGAATCCTTTGATCCTTTGCTAGAATTTTCAAGCTATCACTGAACGTCTTTTAATTACACGCCTGTCTATAACAACGTTGCACTAGTGAGACTGATACTCAAAGTCACATTGTACTCGCTTTCTGATAATATAAAACCTCTTGTTAGCTCTGTACTCTCTCTAGCTACAGCGCCCTTCAAATCGGAACACAGTAATGTTTCCATACTAGTGTTTGTCGGCTGCAATGCTACCTAGACGATCTGCGACAACTAAAACCAACCTACGACCAGTACACCTATTTCTGACACATGAAAGTATTAAACAAAGAATAAAACAATCATCTTTGGCCAATCTTACTGCATCCGTGGAGCAGTAAATAACCACTTGCATTGTAGCACAGTGGATCCTGAAGCATTGCGAGCCACTAATAGTACATTTTGAATAGTGATAGGCTTTTTTGAACTTAAACTTAATTGCATTCCGATTATTACTGAGCCAGAGTATTCTGTGCGATCCTCTGTTCTAAAGAACCCATTAGTTATCATTTCTTAAGAAGCAGTACTCTTCATATTCCTATTCTTTTAGTCAAGCAGTAATGGGTATTATCCTGCCGACTGATGATAATGACGTTAAACAATTAACTAAACGTACATATTTGTGAACATTAGGTCTTTAATAAAAACTAAATTTCTTTAGTTTTATTTAAACACTAGACATGTATACATTTACATATTCTAGATGTATACATTTCACTGAATGTCCACATCCGCAATTCTTGATTTTTAAATCCAACGCCATTATTAAAGAGCAAAGTAAAACCTTATCTTAATGGAATTGCAAGCTAAGTTAAAGCTGAAGTGAAGAGGTCAATAAACTTTTCATTGATACTAGTATCTTCTTAGATGTACTAATATTTTCTATCTTGCTCTCACTAAGCAAAAATGATTTTGTGATTATTTTTATACTGCTCAACAGACTCGCATGATGAGATGAACATGACTTTCACTTCATGTTAAGTAATTAGTATAAAGTACTCATATCAATGTAGTGATACCCAATATAATTGGCAGTGTCATCTTAAACTAAAGCTGCTTTCTCGTTTCACTTAAGTAATTTTAATGGCTCATACGTGCGCTAAGACCCGAACGCTACAATTTCTTTCCTTCCCCTGGGTAATCACTTGTCTTTGATTTCATTTGGTGTAATATGGCAATGGGATCAGGTATGATAAAGAGTGCCCACCCAAATCATTTTGTCTCTCCTATATATCATACTTGGGACACAGCGATACTGTTATGGTACCTAGTTAACCTAAGTTACTTTTAAAAACTATATCATCATGTAAACTTCATCATATGAGGTCTAGAAACTTTATCTGAGACTTCACCGAACACAAGAGACAGAAGAGTATTTAGCTTAACAGAAGAAATAGGCGGTGCGACTACCATTATGCAAAAATTCCAAGCCAGAAAAAGATTAAGTTTTTTCAAAAGCTATGCATATCTAGGTATAAATATAAATAGTGTTCCATAGTTAAATTAATTACTGCCGACAAATCATTGTTCGGCGATGTTTTGGAAACTAACATGTCATGTGTAATGTGAAAGTTCTAATAAATTCATCCCGCTTTGTCAGTTTAGCAAAACTGTTCCGGACCGAAAAGTTACATATGTGGGAATTGTCTACCGCACTATATAAATGATTCATTGTGTTTTGTAAAGTAGTTAATAAATTACGTTATAAATTTAATTATTTGTATTTAATTAATTGAATTCGACCTTGTTTTTAGACAGTTTTTTAGTTGATGTGCTTAGGCGCCTGTACAAATAATTACCGCAATTCCACTTCTAATATTTTTGTTTTACTTAGCTATTTCTACTGACAGGGACCTGAGGTTTAATAATACAATTAATTACTACACATATTAAGAATAATATTACATACTTTTCTCAAAGCACCTTAATTTTTGGCAATACTTACTTCCTACTTAGTTACGCCCACTACACGAAATAAAAAAGAGGAGCTTTTCTTTTTATTTACTTATACTTATTTGTATCTCTTCGAGGAATGTATTCACAAAATACTAAAAACTTCTAGTTTTTTTTATTGCTAATTAGATACCTTAATTTACCTATATCTCTTTTTAAGTCTAACTCTGTGTTTAATTCTTTTCCTCTCTACCGAATCCTGAGCAGTCCACAATCAAGTATATAACCGACAGATAGCATTTCAATTGTAAAGCAATATTCAAAATTAACCTACCTGAGCGATTTGATCGAATCTCCCAAACAGTTCGTTGAGGGTCTTGACCAGGTCAGAGGCGCTCAGCCGTTCGGAGAGCGGCGTGAAGTTGACGATGTCTGCGTACAGGATGCTGACATTGTTGTGGCGCTGCACGTGCATCTCGTGGAAGCGAGTCTGCTTCGAGCTGTCTGCGCACGCGTCCGCCATCTTCAGCATGATCGACCTCTTCACCTGGATCAAAAAATATTCATCATGTTTATTAACCATCGAATTTTCTATGTATAATTATTATGCATTATACTTTGACAACTCTTTTTTGTATCAAAATTATTTAAATAGCGGATTCCTCCTATCTACAATTCAAAGTATTTGATTGTCTTGTCTTATGATTCAATCCTAATATTTATTTTTATATAATTTCGTCTCAAATCATTATTCTTATTTAAATTTTTAAAAATTATTATAACTAATTTACCTTAAATTCACATATTGATTAACTAATGCTAAATATTTTACAGGTACAATTCATCGGATACAATACGTTGATATTAAGAAGAGGAGCAGATCCTACGGTAGATATAACTGTCTACTTATCATCTTTCATTCATTAAAAAAAATATTTTAAGACTGTGTAAGTTCATCACGATAAGCTGATGGTGCTTAATAAAGATGTCTCTAAGTGCACTTAAGTATTTCCCCCAGCGAAGGTCGAGCTTAAAAGCGTCAAGCGGAAAGTTAAGTCGTAGTGAGAGGTTTAAGTATACTGTGAAAACTGGAGAAAAAAATGTTATTATATGACATTAAGACTATCACCTTTATAGAATAACTATTGTATCAGGTTAGAGTTTTATCTTGAACGCTAATAGTCTTGTAGTTCTCTTCCATATGATACAGCATCTCATTTTCTGTACTGGGAAGAGTATCTTGATTTGATTTTTTGACCCCCCCAGTCATCAAACACAAGGTTGAGGTATGACAAACAAGATCAATCCTCAATCTCCTTTAATGTGAAATATGGGCCCTCTTGAGAACCAGAAAGTAACTGCAATTAGTAAATCATTATATAAGTGCAAACTTGAGAGTATTATTATGTAATTGTTTAATATTTGCTGTAGTGACACACGTAACTTGATGACATATGTATCCTGCGCTATATGTAACATTTGATCATAATCCATTTCCGAGCACGAGGATTAAGATGCCAATCATATCGTCTGGCGGCATGGCGAGACAAACGATCGCTTCCCTTTGAGTAAACATTTACAAAGTCCTAAATACAAAGTTTAGATAAAATCAATGTCGGTGAAAACCGGAAATAGAAAAAGGTCAGAAAATACACGTATGCTTTGATTACCCCATCGATGCATCCCTTATTGATAAAAAGAGTATTTTTCAAAGATGATTTTAGATATGAGGTTTTAGAAACTTTATGTGTAAAGAGGACGATTTCGATGAGGGTTTTTATGTCCGGTGAAATCTCTTAAAGACTATCTCCTTCTAGATGAAAGCAGTGTTGGATTTCTACCAGCTAAGCCTCATCAAAAGTCATCATCAGTGCGCAAGAAGAGAACTTTGGAATCTATTATAGTGAGCACCATTTCCATTTTGCACTTCGGTTAAGCATATCCTAAGGAAGTATAGTTCGGTCAACTTAATCGATATCTTTTAACTTCAAAAACTTAGATTATATAGTTTACTTTTTTAACTTATATAAAAAGTACGTAATGTAAGCTTACAATCAAACATTTGTTTACAATATGAACGTGTAATGTAAACATGTAAATATACAACGAGTGTAAATAAATACCGATGCATCACAAAGAGGAATGGCTTCTGTTCCTTTATAAGCTTCAGCTTTTATATTCCATATTTCCTGATCACTGAAGTCACAGGCACGGACAAAATGGAGACCAAACAGCCTTATTGACTGTAATGACCTATAGTTATTGCCTGAGTGTGATCAAGGACTAACGTTTGAGAATCCTTCAAATTTCTTTAAAAAAAGATGTTAACTTCATCTTCATTGACAGAAATTGGTGTAAACCTAGGTAATAAGTGATTCTAGACCTCATACGAGGTTACCACGTACGTCAACCCGTCAACCCTATCCTTTCAAGAGTTACATCTCGATTTAAATAAACTTTTTTATCCTACGAAGCGATCAGACAAGTTATAAGTACATTGCACTGCACCTTGAGTTTCGGTACCTCAATAGCTTCATCAGCTACAACACCCTTCAAATTGGAACAGAGTATTGTTTCAATATTATCATCAGTCGATAGACGTCCACTGCTGGACATAGGCCTCCCCCAAAGATCTTCATTTGAGGGGATTTTCACTATTTCTCACCACGCTGGAACAATGCGGGTTGTCGACCACAGCCTCGTTTGTTGATTAATAGGGTTCACTACGAGCAGGTGAGCTTGGCTTTGGGCCCGTGATTTGTTGTGTGGGACCCCTTATAGACCCCCTGTTTGTTTGCAGATTACTATTTGGCGATTAAGACTGCGATGGTCGTATTCGCCAAATAGTAATCTGTCAGTCACCTGCAGCAGAGATCTACCACCAGTTACAGTTCTTTATTTTGTATCATGAAACGATGTCCATTATATGTATATTCTTATCAATCGGCGTCACAAACGCCGGCGGAAGTGCGCACATATCCGATTTGTATAGTACACGCACACAACGTGCTTACGTGACATAAGACTTGTAGCCAGCAGACAGACAGTAACGAGGTCACTGCCACGGAGCTGGTTTGCGGTTGGAGCATTTACATAACTGAATAATCATTAGCAAGCATTTGTCTGACCGAATGTCTTAATTTACCAGTAAGGTAGACAAACGACAAGAGGCTCACCTGATGGTGAGTAATCACAGTCACAGGAAACAATTTGGTAGGTACCACCATACCAAGCCCTGTAGTCTTGGGCTAGTAAGAATAGGACTAAGGTAAACCCTATCTGTCGTAGAAGGCGATTAAAAGGATCTAGGAGTTTTGCGGGTCTTGAGGGTGGGGGTTCTTATCGCTCAACAAGGGAACCTGCGTGGGACAGCGTATAGCTCAGCGATGGGGCCTAGGAGGGTTAGATCACTCCTCAGGGACGTGTAACACAAAGTGTGGAGGGGCACCGGTGCATTCTACAAGAGATCCCGGAGTCTCTCCGAATGCACTGATGCAGACTACCTGAGGGATTTTAGTGAGTAAGAATCTCACATAACTGCGACTTCTCCCAGAAGTAGGGTAGCTTTCGAAGATTCACCCCCTCCCCCAAACAAAAAAAATACCCCCATATCACTTATTACTAATTCTTCTTTCAGCTATTCCTTTATTAATAACTTAACTAGTAAATTGAATTTACTACTTTAGAATGATTCTATTCTTACTATGTTATAGTTAAATATATAAGTTAAAATGTTTTGATTTTCCCTTTGATCTTATTCCTAGTGTTTGCGATAAACATTACCTTACTTAATATAACATAACAAATGAATTTACTGATAATTAAATAATTAGCACTGGTTTTAATGGCGTCTTAATTATTGTGTTAATTATTAATAACTAATATAACATTAAAATATTGTTTTGTTTGTGGCACATGTTAATATTGAATAATTGTTTAATCATCATAGCCATCCACTAATGAACATAGGCCTGCCCGAAAGATCTCCACATTGATCAGTGCCGCGCTGCCTTCATCCAGCAGCATCCCGCGACTAACCAAACAGTAAGCATGGCCATTCTTCACCACGCGGGCTCAATGCGGATTGGTGACTTCACACACCTTAGAATAAATTCTAATTCATGTGCAGGTTTCCTCGCGATGTTCTCCTTCACCGGTTGTATTTCGCTGTTGTTACTAAAGTACACAAATGTACATAACTTAAGTATTAAAGTCATCAGTACATGCCGAGATTCGAACCCATGACCCTCGGAATGAAAACCGCCCGCTCTATAGACCTTAAAAATTGTATTATTAATTTTTTTTAGGATATAGATAGAAAAAATCAAAAGATTTAAACAATGCCATCTATCGTCAAAATGTTGAACTACTAACGATTTGTTTAATTTAAATGATAACTATCAGATAGTACTATAATTTCAGGTTATTATAATATCGCCCTCATATTGAGGGTAGGCCTGTGCCCCAACTGTGGGGACGTAAATAGGCTGCTGTTGAATATTATTAACATGCGTATTAACATAATATTCCCACTATTGGGATTAGAGACCTGTCACAAGCAAACATTTAGGGCTATTATCCACCAAGGTAGCCCAGTGGTGGGTATTGAATATTACGTGTTCAAGAAAGTTGCTGTTCTTCTAACATGTGGGTTTGTTCGCGATGTTTTACTCAACCAGATGATCATGATCCTATTGGATCAAACCAGCATCTCTTCGAGATGTAAAGCGCATACGAATGCCTTCAAAACTGAGCTGTTACGACTTCAAAAAGCAAATATAGAGTATATTACATACTTCATATGTCGCCAATGACGTTGTTAAAGTAGATATAAGTAAAATAGTTCACGTCCGTCTTTAGTTATCTATAACATAAAAAAAAATTAAACTTTTGTCCGTAATAACAAACTGACAGATTTTGTACTTCATTCATATGAATATTAATTAATTTCTCATAGAGATAAACCAATTTAAAGTTTTGATTCATAGACCTATTTAGTTTGGCTTATCTTAGAAGCGAGTGGGTTGTGATGGAAGTTCCGCTATCAAATAGCCGATGATATTAAGAGCGACATTCGCTTATTTAAAACTTTTATTGTGACACCTAAAATTAAGTACTAATAGGCGAACTTAATGCTTA
This sequence comes from Ornithoptera priamus, assembly GCA_029034505.1. Lineage (NCBI taxonomy): Eukaryota > Metazoa > Arthropoda > Insecta > Lepidoptera > Papilionidae > Ornithoptera > Ornithoptera priamus. Next base: position 1,220,479 of record JARDWD010000685.1, read on the forward strand.
TCGGTACTCTACCATCCTGGGAAGTGTCGATATGATGTGATAAGCGAGGAACGTTTATATATATAGATTTTAATAAGAAAGAATACGGCACAAATAAATTTATACAAATTCGATCCTCAGTCTTCTTTTGGAACTACTTCTGATGGAGACATCTTGTACATAAATATAACCACTTATACTTGGGTTTGTGCGTCATGGAGAATTCTATTTATATATGAAATATGTACGCACGTACCAATCGTGACATCGCACGAGATAAGGTAAGTTGATAAGCGGCGTAATGGCTTACCACATAATACCGATGACCGGGTTATCGTTTGTGTAGACCGGATCATATCTGTCGATGTTTTTATCCGGCTCTTACATCAGTATAAACAAAACAACTGAAACAGTCCTTTCAACCATCAAGGTCTTTGTTTGTTTTCCGTGACATGTGGGGATAGCCATCTCTTAAATTTGTCGCCATAATTATATTACTTCCGCTTGTCAACATATGAGGTCCGGATTAATAGGAGCTAGACATAGGCCTCTTCCAAAGACCTCCTCATCGATCCCATGTTGCTCGTCTCCATTAGACAGACTTATCACTGAGTAATACATGACTGACCTGCATATCACGTGACTACAGTATACAAAAAAAAAATTGAAACCGGCCATTAGTCTATTACGATTTCCTTATAGGTAATAACTTCTAGTTCCTTAATCATCTCTAATCACCAAAAGAAGACCATCTAATACTCCAACGATCTCAACACTAATCTGTACTGTGTTCACATCCAGCTATTTTTCGACTTTTACCAGATGATTATTTACTTGTATATCGTCAATACTAATCAGATACTCTCCACAAGTCAAATACTTTACTAAAATTCCTTTGATCGTACGCAATTGAGCTTTGACGGGTATTTTGTAAGTTACGTCAGGTCCTCTCAAACTATTCCCAACAGGATCAACACGAAATAGCTGTCTTATGGACGAGAATTCTTGCGGTCTTCTAAATTAATTATAAATTCATGTTAAGCTACTGTGCTTAACATTGTTATTTCGTAATATATAAATAAATCAAAATCTACTAGTAGATCTCTGCTACTGGAAATTGTTTACGTAAGGAACAATATCTTTACGTTGATCTTGACAACTTCAGGCTAAAATAGGATAAATCGTTTCAAGGCACGTGTGAATAGACTTCTATGAGGTTCCTACGCTGTACTAACAAAACCTAGATAGACAATACTAAGTGCGATTAAACTTAAGAAATCAGAATCAAAATACTAAAACGAACAAGCACTGATGATCTGTTGAGAATCGCAGGAACCCACTGGATGGGAGCAACTCGATCGATGTGTGAGATCTTTGGGAGAGACCTATGTCCAGCAGTGGACGTCTATCGGCTGATGATGAAAATAAAAATTATGTCCTTTTATGTCAACTTCGATATCGTGTTCTGCGTTGTTGTAACTCTAAATGAAAACAACACGTGTACTTCGTTTTTCTTTTGCTGGCTGTACATAATGTTACATTTATATCACAGTCTGATATTACAGGAAATGAGGACGTTACAGATTTCAAAGATAACGATAACATTGTGTTTGCTCGAAAGAAAGCTGTCGATACTTCTAATCGAGTCTTAAAGCCAGAATAATACTTCCAAAAGTAGGCTATCGCGCTATTGTTGAAATTTTATTGTTGTTATCACAATATTTATTGTATTACTATCATGACGATAAAGAGGAAATAATAATTAGGAAGAAAGTAGTTGACCAATAAAGTTATAATGCAATGAATTTCAGTGTATTCATTAGTGTTATAATACCGATACATCGAAGACCATAGCTTTGCGCCAAATCTAGAAACCATTATCTTCTAAGTCAATTTATAAACAATATATTACCAGAAACCTAGACATTTAGTTAAGGAATATTTTACAAACACAACAAGTACGAGATATTATCTTACGACAAAGCATTCTGATGACTAGGACGCTCACTTGATGATGATACGCTTGCCCATAACAATGTGGTACTAGGAAACACTACGCAATATAGAGCTCGGCGAGATAAACTACAAGACGTTAACTGTTAATATATAAATTCAGTCGGATCTTCTTGATATACTATAAAGGAATAACTAAAGATGGACTTCTGGTGATAAATGTCAAGTTTCCAATACCATTCTTATCAAACCACAACTATATTTGAACGAGGACAAAAATTATACAATCAAATGACGTAAAGGATACCTTAAACAGCACAAGCTGTAGAAAGTCATACCGACCGTGGAATGATTAATGTTCATATGACGCAAATCAAGCCAACTTGTCAGGAGTCCGGACGATATTTCCTTCAGGACGAAATATATAATACGTACCTCAAAATTAATGAACCTAAAATGTCATTTAAACCAAGTACGAATACAGTAGTTTTAGATATTAGATCAAATATTATTATCCTGTATTTATTATGAAACTTATTTCCGACACAATGGTTTAAAATTTTACTGATAGTAAATAGTGCAGGTTTAGCCACAGTGTATCTGAAATAAATTAAGAATGATATAACTGTATCTATCATTAACATTTTATTTAAATCATTAATCTTTAAATAATTTCTGAAGCTAGGTTATTCCGCATGAAGTAGAGAAAGCGATAAAAGAGTTACTCAAGGTGAGATGTTTTGAAAATTATAATGTTTTTAATTTAGATGTGTATAAAAATTGCTTCCGTATCACAGCAGATGAACGTTGCCTTGTAATGCCGAAATCACATGGTTTCAATCACGATCATTCTATAAATCTGCCACCATAACAGTCGTTGCCGTTATCCAATTATCCAACGGCCTCATTGTTACTTAAACATCATGTGAAATTTAAATCCATAAAGAGAGAAAAGTGAGACGTAAAATGCCAAAGAAAAATTTTAAATCCACATCTTGATGATATCAAATGTTTCTCGTTCAATTACTAGGTGATATTTTAGAAGTTAAATTAAACTACGGATCCGAGAATAAAGGCAACGAACTGGATATTTCCATGAAATTCAATAGTAGCAAAAAACAATTCACGTAATACTGAAACCTTTTTTTTGTCCATTATTATCTAAGTTATATAAGAATGTTTTCAATTACAATTAGATTTTTTTTTGCTTTGATTTGAATCTATATTATGATTGTCTTATGAGAAAAGAACAACCTAAGAACTATCTTGCTTTTATTCGTTATTCATATGTGTGTTAATTGTAGGTATCGAGTTGAATTTACTTCCAAATCAATCATATATATTACAAGTATTATCTAGTATAGTCAGATTATAAAGTTGATACAGATCCATCCTCCATTTTGTTAAAGATTGTGTGTATTGAAACTCTAGAAGTATTTAAAGTTGAAGTGACTTTCTTAGATTTCTAGTCAATTTAATAGTGATTTATAACAGCACAGTTTTTCTCTCTACGTCAAAAACTAACAATATAGACATTTGTTTTACTAGACGTTTATAACTACAGAGGTTATTCGTAACTATTATAGCTTCCAGAAATATCTAAAGAATAATTAATATAAAACAGTGCACAGTAGCATCAAGCACGGTACGCAACTCTACGTTATGTTTTTCCTCAATGTTAAGTGAATTCTCTAAGGAGGTCACGTTTAAAAACACGTCGAATCCTTGTCCTAGAATCATATTTGTTTACGTCTCACGTAAACCATGATTTTTTTCTTAAATTAATTTTAAAAAAAAATATAACGCACAAGAGTTAAAAGTTTTTTTATTTTCATTGTCGTTTTTCGCTCTAGGTTTTTGTTACGCCATTATTTAAATAGATAAGTTAGATTATTTGATCACGTAACATTATTTGTCTTAGATATAAAACAATAAACTCATGTATTAGAATATCTAGAATATTTGTATATAAATTAATGTATTATAATAGTAATATAATAAGAGAATGCATCTTCAGCACTCATTGATTGTAATGTAGCAAAAAATTATAGATTAGCAATAGAGATAAGAAAAGATAAAGGGACAACAGTCCCCCCATCGCCGCCTACGCATGAATCATCTGTGCGTTGAAACCGTTGTGCGAAGTGAGCAACTCTTCAGACGCGTCTGACGCTGTGGCTCGTGTGCACGTGCGTCGTATGAAGTAGCGGCGCCGGCCCTTGCGGTACACCTTAACTTTGTTTTGTTTACGCAATGCATCAACTTTGTGTTTGTGACAAAAGGTTACTGTGCTGCATATAGAGTTTTGTTTAGTGTTTTATATAAAGTGATTACATTTGGATTCTGTGTAAAAAAATAAAATCATATAAATAACAATGTTTCCGAGAATTCAAGGACTGGTAAGCATATAATTTTTGATGCATACATAACCTCTTGCATTTTTTAAGTTACTTTAAATGTTTTGCTCTTCCTCTTAATGTCAGCAGCTTGTAAGTTGAAAATGAGTATTAACATTAAGAAAATGTCAGTGTCGACGCAAAAGTAACTGGATTAGCTTCTCATTTCTTGTCACGTTTCTTCACAAAGGTTTCAACCTGCATCATGCATTAAATTTACCACGTGCCTTTTTATGACTGTATACTCTTCTCTTTATGTATTCAACTTAATAACACGACTTACATATTATAATGAATTGTCTACCGATTCATTTCCATCATTATAGATTATTTTATCTATATATTTATATTACAGTCGTGTTGATGTATACAGTCTAGCTATAAATACTGTTACATGAAATCTTTTCTTTTTGTCAACTTTTTAATTAGTTTGAACTTGGGACACGTATATTATTTTAAAAACTTCTTTTGATTTAGCGCTTATTATCATATTACAATATGAAATGGGATGTTAAAGAAAATATGATTATTGTGATCGCCTTGGACAAAGACTTGGATATGGAGTTATATTCCCGACGCTTCAAAAGCTTGGTGTCAGCCGTATGTTAGTATATCGTATTATCAACAGATACAACAACACTTCCTCTGTCGAAGACCAGAAAAGATCGTGCCGGCCGCATGTTGTTAGCTGTTAGAACTGCAAAGGCTGTTAATACTCTTAAAGCCAGAATTCGTTGAAACCATATTAGGAAGCAAAAAATCGTATCGCGAGAAATAAAGATTCCCGCTACGACTAAGTCGCCTATTGTAAAACAACACTTGAAACTCGGTGCTTATCGTCGATATACAGGATATCCCCTAAATCGATCTTTACAATTAAACAGCGTGGATCAATCAAAACTCCTTCTGTCGCCACAGGCAGGTGAAAAGCACTGAAATATCCTCTTTACAGATAAAAAGATATTCACGATTGGAGAACACTACTATAAGCAAAATGATAAGTGTACGCTCACAGTTCTAGAGAAGCTGCTCAAGTGGTCGGAAAAGTACAATAAGGCCATCCTGCTGCGTTAGTGATAGTTAGTTGATAGATAGTAGTCATAAAACTACATTTTTGTGAAAAAGTCGTGAAACCTCTCAGCAATCCACCTTTTTAAAAATATGCCATGGACTTCCCAGCAGGACTCTGCACCTGGTCACAAGGCACGAACTTCCCAAAGTTGGCTTGAAACCAACGTTCCGAACTTTATAAGAGCTGAAGACTGGCCCTCACCTAGGTCAGACCTCGACCTTTTACACTTCAAATCATGGTCAGTTTTAGAGGACATGGCCTGTTCTAAATGACACGGCAACTATTGAGTTTCTTAAAAATATTTTGGAGACGGCAGTGGCGGTGGTGGAAATGTCCCTAGGAAACAGCGCGTAAATCCATAGATCCGTGGCCAAACAGATTAAAGGCCTGTGTAAAAGTCAAAGGTGGCCATTTCGAATAGATTTTTTTTTGTCGAGACTAATAAATATGTAGGTATAAATTTTAATAATATTACACTACTTCTTTAAAAAAAAATGCATTTTCATTTGTAACAGAACCAATGGCCCGACTAGGTATATTGTATCCAATAATATAGACATTTTCTCATGTTTTATCCTCATCGTATTTTTAAATATAAAATTTGTTACTTTTTTTCAACAGTTGTTCTCTTCCGGATATATTCGTGGTAATTTATTATTGTTTTTTATATGACATTGGGATAAAACCAATTCGTTGATGATTGCACATGAATAATGCAAGAGGTATATCGACATTTGTTCTCAGTTTATAATTTCAAGTCTTATTTAACATTCTTTTTTTCGTAGGTTGTTTCTACCTTTGGAAATGATAAATTTCTTGTTGATAAATTTACTTCGAATCAAAACAATGTCCAAATATTTCAATGCGGAAACCTTCGCATTTATAATAAATGTATATGGTAATCTAACCTAGGGGGCGGTTCAATCTTCCAACAGCGGCAAAGTACCGGTAGATATAATATTGGTTCACTCCTTAGATCCCGTTCGAGATGTACCATCGAATTATTGAAAATCATGGATAGTATGACTGTGGTGGTAAAACGTAAAACGTTTTACTATAAATAGCCATCTCAAGGAGTCTACCGATTAATGATGATGATCAAAGAACTAATCACTCTTTTATTTGAAGTAATTTGCAAGATTCCTGTTAAATTATGTGTTTTTATAAATTCAATATTATACGGAGAACTTTCGATCATTTTATAAATTTTTATCATTATCCTCGTAATGGTTTACTCTGAATGTTTTTTTTCCGAGAATGCGGAATGCGTCATCTAACTCCGTTTCGCAAATGTTTCATTTCTCCGAGTTGTGTTAAGCAAGGGAATCCTTTATGATTCATCGAAAACTCGCATTGTATTCGCGTGGTTGTTAAACATAAACTGCAGGGACTTTACGAATCTCTGATGACGGCTTGGTCAGTTGGTATAGTTCCATAAAATAACTTTATACACATCAGGTGGATTATATTTCTTTAGCATTCCCTTCGAGTCTACTTTACATGATGCAAATATCATTTTATTGATTAAAGTGATCGTCAAATGGGTATGGAATATATTTAATATTTAGAATTTTTAACCCAAACTTTTTATTGATAAACATTCCTTTATTGTATTACTTTTAACAATACTTTATTAACATTATGAAACCTTGGGAGAAGGAGTAAAGAAAAATGCTTATTATGGGTTGAAGCTCACGCGGGATTGGAGCGAAAGAGGCGGAAACTAAAATTAAAAGAAAAAGCGACTACGTAAAGTGTCCTATTTCATTCGTCAAGAGATACTTAAGACTAGAATCCCTTGACGAGTGCAATCTGCACCGCAGAGAGGAACAAACGGCATCAATAACGAAGATATTTCTTCCTGATATTATTACTGCGTATCCAATACTGAGGAAGATGGAGCTGAATCCGATTCTTGTACAAGTGCTCACGGCACGGAAGCTTTGCTGAATAACTGTATAAATTTAAATGCAAAGACAGCCCGGCTTGCAGCTGCGAACCTGAGATTGTGGAAAGTATTGTTCAAATTTTAATGCACTGCCATATACACCTCAGTAAGAGGAAGTTAAATGAACTGATAGCTAATAAAAAAATTTAGAAATACGTTTTTTAGATACTGTAATTGTGTAGCGAAGGGGGTCATAAAGAAAAATAAATAAGGGTTAACATATATATAATAAGTTTAGTACAAACATAAACTTGTTAGTGTAAATAAGCAATGTTAAAACAAAACTATGAAAGAACAAAAATAATATAAGAAATTAAGGAATGAAAAATTGGTATTCATCAGTAGAAGAACAAATAAAAATAATACTACAAACTTTAAATAGGATATAAAACAAATAATTGGAACAAGAAATAGATAGCAATAGAACAACGAAGGCCTTAAGGTATTAGAAGATACATAAAACCAATGAACAATAAATAGGGGGCAATTAAGACTTTTTAAAGGATTTGTCTATTTAGTAAAGCGCTGTTTTGTTTATTCTTCCTTCAATTTTGTATTGTTATAATTCCTTGAAATAGTAAACAACAAATTACTTAGACAAAACTATAGCGTAGCTAAAACTATTTCTATTAAGTTATAAAAATTTAATCCTTTGTGAACAAAACACAAAGCTAGCGATTGTTCAACGACTAGACATTCTCGGAAAAGAGGTTCAGCAGGTAGATATATGGAAACCTATAACAATAGTCAAAGTCTAAGTGCTTTAGGATGACAGACTGAGGAATTACTTTTCTTCTTCTCCTTCGTCGGCATCACTCTTGAGAGAGTGGTCGTGGTCATCACTTCAGGTGTCGATCGCAAGCTTAACGACACGTCGCCACTCCTCTCTGATGGCCGCCTTCCTAGTGCCTTTCATATAGTGGTAATGATGATGCGATTGATTTACTGCTGAGTTTATCTGATCAGTCCATCCTCGGAATAATTTTTACACTATACTAAAAACTCTTTCGTTTTATATTGTCTGCTTTAATGATGATTGATATAGATAATACAAACCAACCCTATTTAAGATAGACATTTTTAGTATTACTTTTTTAAATACTTCAACAGGCTTTTGGAGGCTTTATATAGTACATATAATAAACATGTCTTCATATACTGTTATTTGTTATCAATTATAAAATAATGTCTTGTGAGAATGATCAGCTGATAAAGCTCTATCTTAGTTTTCTTAATGCTATCCATTTGTCCCTTATACATGCAATGCTGTTAGCTCATATTTATAAGATTTTAAGAATATTTAATTGTCAAAGTATCTCAACAATATTTACACTTTTCAAGCCACGCCTCTAGATTAGTTAACTGTTCCGCTGTTAGACTGACAGAAGTATATCCGCCGCCCCCAAGGCCCTTTCCATTAATAACACCCCTGTAACTAGGTTTGAAGTAGAAATTTTGTGAAAGACATTCTTGCTGATCTCTAAATGACAGATGTAATATCTCTACGTCTAAGAGTTTCGAAGATCTCGTGATGAGTCACTGAATTTCTGATTTTCTCCTATATTAATTATCTTTTTTCTAAATAGTACCTATAACAAGGAATGTAGCAAGATGAGTGCGATCAGTATGTTTCAGTGTATCATAGTGATCATACCGCTTTACCCGTTCTCATTAATATTTTTCATTAAAACTTAACACTATCTTTAAGTATTCTTCGAAAATATTTATATACGCTAAGTTTATAGAAAGTGCTTAGACGTCGTTTGCTAGTGATCGCATCTTTGTAATCATGCTAATGGGTTATTAATTACGAAATGCTTTCAGCTTTGTTTACTTCTATGTCATGTTCTTGGAGGTTAACTAGTTACATAGATAACGTTGAAAAATCGCGACAATGTATATTATCGATTGTAGTTAGCCGACATTATTATTTATAGTATATACTCTTAAAAGTTTGGATTCGGATTCAATTGCTTGTCCATACTTAACATAATCGTAATGACAAAGCAGGATGAAGGATCACAAATTTTACTTGCAAAAGGAGTCATTTAATGGCAAAGTAATCCCATGAAAGCTTATAACAATAGGTCGTATGAAATAAACCTCATTGCCATTGTTTTCATTGTAAAGTGCACATAATACTTTATCTCAACTACTTGTACCGTCACTTAGTAGAAATTGAAAAACACAAAGTTTCAGCACAGTTTGTCTGGTACAAAATCTATCCTACTTCTTTTACCACTCTTTGGGTCGATTCCCTGTCGACACTTTTCTTCAACTTTTTTATTTTTACTTGAATAAATTCTTATTAAAATTGAGAAGAGAAATAAAAGAGTAGCACTAGATTTACAAAACAAATTAAAGAGTTAATATAACTTAAAAGTTAAATATAACTCTTCTAGTTCACAGATTTGTTTTATATTTAACTAATTCTGAGTTTAAACATTTTCTAGTCATATATTAAGAAGAAAACGATGCACTGAGATTGAACATTATGAACCTACTTCTTGTCGTCGGTTAAAATTATAACTAAGTTATCGTTTTATAACTTGTTACCCTTAGTACAATTAGTTGAAAATGAGTTATAACAACTTTTCCCAATGGTGTTACTATAGTCAATACTCAGTTCCTGTCAAGTTTTTGTTCGTGACTTCGTCTTTGTCTAATAACGTACTAGTTAAATTTTCTCAGTTTATTTGATATATGGACATCTTATTTATCTTTGTTTATAATTGTTTAAAACTTGACAATTCAATTAAAAAAAAAAACCACTCAACAGTCGCCCGTGTCGCAAACCGCATTTCACGTGTCAAATGTCAAGGGTTCTTGTTGATGTGACATCAGCGTGTAAAAAAATATGTATTAAGGTTGACTGTTACTGCATATTGAAATACAGCGAGAAAAAAAAATACTATGTATTTATATAGTTTGATTTTAGGTAAATGCTTTTAAATATGTTCACAGGTTGTGTAAATATACAGCCCTCTTATTATTCTCGCTGCTGGAACTCGGGTCATTCTCTCAGACGGAGAGAAACAAAAAAAATCCACAAACTGGTTAAGTTCGGATTGGTCAGCAACGAAATATAACTTCTTGATTTTATACAACCTCTTTGATGGTCAAAGATTTAAGCATATACAAGACATCTTTCTTATATTAAGAAGCAATATGATGAGCAGAATCTCATGTACATTGAAACCCTCACAAAGTGGGTGTAATGATAGTTTTAATCTAGACAACGTTCAGCAAGGGATGCCTGCGTATAATATATTGAGGCACTCATACTCAACGACCATTCTGAATAAGTAACCTATTAAAGTTTATCTTCTCGACAGATTTAGACTTAAGTTTAAACTTAATTTTTTGACAGCAATATCTTAAGCAGACCTAGAATTATTTGCGTATTGCAACCAACCGGCGCGAACAGCACACGGCCACCGCAAACTCCGTTACGAGCGCTGATGATTAACAAACCGGTTTATTATGATAACATTCGTTTGTAAGGAATAAAACTATACCGAATGTTCGAATCGGTACGTACCAGATTGCGCACGAGAACATAAACATTCATTCATACATTCTTCGGTGTGGGGAGAGAAAGCATAACAATGTACCGGCTGCTGTTCATCGAGGAGTTATTGTACGTGTTTTAAAAAAGAACTCACACGTTGCATTATTATTTTTAACCACCCTTCGCAAATAAGAAACTTGTTACTTTAACTGTTAAAGTATCTTATTTATATCATAGTTATCTTATATTATTTGTCTAGTTACAACCAAAACGGCTAAACTGGCTGAAGTATAATTTTTATTATTAAATGATCTATTATTAAGAGGTCCCCGTAAAACCAATTTCAAACTAAAATATGAATATTTAATCACCCTCTCTGTTCTTTCAGTCATTCTTCCACCTGTAGTACTACTCGTAGTCTTCAATGATCAATTACTTATTAAGTTAATGATTAAAGTTATAAACTAATAATCAATAAAAAAAAACTAAAAAATATATTTAATGTTATCGAATATAAATCCTAAGTATAGTCTAAGTCCGTATAACCAAGGATTTCCTAAGACCTATTCATAGACCGGATATATCATACCGCATTAATTAAATTTTGTGGACAATACTGTTACTTGGAAGGAGTATGCTTATTCTTCACTTAACAATATAGTTTGTTATTTCAGTTCACAAAGCACAGTATTTTTTACTAACTTTTTTTATCTCAAGTATCTTAAAACAAATTGTGATCTTAAGCCGCAGTGTCATGGTTCAGTATGTCGGAGAAAGGATGCGTGGACACCACGTACCCACTGTTGCGATGCCTATAAATAATTTCACACGGATCTGGTTTAGTTACCATATAAGTGTCGCATTACCAACTTCCTGTCGGCGGTGACTATTCGATGTTGCATATGGGTAAAGAGTTCGACCGCGAAACGACCACTATTGGGGACAGGAAAACCTTTTTTATGACCTCTCTGTATTGTCCTGATTAAAGCGATGAGAACTTACATTTTTCGGTTAATAATTACAGATATGGAGAAGTAATTTTTCATATAATAGATGGAGATAGCAATAACGATATGGTCCAGTTTGAAATGAGGAGGACGTTCCTCTTAAACGTATGATCGCTAAACATTACCTCCTGCTGTTTTAAGACAATTGAAATTATCAAAAACTATAAGAAATAAACATAAATTTAACATTGTATTTATGTATATGTATATATATATATATATATTATATATGTGTATATACATGTATATTATTTTTAATTCATGACAGAGTAGCGCTAGTTATGATGATATACACTGCACCATATGGTATTCGACGCATTGAGATGTAAGTCCCATTACTCCTTTAATTTTACTGTCTACTGCGCCTTTCAAACCGGAACATAGTGACGTTTGCAGACTATTAATGAGGAGTAGCAATGTAAGCAGCGGTGGTACTTACCTATATGGTGTACATTTATATATATATTTATATTACTAGCTGTTCCCCGTCCGCTTTACTGCTCGTAACATAAAATTAGACCGGAAATGAGTTTGTATAGCAACCGTTACTATAGCAACCGCATAAGTAATACGGAATAAAAATGTTTATAAAAGTTAATTAGAAATAAAATTATGAAGGATCTATGAAATTAATAAACTAAATAGTCTATAACCATCTGAAAATCATTCCGCGTCGAATGCTCATGTTCCTATGTCTATACGTTCACTAGTTTTCAAGTGATTGGCGAAAAAAATAACCCATTTTCACTATACATATGTAATCAATTTGCCTGCTTTAATAAATATTTGCTTTAAACTACCTTGTAAGATATAACGTAGTTTTAAACTAGAGTTTAGATATATTAATATACTAAGTAACACTTAAGCAACTATACATATAATTGGTGTATACTGTCAGTGCATATTTCAAACACTGTAAAAACTTAATGTCATACGCCAAGGTCAAAACTTTCTCTGTTCGCCTCCATTAGACAAATCGGCGCGAAGGTCGGCTCACTTCCGCGGTTTTATTGAACTCCGCAATAGAAACTTAACGAGATATCAAGATTTAACTTTTTTATGTTTTAACTCGTTTTATATTTCAGTAAATAACTTTAGTAATCATTTCTACATCACACACCTCGCTCTAAGGCAGGAGTGTCTAAAGACAAACGTCTTTTATTCGTGCGTGTTGCCTGTGATGAGTTATGGCATCGAGACGTGACCGCTTACAGTGGACCTGGTGAAAAGGCTTCAAGTCGCATAGAGAGCAATGGATACAGCTATAGTCAGGGTTCCTCTGCGTGATCGAATCAGAAATGAGGAGATCCATAAGAGGACTAAGGTCACCGACATAGTCCAAAAGATTGCTAGCTTCAAGTGGCAATGGGCAGAATACATCGCTTGAAGGACTGACAGCCGATGGAGCACAAGATCCTAGAATGGCGACCGCGTACTGGAAGACGCAGTGTTGGCAGGCCTCCCACTAGGCGGTCCTACGCTCTGGTGAAGCAGCTGCGCAGATCTTTGGGGAAGGCCTATATCTAGTAGTGGAAGTCTGTTAGCTGATGATGATGACGGATAATTACAAAATACAAACTATCAATGCAGTCTTAAGCGAGTGCGCACAAGAAAATCCATAATAATACTAAACTATTTATATTTTTTCATACAATTAGGCGACAAGACGCAAGGGTCGTTCACCTTATAGTAAGTGATACGCCCGAATATAACAATGTAGCGTTAGTTAGGATGCTATACACTGCACCACATTGCATTCGTGGCTTTGCAACATGAGATGTTGAGTCTAGTTACCTCAGTAATTTCACTAGCTACAACGCCCTCTAATCCGGAACACAGTAATGTTTGTCATCTGCAATAGATACTGCTGTGATACCTACCTAGATGGTCTCCGGCAACAGAGACCTTCCCCAGTGTTTATATGATGCAGTAATGTTATATATATAATTACATTTACAAGGGGGTGTAAGGGGTTCCACATAACAACTCACGGGAGCCAAGTCAACCTCACCTTCTCGTGGTGCACCCTGCTAATCAACAAACGAAGTTTTGGCTCCCACCAACTCGCATTGGGCCAGCGTGGTGGGAAATAGCCGAAATCTCATATGAATCCTTACCCGATCGATGTGGGTATCTTTGAGGGAGGCCTATGTCCAGTAGTGGACGTCGATCGGCTGATGATGATGAATAACATTATATATATCTTTAGTACTATGTATTTTTAAAGCAAAGACGTTACACCACAACATATTGAATCGAACACAGAAACAATTTGCGCAGAAAATTGGCAACGACTTGAAACCGGTATTGAAACAACAGGTGCCTTGTGAGCAGAGCTCTCGTTATCTTGGTCACGTTTTTATTACGAGTCCTCATTAAAATTGTTTGTACAAATAATTGAGTTTTTGCGAAGTTTACACAGTTATGCGCTGTCACACGATTAGAGATTAAATTTTTTTTTTAGTCAGCGAAGCAACGAGACGAACACGACCACCTCGTGGTAACTGGTACACCTGCTCATAACAACGCGGCACTAGTTACAATGCACTACATTGCGCTCATCGCCTCGGGACATAAGATGCTGAGACTCGTTATCCACAGTAATTTCACTAGCTACAACGCCCTTCAAACCGGAACACAGTTATATTTGCAGACTACTGTTTGTAGTCTGCAGTAAGTGCTGCGACGTTGCCTACTATTTAGACGGTCTCCAGCAACAGATACCTACCACCAGGTTAAAATCCATTTAAGTTGTTCTTCTTCCTGTGCTCTGGTTATGTGTAGCGCTTGTTACTAATTTTTGACTTACTCGTATACAGTTCATCAGGCGCTGGACTAGAGGATCCGGATCCACGGCCTATTTTAACTCCAGGGTTGATATTTTATTAATCAATCTTCAGCTATATTAAACTAGGCATAATATCCCCCGGGTCCCGAACAGAACATCCCTGTATCATAATTCAATTTAGTTCTTAGCTTGTATTGTAATTAATATTTTGTACTTAGAAATAACTTAAGGCTTCGACATAAAAACTGGGAGCTGGAGATCTCCGCAGTGGGGTAATAAAGTTTGTAAGGACATACGCACAGCGGACGCGGTGGGCTGCAGGTAATTAAGCCCATCCTGTGGGACCTGGTGACAGGTGCTCGACGGGATTGCGACTTATTTCATTGAAGCAAGTTTTTTTTTCTAATTCTTTCGTTCTTGAACACATCTTGTGCTCTACTGAGGTAGTTTTCTGATAAGTAATATTTTTTCTTTAATCTTTATTTTATATGTGAATAGAAGACCGGGCTAAAAAGCGTTCCTTGAGAGATTCTTTGTTATATATCGTAAACAATAAATAAATAAATAAACAATAATTATTACAAATTAAATTTTTACTAATCATTAATAGATAGAAATAATTATAATTATTTAACTTGTAAATATAGCAGACAATTTAGATTTGTCTGTGACTATCGTCCCAAAGATATAAACTTGAAATAATCTAGAATTAATATTAGAAGAAATCTAAACTCGTTAACCTAGAATATAAATGAACTATAAACAACTGACCAGTTTATTGTTTTGATAATAAACAAATCTTGATCTAAATATCTAGATGATACAAACAAGTGATCAAAATACCAATGTCCTTGTTTTAATTATAGTCTATAAATGATATCCACCCTTTTTTGATGTCGGTGGGAAATCTTTAAAAGATACTCTTCTTATGATTGGAAGTCAGGGTTATGCGAGACATTCACTTACTAGAATACCCTCGATGGTCTCCTTCAATGCGTTAGGATCGGCTCCGAAATCTGGTACGTAACGCTGCGGTACCAACGAAACTGTGCTAGCCTTATGTAAGCGCGAATGTAAACATGACTTCCGCATTCATTACGTTGTATGCACCATTTCAGACATCCAAGCGGACGTAGTGAAATTTCAATGTAAACACCGTCCTTCCCCTTCCACCTCCCTTTCACCCCCTATGACACATGCTTATGAATCACTCCGCTCCCGAAATATCCCGACCGTCTGCCCGTCTGTCGACGTCGAATCCTGGCCTATAAGAGGAATTCGAGTTTGTGATCAAATAGTTTGGGAACTACGTGTCTCATGACCCTCTAACAACCCTCGACGTGAAAAACGTTTTTCTTTTACACAACAAACTACGTTTCGATTACTAAACATGTTCTGCTAGTAACATTTATAAGGCCTTGAAAATCTGTTAAATTCATCCAAAATTCTACTAGTCACTTGTGCTTCTTAAAATGCCTCTCCATTACAGCAGGTTGGCCGATAGATTTGCAGACTTTAGTCCATTACCTACCATGCCCTCCAATCGAAAAAACACTAATAACCGTACCATTAGTCATCACAGCGTTTAACTGCGCTTCATACCTATATTATATTTTAATGTTTGTTTTCCTGGACATGGGTTTCGGCAAAATCGTGGCTTGTTTTTATTGAATCGTCGTTTATTAATTCTGGCTCGCGGATTTATTCATCCTCTGCGAATGTGATGTTATGTGAAACGCTCACTATTTTACTTACTACTTAGTGATCCCAAAAATTTTAACCAAAAAGTAATGATTGGCGTTTCTTAAATATGATTTGAATTTAAGAGTTCCGTAATCGAGGTTTATTACCAACTAAGATAGAGCGAGGGAATGTCAACGAAGGAATCGTTTCGTTTAGTTCCCATTAATATGATAAAAACCGGTGTCTTTGTAATCAGAACACGAGACATCTCTTTGGAGGCAGAAATTAGTGATGCGATTAAACAAATTTCTTACAGTAGCTTCTATAGTAGTTAAGAAGTTACTGACAATTAGGTATATCCTCCAGTACTTAAGCAAAATTAAAAAATTTTTACAATCAAAACTTCATTCTGATTATTCTGATGATAGATGAAGATAAATATTCTTTCCACGTTGTTATCATTGATACGACTTCTTTTGATGTTTACCGTGCTTGCTTTTGCATAAGTTTATGCTCTATTGTTTTCTTTATCTAGTTCGGTCTGGTTTAGAACAGAATGATTAATATCACCTGAGTTGACGTAGAATATTATGACGGTAGTAAGAAAATCTGGCATCTCAATTACTCATAGATTAACGTTAGATAGTGTAATGTCGAAATCTACCTGTCTCATTCAAATGCCTTTGAATTTGGCAACAGCACAAAATTGCACCATTCTTGATTACGCAGTTTATCAACAGTAGGTGTACCTGTGTACAGTTACTTTATTAACACTCGACAATCAAATGTCAAGTGTTTGCAAGTTAATTATTCAAAAGTTCAATGCTGTCGGTAAGGAACATGTAGAAATGAATGTAATGCATCAATACTTGCTTATCACGTGCAATTTATACGGAAACAAACACAATCACTATTAATAACTATAAAGCTTTTAATCTGCAGAAAATTCAGTGGAAACTGTTAAAACGTAGTTAATATTTAATAAAAATCAAAAGGAGAAAAATTTTACGTATTTCATCATGTTATTTTTATAACGAAATTTGTCGGGTTCTGTATTAATTCGAATTTTCTATTAAAATCAATTAGTAATACTGGAATATCATGGTTATTTATAGAACCTTGTTCTACTCTACGTAGATCAAGCAAAAATATAGATAAGTTGAATATTCATCGAGATGAAAATTAAAATTTCGTATAAATGATGTTTTGATAAGGTGACGATGGTCATCGACCTTGTCAGCAATGATGAAGTTAAACTTTACGATGCATGTTAACAATTGTAACATGGAGCCTTTGTTCTTTCGAATGAGATTTGTTTTTTTTTCTTTTTGACAAGTTTTAAGCGTTAAGTCTCGTAGATCCGGAATTCGCGTGCTAAATTAAATTATGATTTCACTGAAAGAGGAGAGAAAGGAGATGAGAGAATTTTGAATGACGAGCGATGAAAAGTCAGATAGTAATATAAATGAAGAAGAATCAGGAAAATAAATGAATGTAAATATGTATAAAATAATAAATTAAATTTATACGTTAAGTACTATGTAGCGATTGGAGCATCTATTAAAAAATCTCGACTGTATAATGTAAAGTTCATCTGAAAAAAATATATAATAGTGAGTTTTGGATATCATTAGCTATGGATCCATATAATTTATTGTAAGAAAATTCATGTTAACGTGTGGATGATTATTGACTTGTACATCTTAAGAACTCTTTCGACCCATTTGATTCTTTATATAGTATTTCATAAAACAGTGCAATCACAAATAAACAAACAAATCCTATAGTTTACAGGTACCAAATAATAAAACACTGAATATAGGAATTTTTGAAAAACCTATTTAGTATCACCACATACTCTTTTCTCTGAAACATTACAATGTTACCGAACAAATGATGCTGTGTCCAATGAAATTTTAAAGGTCCTATTTCTCAGACATCATATTCACGAAACAATGAAAAATATATGCATTCGGAAATAATTAAATAACAAGACGCAAAAAGGTCAATTGTAATGTAATAAAAAGTCGCATATCTTATGCTGTTAAGTCGGTCAGGAGGACGTCGATACTTGTGGGAATTATACAGAGGGTCATGAGACCACACTCCCTTCACTTTTAGCCTTCTAACCATGTACTATCCACCCCAACGTAATCTAGCAACAATAGTACGCAATGACTACGAAACACCAACATCACAAATTATTTCCAGCAGAATTGTACATGAAATTAAAAATTAGATAATTGCTAGATCTCTTAATATTCCTATTGCTGGTTGTTATTTAAATAGAGAATAGCTGAAAATTATATGAAGCCTAAGAAGATAAAAATTACTTATCAGCCAACAATTTTGAATTTAAATTTGAGCAATAAGAAAGAGGACCTAAAATTTATAAAAAATCTAGCGTTTATTTCAAGTAAATTAAGATAAGACGTCAATGTGATACACTTTAGTCACAGCGATATTTGAAATTTTAAATTAAAAATAGGAACTGCAAGAGAGGAAAACTCAGATATAGAAGAAGACGTAAATGATATAAACAAAAGATGGAATCTTACAACCGACGATACATCTATATCTCCAAATTGTAAACACGACGATAACTATAAGGAAGTTGGGCCGTACGTCCGCTGATCACACGGATGTGGTTGTAATGTAAACAAACATTCGTAAAGTAACCCCGGAGACATGTAGGAAAGTCAACAATAAATCCGAAAGTCAAACGAATTGGTGGCCGTAATATAACCATTGTTTGGCTTACACAATAGCAGTCGGTTTACGTTTTTTTTTTTATGAATGGCATTGTATGGACTTTTTTAGACTAATTCAACAGTTAGATAGCTTACTAGTCGACTGTGATATCTTTGTTCGACCGCTCGTGTCGAGGCTGCGATTGAAGTCGTTCGAAAGCTTCATCGATATTTAAGTACATTTAAAGTAAACGTGACATGTAAAGTGATTTATTACTTGAAAACTTTATCAAGAGCGAATTTTGTGAGTTGAAAATGAAGAAGTGTGTCGTGTACTGCAATAGCATGGCGATAAACGACAAATGTTACTGCAGCGGTAGAAATTATCAGAACCTGAGACGCGAATCCAAAATGCTCATATTTGGAAGTCTAGTACGTACCTAATTTCGAAATCGTTTCTGGAATTCTCTGATATGTGTTAATTTATTTATTGACATTGGATTTAATCAACGTTTTCTCCACTCGACAATTTCGAAATGTTTAAGAAATTTCTTACAAAACTGCACAACTGTCAACATATGTCAAGATATAAGCATCTCGTGAATTATAAACTAAGACATGCGAATAGATACTTAGTAGGAATGTTACATCTGGAAGATTTTAAGGCTGTGGTACACGAGGAGTTGTGGAGCTATACAAATTGTTTCGCCAGCTCAGCTGTTCTTCAAATATTTGCATCTACTTCATCGTCTTAGGGACAGAGACTACCGTTATAACTTTTAACCAGTAAAATTATGATAATCGCTTTGGTTAACAAAAGTAAAGTTGTAAGTTATATTATAATTCACAAACAAATTAAAGCTTTTTTATATATATATACAAATAATAAGTAGTTTATATCGTTAAGGTATCCCTACGTATCCGTTAACCTTATTTTTTAAATTATAAATATTAAGTTGTATTAAAGTTATAAATTTTTTATTACGTGCAGTTCGATTACCGTTTATACCTCAGCCTACTTAACTTATCCGCTGCTGTGCACGGCATTATCGTCTTTAACACAATCCAGCTAAAGTCTAAAGTAGCTTGAGTCCTTTAAATACCTTTGTGCAACAACGCGACGTATCTAGAACATGGATCCTTCTCACAAAGGTTGCGTAAACATCGGATATTTTTTTGCAATGATTTAACGACAATCATACGATTTGCAAACATTTCGTGGAATACTGTTTTCCAAGCGTTCAAAGCGATATGACTTAACCATGAGATGATTTTAACCGCCGTCCGAATCAATTGCGGTGGATATCTAAAGGAAATACATGGAATTCACTTCACGCTTTATATACATTATTATATGATAATTTCGTTATTAATATCATGAAACAACTTTTTATATAAATATACATATTTTTTATTCAACGAAGCGAAGAGACGAGCGGGACGGTCAGCTGATAGATAGTATTCACAGCATCACTCGTTCGTCGCCTTGAAACAAAATATGTTCGAGTCTCGTTACCCCTGTAATAACACTAGCTACAGCGCCCTTCAAACCGGAACACAGTAACGTTTGCACACTACTGTTTTACGGTAAAAATAGGCGCTGTGATGGTGTCTACATAGACCGTCTCTGACAACAGAGACGTACCACCAATAAACATTGTATATACATACTAGCATATATAACTTGTATGATTCCCATTTTGTGTGACAAACACCTGTCTAGAACATTCTAGAACTATAAACAGTAATATTATTACATTACTCTTTACAGTAGTAATAATGACCGTAATGGTTGCATTATTTTCAAGTGTACTAGCAAATACCGAAGCTTATCTTTAAAGGGAATTATGAGACTCTGAGTCAACTCATAAAATGAGTCAATGCGGTATTCATCCTTTAAAACCGTTCTTCCCAACCTTTCATCTTTACCCCCATCTATAACTTTTCATTTATAGTTACCCCTCACCTGATAAATTCCTACTCCTAAATATCTCTCATTTCTCTTAAGCTCTACCGTCAATATTACCTTTGATATAAACTCCATCTCTCTCCATATTTATTTGTGATATGATCAATCTTGAACTCCATATTGTATATTTTAGTATGTGACTCTATTACCTTCTCACTCCCTTCTACTTCCGTCCTTACTTATATATAGTGTTCATGTATCTCGAATCAGCGTATTACAGGTTGGTTTAGAAACGGCTGCTGTACAGTAATATATATTATCTTCGGCAACTATGATTAATACTAATAAAACAGTTATTTGCCACAGTGGCATATTTACTAGTGGTAGATTATTCTACTCATTAAGGTAGTAACCACCACAGCAAGTGTTTCAGCCACAACATAAAATATTACTGTCTTCCGGATTATATAACATCTAGTATTATGATTGGGATAACGAACTGTCTGTTTTTTACTGGTGGTAGGACTGTAGCCGGATACCGTCTTGGTGGACACCACCATACATTTCTGCTGCCAGACAGTAGTGTGCTAACATTACTGTGTTCCGCTCTGATGAGGGTTGTAGCTATTGTAATTACTGGGGTAACAAGACTTAATGTTATGTCTCAGGCGACGAGTGTGATGTCGTGTGTTGTTATGAGCCGGCGTATCACTTACCACCAGGTGAACGTCCAGCTCGTTCCGTCGCTCATTTGTATATAAAAATATATATTTATATATGAAAATTTATGAGCAAAGAGATATTTATACACAAAAGTCACGTTTTATATAGATATATATAGATAGATAGATATAAATACTATATTGATCTTATGTATCTATATAAGATATCCAGATATTCTTTGTGTCACTCCGTAATTCCCGGAAACTATTAAAAGTAGACACTTAAAATTAGGTGAAGATATTGCTTCTGCCGTGCGGAGGTCAGCTACGAATGGATTTAACAATACTAATTATATATTACTGCCAGCTAAGCTGATGGGGAACAGCTAGTATATTTACTATGACTTCGTCGATATTTAGACGTGTTTGAATATAATCGTTATTACTACAATTACTACAATTAATAATTCAATGTCTCAACTCAATAACAAGTGATAATAATTCACAACATCCGGTACGTACTCAAAAGTTGTTAGCCTTTAGATTTCAAAACTGTTATTCAAATTACTTCTATAATTATATATACTCATGTTCAACAAAGTTGTAAATGATACTAGTTTGGCTTTAAAAAAAAAAATTAAGTTTACTTAATTGTAAACAACGCTTGTCTATAAAAGTGAAAGGTAAATTGAAAACCAACAATCATCATCACCACTATCATCAGCCTTTGTTTATCCACTGCTGGATATAAGCCTTCCTCAATGTTTTCCATCTAATTCGATCTTCAGCTTCTCACATGGACCTACTTCGGACCGCCCTGATAATGTCGTCAGTCCATCTGGAGGGAAGGCGTCCTACACACAACAACAACCCGTACACGGCCTCCACTCCAAAGACTTTCCTCCCCCATCGACCGTCAATGACAGACATGGCCGGCCCACTGCCACTTCAGCTTGCAAGTTTTGAGAGCTACATCGACAGCATCAGTTCTCCATCGAATTCCTCCGTTCAGGATTTTGTCCCTTAGAGAAATGCCAAGCATAGCTCTCTCCATCGCTCGCTGTGCTGCTTTGAATCGGTGGACCAGTCCGATGGTCAGGTGCCATGCCTCTGCACCATAACCAGCCACAGACCAATAAAAATGTTGCAATGTTTACACAACATCACTGACGCCTCTCTCACCAGGTCTCTATTACCGGACACTGTCTAGATACCGTCGCTGCTCATGTATCCAACGGCAAATAATAATGTGCAGAAACCGTGTTCCGGTTTGAAGGGTGCTGTAGGTTACGAAATTAGTTGTAAACAGACAAAACAATTAATCTAATGCGACGGCCATAACGTATTGCAGTGGATGTATGTGTTATGCATAAAGTTAAAGTTTCTAACATTATTAATACTGTTATATTAATATAACCGGAAATTAGGCTTTTTCTAATAATGAGATGATGTCATTCAGTAAATGTGGTGTAAGATAAAATAAATTTCAGTGCAAAAATTCATGCAATTTGTTTATTTTGACATTTACCTACATTTCTATAGCGAATACTCGCGTATGACAAATCTAAATATTTCTAAGTTGGCGATAACTGTTTGTAACTTAATTATCATCACAAAACCGATGTTAGGGTCTATTTCACACGACAATTTAAGTTAACATCGATTTAACTTAATTTATTAATGGTTATATAACATATATGTTAAAACTATAATAGTATAATTATAAAGTTATAAGTCAGGTATAAATGTTTAACTAACTTAACCGATAATCTAGCGCGTTAACGGAAACACTTAAATACTATTAAATATGTATACTAAAAGGTTTTTGAAGTTAGGAATCTAATGCTTCGGAGAATCAGTTTTTTTTTTTCATTCTACAAAGCGACGAGCGGTACGTTCACCTGATGGTAAGTGATACGCCGGTCAATAATAACGTGGCGTTAATTAGGATGATATACACTGCATATCGTGCTCATCATCCTAACACATAAGATGTTAGCTCCCATTACCCTATTAAATACATTAGCTACAGCGCCCTTCAAACCAGAACATGATAGTATTTGCACACTGCTGTTTGTCGTCTACAATAGGCACTGCGATGGTTGCTACATAGACAGTCTGGCGACAGACCTACCACCAGTAATCAACTCAATTCAGTCTTCATGAGGATATAGTGAACATCCTCCACCAATCCACAGATTGTACAATTCGACGGAAATGTATCCTGAAGGCAATTTCCATCAGGTCAAGGATAAAATCTCTCGTATACTGATTTCAGTCTAGACAAACTACGAAACAATAAAGTTAATAGTATTAAGTTGATTTAGTTTCTCTTTTCTTAAGAATCTCAGTAACTTAAAGTTAAACAAAGGGAAGTTTTAAGATTACGTTATTATATAATTCTGTTATATTTCAAGTTATAATGTGCTAATAAATATAACTTAATAGCAGTTTTAGACAGATAACTTAAATTAACTTTTTATTATCAAAACGGTTTGTCTTCTTAACCGAAGTTTTACGGTTTAACTGTCTCTTTGCCGATATTCAAATCTTCGTATAAAATAATAGTTAAGTATGAATCTACCCTAAGTCTGAACATGTGTTACCTTATTTTTTATATTTATTATTTTATAACGAACAGCATATTTTCCTTCACGTGCAAGTTGCGTGCTAAGCAAGATACTTAGCATTTAGCGATGTAAGTCATGTAAGTATTCTGTGATCTACATTACACTGTATTATTAGTATATATAGACTAAATGTACGCGCGGCTTTGCCTGCGAAGATATTTTTAAGATTTCCGACTTCAAGTTACTCCCAATTTCCAAGTGTTACAACGACTATAGCGACGAGATGATGAAGGTGATAAATATCTTGAACTAATATTCATCACGGAATACCTTCAGCTCTCTAATTATCGTTTGACAATCTAAGCTAAAATAACTTACTGTATCTGCTCTTTTAAAAGAAACGTTATATCCTCTCAGAAGTATGGATATGATAAATTAATATATATGTTACTTGATTAAATAGCTTAAACAAGCTTTCACTACTATATGTTTTATTAAAAAGTTTTATATATTCCAAGATCTCTTGTTTATACTATGATCATCAGCCGATAGACATCCACTGATGGACATAGGCCTTCCCAAACGATCTCCACATCGATCAGTCCCGCGTTGGTGGAATCCAATGGGTTCCCATGATTCTCACCTGATCGTCGGTCCACCTTGTGAGAGGCCTCCCAACACCACGTCCACCGGTACGCGGGCGCCACTCTAAGACCTTACTGACCCATCGGGCGTCGGTCCTTCGAGCAATGTGCTCTCTCCACTGCCACTTAAGTCTACCAATCTTTTGGGCTATGTCGGTGATCTAAATTCTGCGAAACTCCACATTTCTGATCCGATGGCGCAGACGAACTCAAACCATAGGCCCCCCCTTTGGGTGATTTTGAGTCAACAGCTTTAACAGTTCTGCATGTCCAACACTGGACGCACGATTAATCGATAATATAATAATCGATTAATCGATATTTCGGTGATTTAGGCAGAAAGGAAACAAACAGACATAATATTGTATATATATATACATATGTATATTGATTCGATATGTTAGCGTGGAGCAGAGAATTTGATTTGCTATAAGCATTTCCTTAACACACCGCGTGTCTCACTTAGTTAGCATTTCACACGTCAGACGGATCTGGTAGAATCTGGTATAAATATAACTTATTTTTAACTACACTAGTCTAGTACTTGGACTTCAATATCATGTAATATAAAGTGATGAAAAGGCCGATAGTGAGGTTAAAAAAATTCTTGCTTTTATTTCAACAAAGCAATGAATTACTTCGGTAGGATTAAGTGCAAGTTCAGAAAACATACAACACCACGTTGTGCTCGTCGCTCTGAAACGGGATGTTAAATCTCCAGGAAGTTACTCCATCCATATCACTCGCTACAACACCTTTCAGATCGGAACACGGTGATGTTTGTCGGCTGCAATGACATGCGTTGGTACCTATGTAAACAGTCTCCGGCAACAGAGACCTGCCACCAATAAGAGAGCAAGGCGAATTGGACCAAATCTATTAAAATCCAAACAAAATAATCCAACAGGGTCCGATTACTTTGTCTCTGTCGGCTGATGATGATCCGGTTACTTCGACCTTCTAAAAGTATTTAGGTTTCCACACAATATGATAGTGGACGAAGGTATTAAGCTTCGCAAGTACGTTGTCCCAATTTTGTTAAGATCATTCCTGTATAGACAGTGGTTTTTTTTATTATTAATAATGCAACACATCTGTTAACTTAGTCGTAATCTTTTTATGTGAAAAGGCGTTAAGGGTTTTATTAACAATAATTTATTTAATGATATAATAACAGATACTACGTTAGTATTAGAAAAAACTATCCATACTATAAACACTAATGTTAACAGCAATTTATAATACAGATAAAAATAATTAATATATAAAATTAATAATACTTCATTTTAATACAATAACATAAATATATTAAGTTATACGGGACAAGTTAAGTGCATCACAAACGTTGAAGTTATCTTGCGGGTGGCTGCGAACGATCCGCGGCTGCGAGATAAAAACCAGTAACCCGACCGGGTCCGCAACGAGTTTCACTCCAGGCCCTTTTCGGTACCAAAGGGGCCACGTAAAGGTGCACAGTGCGACGCACAATTGTTCGCGACGTATAAAAGAATTATTCCATATCGAAAATATATAATAGTAAAAAAAAAAATTTTGTTTTTAAAGAAAACTTCATACAAATCTCTTAGGTTAAAGCAATCCCACGTTTATACCGCGTGAAGAATAAATTGGCTTATGATAAAGAGCCCAGTATTCCAGCACTGGGAATTTAATGTGGGCTTTATTATATTGCTTTTCGAGTATTATCAATCAGACCTTTCATACGTAACTGTTATCTTCTAGGTAAACAGATATTGTGTAAACATTTCTAGTTGAGACATGCGCCGTGTCATGTTTCGAAGCGATAAGCACAATGCGGTGTACGGCGGACGGTCAGTAACGGTAAATTATTATCTGGTGGTGGCTCTCACCACATTATGACTACTCGCATTGCGTCATGAAATTTATTAATTATTACCATACATGAAATTTATTTTATTAGTACGGCAGCTTTGGTGGCCATAATATAAAGTAAGACTTGAAGTTTGTTTGAAATATTCCTGGCGTGCGAGCGCAACTTCAAATTTCTTTCTATAGCAACCGTTGCTATACATCATCAGCCGATAAACGTCCACTGTTGGACATAGGCCTCCCCTAAACATCTACTCATCGATCGGTCCTATGCTCCCCTGGTTCCGACGCTTTGCCAACGTCCGGCACAGTCAGTATGGCCTCAGGTATCAGCAAGCAATAGTGGGCCGCCGTTTGTTATTTATATGGGATTCGAACCATTTCTCACCACGATGACCCAATGCGTGTTGACGTGAGCCAGAGCCTCGTTTGTTGATTAGCTGGATGCACCACGAGCATGTGAAATTGGCTTAAGTGCAGAGAGTTGCTGTGCGGGAACCTTTACATCCCGTAACTCAATATTACTGTGTACCATTTTAAATGGCGTTGAATCTACCAGGGTTATGAGACTTCAAGATGATGTATATCATACTAATCAGTGCAAGGTTTTTATGAGCAGGCGTGTTAGTTACCATCTCCACATTGATCGATCGGTCCCGCGTTGCTCGCAGCCGGTGGGTTCTCGCGATTCTCACCAGATCGTCGGTCCACCTTGTGGGATGCCAGAAGGAAGCTCAACCATCATTATATAACTTTCCTCTTCCAGTTATGAAAGAAGCTGTAACGGTATCGTGTTTCAGGGTCCTCATGAACGTGGGCTACACTTGCGAGTGCAGAGGACCCACCTACGTCAAAGGAAAGGGGACCCTCACGACGTACTTCGTTAAGACCCCGAACTTCAGCAGCAGTATATAGATATTAGCGTAACGGCCCGAGTCCCAGCGGTGGGAATGTTGAGCTGTTTATTATATTAGTGTAAATGTTTATTTTTAATATCCTTTCGACTCTTGCCTCATGATTCAAATATATTTTTGAACATAAAAGATAATAGATTAAGTTACGCATACAACTTTAGATAACTTAATCTTTGGTAACTATCCAAACTATTTTATAGTGTAGTATATTTAAATGAATATAGGCCTAGTTAATTATTATAAAAATACTCATTAATTATAACTTATTTATTTATTTTAATTATCGGAAATGAAAAGTTAATTATGATATATAAATAAATAAAAAGATGTCGGATTCATAAAATTAAAAAATCAAATATCCTATAACCATCTACAGATCATTTCGCGTCGAATGCTCATGTTCCCATGTCGATACGTTCACTAGTTTTCACGTGATTGACGAACAAACAAGACCCATTTTCATTATATATGTAGATATATATAATTTTAGTACATTTTACTACCATAATCTTTTAGCATAATATTGTGCTTATAATTTTAAGAGTTAAGATATTAATTCTCTCTACCTAGGTATTATACTAGCTATACCACCTTTCGAACCGAAACGTGTAATCAATATAGTGTTACAAACATAAAATTTATAGTAAACACAAATAAAGGGCTTTTGACCATCTAACAAGAATTGCTTTTCAGATAGTTACTCCAAAAAAAAAATCGATAGAATTTCAACAGTAAACGATAACAGATAATTTAGGTTATCAAAGTGTGGATTAGGCAAATATAATTATTATCGCATTATAGTTTAATTTCGTTTACAAGGTTAAAGACCGCGATAAACCTCGTCGCGGAGTCGTTTACCTCTTCCGTACCCTCGCTGCAATGGCAGCTCACGAGAACAGCGAGCCGCTTCGGAAATACCGACAGGAAAAAGTAATCAGTCAACGTTGATGATGCAAAAAACAGGAATATCCGAGTGTTACGAAAGCTCCGGCTTCTCTTGGAAGGTGAATAATGATATGGAGAATCATTAAATAATTTCATCATTACATTACAAATAACGTTCGCAGCAAAGTTTCATGCGTTAGATAAGATCAAATCATCATGGTGATAAAACTGTTGTCAGAAGCGGTTGAATTTGACCGCAGCGTCCATTTCATTGTCATAATGATGTAAATAGTACCGCGAGAAAACACCTGTTTGAAGGCCGCTGTAGTTACTATCAGTAGTTCAGTCTAAATATACTATTTTATTTGATTAATACCCTCCAAGTTTAGAGACCACATCCGCGCTTACCATCGGAAGGAATGGTAATGATATACTATTTTATATAGCTACAACAATTTATTAAAGCGATTATAACTACAATGCCAAATATTGAAATAGAAATTATATTACTAGAAGAAACAGTTATAACCAAAGAATATAATCTAAACCAGATAATACATGTAAATTAAACAAGTTATACGATGTTGGTCAAGTTACAAGCAATCTTTATAATGTTAAGATGTTTAAAGATTCAATCGAAGAGCAAAAATGTAAAATTTGGTGTGGAACAATCTGGACAATAGTTAATAACTGAACTCGCTCCGTTATAATGTTACGAATGAAACAAATTTGGCAATAGTCGATGAAAAAATTGACGAAAACCTCGCAAACGGAGCGCAGATTGAATTTCTATTGTCGTGGACGTGGAAACGGTTCACAATAACAAAATAACCCATTTTCGGCACAAGTCGGACGGTTTTTGTATTACTTCGCTTATAAATACCTCGCCGGAGGTTGTTCCGTTGCATTTAGATAAAATATAGCCTGTATCCAAATACTAAAACTTGATTTATATGTCTAACTAAGTTTTAGAAACTCTCTATTGTTCAACAATCATTATACATCATCACAATAAAGTAAATTCATTAAGACGATCCGTCTGCAAGTCCCAAGGTTGCTGTTTCGGTGATGAAAAAATTGTGAGCTCTCATAATGTTCCAGAAAATAGTTACACAGATATCCTTTCCCATATTTTTAGATGAAACATTTATGACGAGCTAGATGTACGTGAAGAAACACAAGTGTTATGAGGTAACGACAACAAAAAAATTAAAAAACACTACACTGCTAGTCTACCTGACGAATTCTACATCTTCATT
Source organism: Ornithoptera priamus (assembly GCA_029034505.1). NCBI lineage: Eukaryota > Metazoa > Arthropoda > Insecta > Lepidoptera > Papilionidae > Ornithoptera > Ornithoptera priamus. Next base: position 1,250,197 of record JARDWD010000685.1, read on the forward strand.
GGATTGTATGAAGATGATAAAGAATACTTGAGGTAGCTTCAACTTTATGCATATCATCATGAGTTTCACACAATTGAGTGTTACAGTAAATAAACACTGCTAATTACTACGCGTCGGTTAATTAAAAACTTTGTAGTCACTCACAAATGCGTACAAATTAACGTCGCTTGGTGTCGGCTGGAAGCAATCGAAATATAGAGTCGGTTATTATCTCTCGCGTTAATTAACTTGCATTCCCCTGTATAGTTTTACAAGTAAACAAAAAAAAATTATGTCACATGTATCGAAAGTTATTTTTTAATAAACTACTGCAAAAAAAAAATTCGATAGGAAAGAAATAAGTTTCTTTGAGAAGACAACTTCGTATCAATGTTGTATCCATCTTTAATATGTTCAATTTACTTAATAAAAAAAAAATCCATATTCCGGATAGAGTCTAGAATTATACCAGCTGTATAGCAAATATAATGTATTCCGGTTTAGAATGGCGGTATGCAGTTTCTCTAGAGATATGGATATGCAATAATTCTTCAACCTGAAAGCAAATCCATTCAAGGTGGCAATCGCATACAAAGTGGCATTCTATTTAATACTTCTGTCTCTTAACTCAAAAATGAGAATTTTACTGTGATAGAAAAATAAAAAGACAAACAAAGGCGAGGACAGCCTTTGCTAATATCAGCCAAGTTTATGGATAAATTGAGAGGAACTAGAAAATGTGATCATAGGTCATCACGGACATTCCGTTCTACTACTCGTTTCATATCATGTTACTACTACTGCCTAGAAGATAACGGATTACCAAAGTGGTACATGAGTTTACTTATAAAATCTCTTGCACAGGTCTTAACATTGTGAAGAGTAAGTGTTGCGAAATCACATTTCCATCTCAGCTCATCTTGCACTGACGTCGGACGTAAAGCGATAACGTCCCACCATTGTGTTAATTCATAGAAAAAAAATAATTACCATTACGATGCTGATATCTTATTATATTAACATAACCTATTAATTAAACAATATTAAGGAACATTGTTAATTATAAATTAGTATTCTAATAACGATCTACGAACGCCTTAAAGAGTTGAGAAACTCTTTATACTTAGATAAGTTGAAGGAGTTATAAACTTTGTCGTTTACGTTTAAAGGATGCAGTATGAGTACTATAAGTTTATCAAGCAAATTATGGAGGAATTTAAACTTGTTTCGCTCATCAGCATAACTTCCTATTTTCTTATATATATATTATATTTATTATAGAAAACTCATACAACAATACTATATCTAAAACTGAAAGTAGATGATGTTTAAGCAGGAGAATATCTTCAAGAGCAACAGCAGAGTGCCTATACACAGTCTCATGACCAATTTCTTATCCTTAATTAATAACAATGTATTTATCAACATCAAAGAATAAATTAATATTTCTAGATATTACAATGAACTTCTTGTCCACAGTTCCACTCCGTTACGGACAAGAGATCTCAGAACAATGAGTTCGGTGAGAATAGCGTAACGATAGTTACCGAGAAAAAGATAGAAGATGACGCTTCATCCAGCGGAGAGAACGTGGAAATTGAAGGTTGGTTTTCAAATATTTTATTTAAACAGATTTACACGGGAAGACTATCAGTAGATCTACTTATTGTTATGATGATTACCAAAGACGTTACTGCGAACAAAGGACTTTGTGGCCGTTTAAGTGCTGGACCTTGAATCGTGGCACGGCTTTTTTAAACTGACCTAGGTAATTATGATTATGATATTGACGATATTCTGTCACTAGAACACCTAATAGGGCCACGAGCTAATTATCTCTCTTAGATCACATTATCATTTCGTCATCTTTTGAAATCGAGTTCCGGCATCGCTCCTTTGTCTAACCGTTAATTTAAAAGTATATTCGTTCCATGAATGTGGAGTTATATGTACTGCTTCGTAAATATCTAGTTGGTGACCTCGCTGATGAGCTGCGTTCATTGCCTGTAATCGTACGTCGCCTTTGAACCAAGACCTTTCCGATGCTGAATTATTATCAGTCAATGTGCTTCACTTATTGTTGTATAACTTCCGTTTAATGTAATTATATTTAATTATAAATATCTCAGTAATTGTGCTCATATAAATAATTTTAATTACAACAACAGTAGGTTATTAATGCGATATATAAATGGTATTAGGTTTTTCCCCTACCGAACTGATTGATAGGAAAATATGGCATCGGCTTTTACTTAAATAGTTATCATAAAACATTATTTTTCATGAAACAGTTACTAACCATTCAGATATGTTAAAAATTTTAATCAAGCACCGTTTATTTGTTTACTGCTTGATTCTACGTAATCAATATTGACTTAATCATTCATCTTTGTTCTCACTTGGTGCGATGATTTCATGTTTCCATTGAAGTTACTCACGAAATTCCTTCGTCATTCTTGATTTCAACAAATGAAATTTAATTAATAACACTCTTTTAGACAATGAGACCATTGCTGAGAATACCATCATTACTACCAGGAAGTCTATCAAGATAGCTTACAGATAGAGATAGACATCGGATTAGGATATCACAATGAACACTAATCGTTGGTCACTATTAATTTAAATTATGACTTAACCTTTTTAAGTTATTAATATTTTGATAACAAAATACGATAATAAAGATCCAAAAGTTTACTTAAACTCGATAGCAATTGTTTGAAATTTAACCTTCGGTACACTATGCAAAGCATCAGTATGATCAGTAACAGAGATGAGATAACGAACAGATTTAACAAATTCAATATTATTATCACAACTGAGTTTTCAAACATGAAACATTAAGTTCATAGCTACGTCATTTTACCATGTAACGGTTACTGAGTCATGGTTACCATCAGGTGATTGATATTATTACGTGTCGCGTGATTCGAGAATAATGTAGTCACACCTTCGGCATTGAGGCTTCTATTAGGTAAGCTTAAGATACTGTAATTTTTATTTTCATCATCCTGAGCTGGAGTTTCTATTATTTTATCATTATCAAAAAACAACTTAAATTCATGGTTTGTTTGTAATAGAGAATGTTAGGTTAGTTACTTAATATCTAAAAAGGACTTCGGCCTGCTGATTATACTGCATAGCGGGATGCTGTCGTTGACTGTAATCAATTACTTGCGGGATGCTGTTGCGGCTGGCCAGTACTGTGACATGCAATGAGGCTGTGTTTTTTTGACTATATATTCATCACTGAAATTATTTGCGATGCACAGCAAAAAATGGGACAACTGAAGGCAAGGCAAGACACTAAACGTAAGACAAGCTATGGTGCCTATTAAAGATTACATATATGGACCCTGATAATGGGTTAACCAAATTTGTACTGTACCAGCGCTTCAGTCTTTTTTTTATTTAATTAAGCGACTAGACAAGCCGGATGTTCAGCTAATGATAACTGATATGCCCACCCATAACAATGTGGAGTTAATTAAAATAGTATACACAGCACCATATTGTGCTTGACGCCTTGAGACATACGATGCTGAGTCTCGTTACTCTAACAATCTCTAGCAAGAGACCTGCACCAGTAATCAGAAATCTATACATCTCAATGTTATTTATCGCGGCTGAAGAGTAACCTTATGTCCTTTACATTAAGCTTCATTATAATCGTTCGTATATAATTATGTTTCAAGCTGCTATCCCCTACGAAGACCTCTGAGTAGATTGACGATATTAATATTTACGACTTCCACATGGTCACCGAGTAACCGATCGCTATCACCAACCGCACATGACAGTCGCCTACGCGAAGATCTAAACATATGTCTCCAACAGATTATATTTAAGTATTTACAAAGGAAAACATTCTTTGATTCATGAATCGGATAATTTTAACTGTTTCCATGGTTACTTCAAAAATTCGCTTTAAATCGGAACAAATGTAATTCAATTGGGAGTTTCTCTATGTAACCGTATAAAACAACGGTATGCACCGTTACGTGTTAATGACTATCATCGCGTGAATGTGGCGCTGAAATTTAACATGAACACTGTACAGTAGTCTACTGTAACCGTTTATTGCAGCATTCGTTCAGTACCATTCTCATATTAAATCAATTCCTCTATTGTATAGTTGAATATCCCTCTCGCCGCGCAATAGCTTCGCGAATATTTCTTACAAAGAATATGTTCCCTTTTGCAAAGTTTTATTTATTTATTTTATTCTACGGAACAACGAGAAGACCTTCACTTGATAGTAAGTGATACCAGCACACAACATGGCGCTAGTTGGGATGATAAACACAGCGCCACATAACGGTCGTCGTTTTGAGACGAGATATTAAGTCTCGTTAATCTATTACTATCACTAGTAACAAAGCCTTTTAAACCGGAACGCAGTATATAACGCCTTTACATAATACAAATATAAGGTGATAACTTGCCGAAACGGTATCCAGCAACAGCGAGCTACCACCAGTAATCCATCAAACCTGATGCAATGATTAAGATGATTCAGATCAGTTGTGTCACAAATTGTAAAGCGTCGGTATTTAATAAACAAATGTAATGAAATCTATAATATTTATAAAATATAAGAAATTGTTATAAATTATATATAGTGAGATTGGATTAAAGTATTATCTTGACCTTAAAAAAATTTTAATTGAAAACCTCGTTACGGACTTCCTGTGTTCCTTCCGAACCGACCGGCCGTGCTGACCTCACTTTGAACTTAAAGAGTAAAGCTAAGTAATTGACACAAAGTGGCGGAACCCAGACATTATTGGCTCGGCTCTAGGTCCGGTCCGTGGCAGGCGGACGGTCAAGGGCGGGTTGGGTGATGTGTTTGTCTACTGGTCACGTGTCACGCGAGCACGTTCAATCGGCCCCTAGCGATTACTTATAACATGATAGCATGTTGCATGCGTTTAAAAGTCGACTATATATTATAAAGCCAAGAAGTAGTGTGCAAAGGTCACTTAGTTCCAGTCGAAAGTGAGTGATAATGAAATTCCTGAAGTAACAAGGCTTTATGCCACGAGCAGGAATTCGAGTCTTGAACTTGAGTCTGAACTCATGGCAAATGCAGTTTGTTTGTAAGCTTATTTTAAAAAAAAAAAACAAAAAACTTCATTTACATGTATTGGCAGAGAAGAACATGACATAGTATTGGCAGATCCCCTCTACGTGGATGATCTGGTGAAGGTCGCAGGAACCGGCTGGATGCGGACAGCGTAGGATCGATCGATGTGGAAATCTTTGGGGCAGACTTATGTCCAGCAGTAGACGCCTATCGGCTGTTGATGATAAACACTTGTTCAATCCAACTCACACTTGGCTAAAAGATAGATCTTAATACAAAGTAGTAGGAACATTAAGGTTATTTATTTAGTATATCATACAAACATATTTATACTGAAAATTGATATTCAATGACAGGAAACGATGAAAGTTAACATTCAGCTAAGTTACGCTCAAAAACTGATTATGTTCAGCAGTGCGCGTCTATCAGCTGAAGATGATGATGCTCAAAAAACAAAGTTACGCAAGTGAGGGTAAAGTTACACGGTCACCGTCTTAGTCACAATCAAAAAATTGGTCATCGAATTTATGAAGAGTTTGAATCATGATGTTACTCAATTATACTGACACAGCCGCAGCTTGAACTTCATTGAAATAACGCATCTTTCATTCATCTCCATCTTTTATGGTTCTTCATATCGGAAGATGATTCTGAAAATAGTCGAGAGCGTCTTGTGGAGAAGCTCCTCGGATATATTGCGTTACGTAACCATTACCACAGACGTTCTTCTTACGTATGCAAATACGTCATTTTATCTTACATCTTCCGTTACATGATAAGCTGCAGGATGCTGCATCGATCACGACGCTTAAGATGTCCGAAATATACGACTACTCGTTTCTTAACAGTCGTCTTTTTCTATATTAACGAAGAGATGACCTGATGGTAAGTTATGCGTTTGTCTGTCACAGCACCACAATGTGCTCATCGCTTTGAGACATCAGATGTTCAGTCTAATTACTCCAGTAATTTATCTAGCTACAGTGCCCCTTAAAACCGGAACATAGTAATCTCTGCATACTGTTTGATGACGGATACAGGAGCTGCCGTGATACCTGGACGGTCTCCGGCAACTTACATCTACCACCTTACATTTGACTAACTGGTGGTGGGTCTCCGTTGGCGGAGACCGCCTAGGTCGTTACCACCGCAGTTCCTATTCCTACCGCCAAACTGCATTGTGCATACATTACTGTGTTCCAGTATGAAAGGAGCTGTAGCTAGTGAAATTACTAGGGTAACGAGGTTTAATATCTTATGTCTCAAGGCGAAGAACGCAACGTGGTGCTGTGAATACCATCTTGACTAGCACCACGTTGTTATGGGAGGGCGTATCACTTACCATCAGGTGAACGTATTAATCGTCTCATCGCTTAATTAAGGAAAAACGTGCTCATTTAAATATTTGTACTTAATATTCGATACTAGTAACATATCCTCTAATATTATTTATCTGAAGTATATAGTATAGTGTAGCAGAGGACGTTTATCGGCTGATGCTGATGATATAATACAGACTATGCGAAAGTTCAATTTACTATACTTGTAAAGTTTTTTTTTTATTTTACAATCAAATCTTAGACGTACTTACTGATAGCATTTTTCCCATTTACTTAAGCGAATAAATTGCCTTCCTATCAGTTGAACTGTTCTTAGTAACGCTTCACTACAGCACATGCACTTGCTTAAGTTAGATCCTATAAAAAAGTGGAATTTAGTATTGACTATTGATATATTTCTAGTTTATTTTAACATTAAAATATAGTGCATATAAAGGGGGTTAACTTTTATATACTACTAATCAGTCGGTAATGATAAGAGAAGGAATGACTTGGTAAACTCTTTCAAGCTACATACATACTAGACCCTAAATTTTTTTTATTAAATTCATATAAAATGTTATTATCAAGAAAATATTAGCTGCTAAAGAAATTTACTTTAAAAGTTATTTTTGTATGTAACACTTTATTTTATGTAATAAAATATGTTACAATAGTCGACCAGAGATCGTGTGTCGAATTTTCTATCAAATATTAAAGATCACGAGGAAGATGTGTATATGTATATATTTTTCATACTCTGAATTATTCATCATCATCTCAACTGACGGATGTATATTGCTGGATATATATCTTTTGAGATTAATTACACAAAATACGATTTTTCTCGGTTGGAGTTTCCTCGCACCAAAGAGCGGAGCGTTGGTAGAAATTAGTATTACAAAGCAATCGAGCAATTGATGTAGTGTATCCTTGACTGAATTTCTTTTTTTTTTTTAATACAATTCCGCAATACATAATCCGGTGGTATAACCGACCGTGCCGCCGGCTTCTGTAACGAAACTGGTTTTAGCAACGGCCGAACTCTCAGCCTCAAAACCTTTCTCTTTCGTCTGACTGACACAGTTAGCGTCGGCTGTGACACAATCGCGCGGAGCGTTGCAAACCAGATTTAGACTTTTAATTCTACAACATCAAGTTTATACACAAGAACAAATTTAAGCTTTAGTATAGTTACGAGTTTATCTGTAAGATTTATTTACTACTCTCAAGTTAAATTAAGGAATTAGCGATTAAAGCAACTAAGCGCGATGTAGAGCTTATATACTTTAGATCAGTGCTTCATTTATGAATGCCCCTCCTCTGATAACTCTTTGATACATATTCGCCTCTTTATTCTCTAGCATCACAACAAGTTATTAGTTATAAGGTTCATTATTAATTACAATATATATATATACTTTATAATAACGTTTATGAAAGGTAACTGTTATAACTTCTCAGTATTTCTTTCAAATGTAATCTTTACGTATCCGGGCGGTGTATACCCTCAGGGGAACTTACCACAAATTGGTAACCTATCCTTCAAACAAGGGTTTTGTCTACTGATAATAATTAAATGCCTTTTTGGATCTTTACTCCGTTTCCCTTATTTTCATATAAGATGATACAGCAAAGCACTTCCGGATGTATTCGAGTGCTCATATCTCACCGCGTACCGCCGTTTAGATACCTAATACGGTACACTCGATGGTGCGTGATATAATTATCACGACACTCATTTCAAGGCTTCGTTTGTGTATGTCATGATTAATTAGCGTATATAATATATATCTGTCTGTATATATAGTTGAATGACGCGAACGTGCGAGCACGCGGCCGCGTGATGGTTGTATACGGAAGTGCATTCTGAGATACGCAAAGCTCGCCTCATTACGACGACGATAGACGGAATCCATCCAAATTTATACCAACTTCCGTTATACGAATTATATATTTGTTAAAGCCGTGATAGCTTAGTTTATAAAAGAAATATTATGGACTTTATGTCTAGCCGTGGGTTCGATCTCAACTGAGATTGAGGTTTTAGTAAATGAAACATCGCGATGGAAACGATTAAGAACAACAGATATTATTGAAAACAACTTTGAATCCCCTAATGAGAGAAAGTTTTTTTTATACTACAAAGCGACGAGACGAGTGGTACGTTCACGCGATAGTAAGTGATACGTCCGCCCATAACAACGTGGCTCTAATTAAAATGTTATAAACAGCACCACATTGCGCTCGTCGCTTAGAGACATAAAAATATTGAGTCTCGTTTCCCCAGTAATTTCACTAGCTACAGCGACCCTCAAACCGGAATACAGTACTATTTGGTGGCAGAAATAGACGCTGCGGTAGTACCAACTAACACTATCGCCTTCCCTCTTTTTCATATAAACAAACCAGATTACAAATATGCTATTGTTTTTTTCTTCAGACAAACCTCTCCCCATAGTCGACCCTTCGATCGACACAACGGAGGAAGGCCACGCCGCCCAATGCGTATGCCCAAACTGCGACGAAGTTTTGTCCAGATTCTCAGAGTGCAGCATATGCTTGGAACCCTTACAGGTTAGTTTATTACACAACAATATGTACCATATGTGGAACAATTAACAGCGAGAAGTAACAGAGGAATTTATTAATATATAGTTTAACTGGGGATAGGTCCTCCTTGTCGTAAAGTCTAGGAATCACCAAGTCACCTGTCTTAGTAAGTACTGTTGATAGCAAATTTACGAGGGTGAAGATATACTACAAGCGATAAGCACAATTCAATACTTAATTTATACCACCTCTTGAATGACCTACCCCTTGACAAAATTTATAACTATACTTGTTTAGTTTAGAGACTTTTAACAACATCACGAGTATATAGTAGTTCCTCTAGGACGTCCACAACCTAATCTAGTATTTAAACCGTCAAGTTCCTAGCCTGTTTTCCTTATGGAACTTGAAGTCTAAAGCCTATATCCTCTAAAGTAATTACAACGCGTTATTGATTGAAGTTAATAAAAAAAATTACTGTATTTTACTCGCATTTGGCAACGCGGTGGATCGACGATCTCCGTTTAAGAAAATTCCCAGATTCCCAGATTCTCGTAGATAGGAAGATTAATAGGGTTGTTTATATATTATAAACATTTCAAAATTTACAACTTTCTTTACTAACACAGGGAGTGTTATATAAGTCATCGAAAACTGACGTGTTCAACATTATTATCATCTCATTCTTAATCTTTTTAATTTTGTGCCTACCTTCAACTCATCATCATCATCAGCCGATAGACTCAAACGATTCAACTCACTTATTAACTACTAAATAACATTCTTAGAGATTTTTATAAAATTTTTGTATGACTTAAATTAGGTTTGAGTGGGAACAGAATCTAGAAAGCTAACTTCAGGCATTTCAATTGATGAAAGCATCGCGCGTTCATGGAAATTTTGTGAAGCAACGGCAAGTTTATTTTAAACATTTATGGTTTACTGATTGGAAGTTAAAATTAGATGGAGGAGACGAGGTGTCAGCTATTCCTGACGTTTTATTTTGGTCTCCTCGAAAGGATGCATATACCAGTTTTCCATACAATGTATATTTACACCATATGTATTATAATGTCTAAACCGTGCTGAACTTTTGGTAACCAGTAAATCATCAGCCTTTGTTTATCCACTGCTGGATATAGGCCTTCCCCAATATCTCCTACCAAATGCGATTGTCAGCGTCTCGCATCCACCCACTTCCGACCGCTCTGATTATGTCGGTCTATCTGGAGGGAGGGCGTCCTACAATTCTGCGACCTGTACGCGGCCTCAACTCCAAAACTTTCCTCCTCCATCAGCCCTCACTGACACGACAGACATGGTCAGCCTACAGCCACTTCAGCTTGCAGATTTTGAGAGCTAAGTCGACAACTTTAGTTTTCTGTGAAATTTCTTCGTTCCGAATTTTGTCCCTTAGAGAAATGCCAAGCATAGCGTCTCCGTCGAACCAATAACAACAAAGCACTAATTAAACAGTTCAGTTTTGATCTAGTTTACAGCAGCAAAGTCTGAAGAAGAACCTACCTGCGTTTGGAAAATAGCGTTATAAGTACATCTAGAGTTATTGTCTGGACGTTACTTCCTTCCAGATACGGATTGGCCTAGCTGGCACAGTTATGTCATTCTTAGAACTAGAATGCTTCGCTGACAATCTAATGACGCGTCCGTAGGAACGTATGGTATAACTATATATTATACTAGATATTATCCACCCGCTTTTGCTGGTCCTAACACCCCTGCAACGTACCCCTTTGCGGAAAGATTTTTGTGAAATCCAATCTTAGCTCACTTAAATTCGCCAAAAGGAATATTCCTACCAAATTTCAAATCTGCAAACCTTATGGTTCCAGAGATACTACTCTCTATATACATTTCACAACTCCTTTTTTATTCTACTACACAAAACGAGGACCTGATGGTAAGTGATACTCTTGCCGACAACTACGTAGCACTAGTTAGGATACCCAGTACCACATTATGCTCGTCGCCTTGAGATTTAAAATGTAAAGCCTCATTACCTTAGTTATTTGACTAATTAGAGCGCCCTTCAAACCGGAACTCAGTAATGAGAATAGTCAAACCTAAAGCATATATAAGTAGGAGTAACGTGTTTATTATCATTAGTTTTCCGCATATTAATAATTACTGATGAATATCCTTCCTAATAAGGCGAGGATTACCATAATTTGCATCAACACGTGGGTTGTCTTGATGGCGAGGATCACGAGAAAAATGGTGCCTCTCATCACTTCATGGGTTTATTACTACTTACTTGCCTTTTTGAATACACCGAATGTAGACCAAGAATAGATATTTAACTGGCTAGATAGATCACTAACAGTTTAGCCCTGTATCTCAAAGATTTGATTCCGAGATCATATTTTGGGAAGCTTTGGCTGATGGTGAGAATTTTTGTGAACCTTCAAAAAGCAATCAACCATTGTAAGAGTCCATACTCATAAATGCGGTGAAATAACGTCTACCCAGCTATCAGTATGTGAGTGCTAGAATTTTCTGAACAAAAACACTTCACCGTCCGCAGATTCATTATCACTTAACGCCTCGTGAAGAGGAAGTTAACTTCTAATCCACTGCAGATATTAAACACGAGTATATCATTGCAACTAAACTCTGTAATGTTTTTTTTTTATACATATGTATGGAGATGTAAAAAAAGCAAACGTCTGACTCACGCCACATACATGAATAAATAACTGTATGGGCGTCGTTCCCCAGTTATCAGTAACTGAACACCAACACGCAAACCTATTAACTTTCAGACACCTGTCCTGGAGGTCGATGGTAACCAATTGGTCACTACTCATATCTTTATTAGGACACTGGACTCGTAATAGTCTTGGCCATAGATATTAGTAAAGTTCTTCGAGGAGCAATCAACAAGTAGGTTACATTGTATCCATAAAACTTGGTGATAGTATCGACATCATCATTAGTCTATAGCCTCAATCAAACATATGGTGCGGCAGGTCTCTGTAGCACTGATGGTAGGTCGCTATGCAGGGACTGTCTAAGTAGGTCCTATTTCTGCCACCAAATGTTACTGTGCAAACATTACCGTGTTTCGGTTTGAAGGACGTTGTAGCTACTTAAATTACTGGAGTAATGAGAGTGTCAAGATGACGACTACAATGATGCAGTGTGTGTGATCCTAAATACTTATCAGATAAACCTCTCACGCTCCTCATCATTTTGTCCATTAAAAAAAAAAGTGATTTTTTGTTAGTCAAACATTCTGGATCCCATAGATGATCGACAGATTTAAAATACTAGGGTAGCTAGCCGTAAGCTGTAAGACGAGTGTAAATTCAGATAGAGGAAGGGAGGATAGAGGAAGGATGGGAGGTACATTCAGTGCAGACCCCACGTAGCTGGGAAAAGGGCAAGAGGAAGAAGAGCTAGTCATTAATAGTTACGAATACCATCATCCAAAGCCAATGTAGTTCCTTAATCGAACTAGGGTCCTCCGTGTTACAAGACCTGCGAAGACAATGTGAAGGTACACCGCAGGTTTTCATTAACTTAGAATTAAGCTTATTTATGTATACAGTTATTTATACATGCAATCCTTAAAAGTCTTAACTTTCTAGCTGTATTTACGAAAACCCTTATCAGTTAGAGATCATAATACAGATAATTAACTGAATAACTAGCAGATGTATACTGTGAGAGTTCTGAAGCGGGATGCTGTACTGTACTAGTAACGGACATCTTATGTTTAACGAGTGTATATTATTCTACTGTATATATTATACAGTAGAATCTCTACTACATACCTTCACCTGAACCTACCATTCAAGACAAGGGGTGTTATTATAAATGTATGTAAGTCTGTGGGTGTAATGGGCCCCGCACCACAACTCGGAGGATCCAAGCCAACCTCACCTGCTTGTGGTGCACCTTGCTAATCAATAAAGGAGGCTCTGGTTCCCACCAACACGCATTAGGCCAGCGCGAACCCAAATAAACAACAACCCCTGGTGTCCGGTTGTACCGGATGCTACGCTGTCTGTGACGGACGTTGGTAAGGCGACGAAACCAAGCCAGCGCAGAACCGATCGATGTGCAGATCTTTGGTGGAGGCTTATGTCCAGCAGTGAACGTCTATCGGCTGATGTTGATGATGATGATTATATCTGTGATAATGTAGCTTTCAAACACAATAATCGATTTTTCTAACTTTTTCTCTAACAATTTTCAACTTAGTATTCTTAGTAGAGCGTTTTTCTATTCGACGAAGAGATGAGACGAGAGAGATGTTCACCTGATGGTAGTTTTAAACCTGCCCATAACAATGTGGCATTAGGATGATATGTAAAGCACAATTTTGTGCACAACGCCCTTCAAACCAGAACAAAGTAATGTTTGTCATAAATATCTGGAGACCTGAGATTTGCGCCTACTTTCAATATCATATGTTTATTTAATTCTACCTTACAGGAATTACAGAATTTGAATGTTTTAATAAATATTTATATTTTTATACAACTTACCCTTAACGTATTTTGTATTAGATGCAACTTTAACTTTAAAGTAAAATAAAAGTTACGCTTGCATATTTAATGATCATTAGATACAGTTTAGTTAGGACGCACTTCACTTGGAACGATGCAACTTTATACTAAGTTCGTTAGTTACACGAAACTGTGAGATCGTGTATAACTTTAATAACACGTACACAAGTTTATAACGTTAATGTAACGGATAAACTATTGATGTCATCATTAAAGGAAACAAATATTATTTAGAAATAATTACAAGGATATTACTCCTGTATCAAGCAATAATACTAAGCGATAGAAGGAAAGAAGTAAATCTCTTAAAAATTTTTTTTATATATATGATAAATTTAACCTAACTTTTGTAGCTTTACGATGATAATTTATTAAATTATAATATAAATATGAATAAATGGCTATGACTCTCCTATTGTGACTGAAAGTCCTCGACGTAAGAATCTTCAGAGCATGAGCATTATCTAACACTCGTCGAGAGTATAGTATTAGATCTATAGAATTTTTTTAAATGCCAATACTTTTTCATCACAGTAAAGCAATAACTTGATACAACTTCAGACGCACCGGCAGTAACATTATAATGTTACCTAAAACCTTTGTTTTATTTATGCCACATATAACAGATAACAAGGAAAACAAATCCTTGCAGGACGATAACAATTGTAAGGAGTGATAACGGGCGATAAATCGATTTTCGAGATCTGATAATGACCAACCCTCGATGCTTTGTTATTGTTGTTAAAGCGATGACTTATTTTTTACGTAAACTTCAAACACTATCTCTTTATCCAATTATCAAATGTATTTAATGAGAAAATAGTAGAACATCATTAATTAATATACATATTTTAAAATGATCTATCAAATCTACGTTAAATGATCTATAAAGATTCCTTCGGAAGAAAACAACGCCTTCATCTCTATGGGATATCAAATGATGTAACCTGTAACTCCAATTAATTTCACTAACTTCTGAACTCTTGTCATGTGCGCAGGAGCACGGTAATATTTACACTACTTCTCACAGGATAATATAGGCAAACACGAAACCTGTTTACTACAAGGAAATCCATTTAGGTCCTAATTGATACAACTGCAGAGGAGAGAGAGAGATCTTTCCTAAGATGCAACAAATTTTGCGAAGTTTCACTTGTATAATTACTCGCTTGTGCTTACAGGGTTGTGGACCATGCGTGTGTCCATGGTGCGGTGGTGTATGGTGCAGCCGTTGCTCGAGGAGGATGTCGAGATGCGCCTGGTGCCGTGGCAGCCTTCGAGCACCGGCAGCGCCGTGCCTTGCCCTCCAGCGGCTCATCAATGACCTCATGTTACCTTGTCGGAATTACAGGTAAAGTGACGCATATCTTATATATAACAAACTAAAAACGAGGAAACCATAACATACAAGCGTCAAAAGCATCATGCTTTATAGTGCGGCTTAAAAATCAAGTAATAGGTACAAACTATTAATAAAAACGGCTTACTATTCCCACTACTGGGACTCGGTGCCTTTTCCCACAAGCCGAGAACCAAAGTCATTTATAACAATTTCATTATTGTCAATTTCGTCGAATGAGAAGGGGTAATCAAAAAACAGGACAAGTGTTTCGACAAGTTCTTATAAATATATTATTCAGGTATCCTGAATTTATCACATAACTAATACTTACATAAATAGATTCGCAATATTTACGCGAAACATGAGTACGCTGTGTACCAGCACAGACACAAAAGACCAGAAAGTTTCGAACAAGCAAATTTAATTTGTGTTCACATCTGCAACTCGAATGGAAAGTTCTCAACAACTTATTTCTTCTTCATTGTAATCGTATTTAAACGGGAGATGAATTTTTTCTTTACCACATTCATGCACAATGGAGTAAAGTGGTTTTATTTTGCTTAGGTAATGTGTACCTTTAGATGAACAAGATTAGATTTCATATCTAAAGCACAAATATATTTTAGCTGATCTAATGCTGGGGTTAGAATTAAGTTTATAGAGTAATAACTTTATATTAAATGATAATAACGGAAGTAAAGTTCAATTTCGATATCTTATTTTGTTTATAAACAAAATATTCACCGATTTAGTTAAATCTCCACAACAAGGAATACCAGAACAGCAGTCAATTCTGTTGACTGCCGGGCTTTTACTAGTTTATTGATAATCGAGAAAATTCTTTGTAGGTGTTCTAAGGAAAACATTTCGATAACGAATAATATTCTTAGACGACAAAGCGACGTAACGAGTGGATCGTTCACCTGATGATAAGTGTACGGTCGCCAAAAAAAGACACTTATCACCAATAAACGTATTTCAAAACAAAACGATGTTAATGCTTTTGTACCTGCACTCATAAACCTAAAAGCGAAAATTTCCAAAATCGACTTCAGTTGCCATTATTAAAATTCTTTGGCAATCGAAAAGCACAATAAACCAATAGAAGGAGTAGTAATAAAAGATAAAGTCTGTAATAAAGATATTTGCGTAACTTTTAACATTGCAGATGACAACACATACGCTTGCCTGATAAAAGAGATAAACCCCAAGCAAGGCTAAGTTCTGATTGCGACAAAGCTTTTAGTTCATTACACTGCGCGTGTAAATAATTCAAACAATGAGAAAACATATTTGCTCTCGGATGAGGTTAACTTTCTTCTCAGTATTCAGTGTTTATACTTAATCCATGAGAAGCTTTGTTTGAAAGTAAAGAAGAATATTCGTCTGCTAACCAAAGTGAGCCACAGCAAAGTTGAGAGAATCCTTTTAATAAGACCAAGTACTCATTGCTTTTGTGATATCAGATTCATTTACTACAAATTTGACTACAAGTAGTATAAACATTAAGCTATTCTAATTACCGTTTCTGAGTAGATTGGGTGAATCAAAGTTAGAGTATTTTGGATTAGCTTCACCTTCCACAGCCTCAATATCACTACCGTATGAAATCTAGGTAAAGTATTAGTTCAGCAAAGTAAGGTAGACCGAGGTTGTTATTTCTCCACAGATAAAGGGTTCAAATTAAAACCAGCAATCGATTTATTGCTCGTTATAACCCATCACAGCGATAACGCTTATCAATTTTTATTTGAGAAAGGCAATCTATAATAGTCGGCTATTTATAGATTTATTATGACACACTATAAGATAACTAGCAAGTGACATCAAAGCTGTACCACCCTTTGTTTGCGCCAAGGTCTGTGTAATCGAGGTGTCGTTTATGGATTATTGAACATAATTTGGGAGTTTTCAGAATATAGGGCGCTACAGTATTTTATGAGGGGCAACTTGTATTTCTCGTATCGAGCAATGTTAATGAAGTGAGATGGATTTTGTTCGATTCAGTAAACTGAAAGATTAACCCACAAATATGCATGGTAAAATGATTGTAGAGTTTGTGTTGCTACCGAAATAGATGTTTTTGATAAATTATTCAAAACCAAAATTTAAAGTACTGTTTGGGTGAAATATATTTTAATAATAAATTTTCACTTTTATCAGACGCGGTTGCAATGAACTATTGACAACGAGCACAAGAGCAAAGCACGAGGCGGACTGCAAATACGATTCGATGATTTGCCCCGTCACCGCAAGCTGCTCCGCAATCGCCTTCGAGGAGCTTTCCGAACATCTTCAGAACCAGCACAACATCATCGCGGTCTATTCGCAAAAGATCAAAATTCTCATCGAGAACTTCCAAACGAAGCTCAAGAAGACAGCGTGCTGCAGAACAAAGTACAAAATCATCCTGCTCTACCAGAAGAGCGCCTTCATAATCAAAGTCTGCATCTACAACTTCCACGTCAAAGTTGAAGTGATGAGACGCAAGCTCGGCTACATCGCAGATTTGAAGTCGGAAAGTAAGAAGAGCGAATACTGCGCTCTGATAGAGTTTCAGAGTAAAGCGCTCAGCACGAAGTCGGCAATACTGATAGAGAACGAAGCGTACAGTAAGAAAGCGGAAGTCCAGTGGAACGATATAATCATGAAGTCGGACGCCGACGAAGCGATCACCATTCACGTTAACATCGGGAAGTCCGATGCTGAAACGGTCAAGAAGATAAACCAGGCGACTTGATGCTGCTGTCGATGTTCTACGGCAACGAACAGCAAGATATAAGACGTTTATAATTTACAAAATATAACCTATTTCCGGATAATGAAGTGTTGCAAGTGTTGATGCGGTCCAATGATAGATCATATAAATATTCTTAAAGTACGGTTTAAATATTAAACTTACTGGTAAGGAGATCGGATAGTTGTAGTTAATGTTGTAGCAGTATAACGGATAAATGTGACTGATCTAGATTTTAATGTAGCTAATAATAAAATCAACTATAAGTATTGTATAATAAACTAGATACGTTTCATTGGAATACTTTTATTTCTTGTTTAATACTTTGCAACTTTACTAACACGCAGCAGCTTGTGTAATTACTGTGGTAACGAGAATCAACATCTTATGTCTCAAGCGACGAGAGCAATGTAGTGCTGTATATAAAATTCTAATTAACGCTACGTTATTATGAGCGGGCGTATCACTTACCATTAAGTGATTGTCTCGCTAGTAAATTTAAAAAAAAACTAACTTTTAACAGAGGAATGATATTTATTATCAAAATGAACTAACGATTAAAAAAAAACTGAAAATCAAGTAAACAGGTAATTGCGAAATAAATGTTTTTGAATTGCCGTCTTACAATTTGGGCTGCGGACTCTAGGTTTGGAAGCCTAATATCCGATGATCGGTAATATCATCATCATCAGCCGATAGACGTCCACTGCTGGCATCCACCAAAGATCAGCATCTACCCGCATCCAACAGCTTCCCGCGACTAATCATAAATGTATAGGAATTCATATGAGGGGATTTAATCCATTTACCATTACGCTGGCCCAATGCGTATGTATACATGTAAGAGATTTTCAACCATGTAGAAATTCATCACAATATCTCTGGCACCATAAGTCTTCATCATCATCATCATCATCAGCCGATAAACGTCCACTACTGAACATAGACCTCTCCCAAAGATTCCCACCTCAATCTATTAGTGATTTACATGGGGAGATATAAACCGTTTCCCACCATGCTGGCTCAATGGTGGGAGCCAGAGCTTCATTTGTTGATTAGCAGGGTGCACCACGACCAGGTGAGGTTGGCTTGGGTCCCACGACTTGATGTGCTATTGTAGCAACGGTTAATGCCTGCTGATATACTGTATCAGGGTAGGAGATAGATAGGAAGGTTTCTAAACTTACCACCATCTAAACTCCACTACAAATGACCGCGAATAATTAGACTTCCGCGTTACAAAGCAAGCGGTCTACCGCTTCCGCCACAAAGGCTGCTCAAAGCGACGAGGGTTACGTGGTGCTGATGATGCGAATGAGCGTTGCATTATAATCCTTTGTGATCGTAACAAAGACGTAACGCGAATGCCGATACGCAATTAGCATATAATTAGCACAGTTTTAAATGAATTGCAATTAACAATTAACTGCGCATTAAAACCGGTACAGAGTTACTACTCGACGGTTTAATTATCATTTAAATGTGATAATCACGCATGATATCACGATTCATTATTGTATTTGTAGTCAGCAGCTTTATCATCATTAATGATAAAATCGATGTGATTGATATATCATAGTCTAGACACTACTACTTTTTTCTTTATCTGGTAATATTCAGAGGTTATATATATATATATATATATATATATATATATATATATATATATATATATATATACATATAATATTAATACTACTTTATAATATACTTTTTTTGGATAAAAATCCGCCGTAAAATTCTCCATTTTCCAGTCAAATATAACATGTTGATGAGCTAAGAGATTCCGGTCTTAATTCTTGAACAGCAAAGAAGAACAACTTGCCGGCGTCAGTGTTCCCGTCCAAACACTACGTGAGCACCTTCAAGATGAGAATAATCCATTGCTGCGTTTCACCAGTGCTATCATATCATCACTTAACCCCAAGTGAGATCGAAGAAAAGGTTTTTAGTATACAATAAAGTACAACGCGCTGTTTCAATGATTCCTTTCAATGTCCTCATTTTGAAGTTTTACGGGAACCCTAGTTTTTATATAGTTATTACTAGTACGCGTTACATATTAGCGAATGTTATTTTTTCTTATTATAATTTAGTGTTATCAATAGACATTTTTTTTCTCTATAAAATAATATTTGTTATCCAATGATTGTATTAAAAACAAACATATTAACAATTTCAAATCTACAATCTTCATGTTATCTATAAGTAAGCTATTGACTGTATTATCAATGACTCGTCCGATTTCTACTTATAACCTTTAAAATAACATAATATAGACGCAATCCTGGAAGATATATATACAATATGAATATGTTATATAAAAGCGATTAGAACGGGAAGAAATATTAGGCATTGTGTACTTCCTATCTGGCATTAACACAGTATATTTCAACAGTTTCCGCCGTGCCCTTTATCTCAATATTAAAATTCACGACAAGTTACACGAACGTCATAGAATTTATATGGGAAGTAATCAGTTAATGAAACATAGATCTATTGATGGAACCGACCATTGTTTTATTTTTATCTAACACTTGACCTTTCATACGATAACGATGATGTCTACTAGAATTCATTCCGACGAGTAGACTTCACACGTTGATGATCATAACGAGATTGAGCATGGTGGGTTTTCAAAAAAATCCTAGAATAATCATAACCTATATTGTCTAGGAATCTAAACGTCTCTAGTTATTTTATATGTTGATTGTCGAATTATTTTTAAACTATTAGAAATAAATACTATGGCCATAACGAGTTGCATTTGATCACCATAAGGGTTTCTCACTCGTGTGAAGGTCAAAAGAGATATTAATGAAACAGTATGTAATGGTCGTCGTCTTTGTTTGCCTTATATTGACGTCACAGATGGTCCGCACACTTTCTAATGATAACATCGTTATAAAATTATATTCTTTAGTTATATTAATAATATATGTATAAAAAATATATAGTATATATGGCAACAAACATATCTTTCGCCGGGTTGAAGGTCGTTTCCTTTCCATTAGAAACTCATGACTAATTCCCTAATTCTGTTTTCCAACGATATACATCTCTTACAGATATTAGCGAGATAATATGTTATATATACGCATAACTATTTAAATATCTAAAAAGTTACACTTGAGAACAAATAGAATGTTCAGCGAGTATAATTCAAAGAATAATCTTATTCGTAAGTCAACTTTAACTTAACTGTATTAAGTTAAAAATCTCTTTTTTTCGATCCGTTAGCATTGCATAAGCGCCATCTTATATCCAAGTCTTTGCACTAGTTACTAGTAGTAATAATTAGTATTTTCACTATATGTTTCTGTGGTTATCTAGATGTTCCCAAATTACTATTTCAGTTTCATAGAGCCAGTACAAATTACCAGAGTACCAAGAGATAATATATTTTACTGGTGGTAGGTCTAGATCGTCTGGATAAGTACCACCGCAGCACCTAATTCTTCCGACAAACAGTACTGTTCAAACATTACTGTGTTCCGGATTGAACGACGTTGTAGCTGGTGAAATTACTAAAGTAACGAGACAACATTCTGTGCCTCGGGCGTATCACTTATATAATATATAAGATGAATACTAAGCGCCACATTATAACAATACAACCCGGTGTTTTAGTTCACAGGCAATTAATCTAGCTTTTGTCATTATGTAGGATATGAACATAAAACACTATTTAAGCTTAAATTTAATGCATCGTTATTCAATATCAGCATTACTATAGTTCACTTGTTAGCATACAAATACTCAAATTACTTAGGAACGGTGAACAAACACTCTCTTAACCCGAATATCGTTATCTCCGTGTTTACTTAACTATCACTCCGACCCACAGATCTGAATTACAATGGCAACACTACAAAAGGAAATCGTTCACCGCCATGACACTTCTAGACTAGGCCGCGACCAAAATAGAAGCTGAACAGGTGACCTTTAACTGGCACGAAGTACCGATATCCGGAATGCAGTTCAAAACGAAACTTTCATGAATTGTTAGTCACTTCACTGATACTAAATCTAATACTAAATCTCTAATTCTAGAAGAATCTCAGTGGTGGTACGTCTCTGCTGCAGTCCTTGTATCTACCCCTAAACCGTAGCGTGTAAAAATACTGAGTTCCAGTTTGAATTTAGTAAAATTACTGGAGTAACGAGACTTAACATTTACATCTCAAGGCGACGGACACTATATGGTGCTGTGTTTAATATCCTAACTAGGGCCACGTTATTATGAACAGACGAATCACGTCAAATCAAGTGAAAACCTCGCTCGTCTTGTCGTTTTTTTTTAATTACATAACTTAATGCTTGACCGCGATCCTACCTAGTTTTAAGTGGTGATGTGGTCTGTGATATTAAAGCGCACTAGATCTAGTAACAGCCTATTCGCTCCTATCTTAAAGACATCCGCGTTATTGTACGGGAACAGTGACACCAGCAAGTTGTTTCAATATATTGCTGTTCTCATCAATAACGAAGAAACTAAACCTTTTTGCTTCATAGAAAAAAAGTATTAGGTTAGTGAGATTTAACATCTTATATCTCTATGATAGTTAACATTAACATGATCACAGTTTTGTGGAATATATTCTGTTGAACTGGCGCCGCGCTCAGCATCAGATGAAAGATCATACTATAGTTGTTGCTTTGTCGTATCTTAAAATAAAGAAGAAATATCCTTATCGATCAAAGATTACCTATGTCTTCTTTTCCATTAACAATGGCGCCATAACATTTTCCTCTCAAAAAATGTGTCATCAAACTAAAGTAGTTTCAATTCGTGACAGTAATATCAGTGGACATGTTTACTTAAACTCTCCGCTGTGTAGGTTAAGTACTGCTCAATATACTCTAAACCAATTTTTTTTATTTTTCAACGAAATGACGAGAGGAGCGTCAAGTTCACCTGATGGTAAGTGTATGCCCATAGCAACGTAGCGCTCGTCCTTGCGCTCATCTCCTTAATATATAAGATGTTAAGCCTTGTTATCTCTGTAATATCTACAATACTCTTCAGTTAGGAACACAGTAATGTTTGCAAACTCCTGGCTTTCGGCAGACATACGCGATGCGGTGGAACCTATACGGTGTTCAGGAACAAAGACCACAAGTAAATTCAAGTAAAAGCAGTAATAATGTACATAACCCAAATAGCGGGACATTGTCATAAACGATGTATCATCAGGTGAACATTCTGCTCTTGACGCATCGCGTTACAAAAATACAGTTAAGTCCTAACTGGTCGGGCACGGATAACCTATTCACCTGAATATTTCCTGCAGCCGTCGTAAATACTTTCATGAGACGTGATTGAACGCCGCCGGAGAAGATGTCGCGTCACTTCAGCGAAAGTGTATGACTAAACTGCTGATGCTTTATTACCCGGTGACAACGCGTTTGTGTAAACGGAACGGACAAGTCCTCAATCACACGAGCTACGATTAGCAGAAAGAATATGTCAAGTATACTTAGGTTAACGTATTTTTGTACGTGTATATATATTTGTGTTTGCTATACTAAGTTAAATAATAAAAAAGATTAGCTGTTCCTTGTCCGCGCGTAACTCTTTAGGGAAAGAATTCTGTAAAATCCATTCTTAGCTGACCTCTAAACAGCACAAGCAATATCTCTTCCAAATTTTGAGTGTTTACCGCTAATACTTTCGGAGATCTCGTGATGAGTAAACGGAACTCTGATTAACATCCTATGTATATAAATAAAATATAACACCTTGTTCTGTCAAGTTTTAAGTCCAGTACAATTTAACTTTCCTTACATATAAAGGATTTATATAATAAATATTTTATATAAAAACTAGGTAACACATTTTACATTGATAACTATGAATATTGTGACCCTAGTCGCCGTAGTTCTGCAATTTGTACTATCGGTAAGGGTCACATGATTTATGTCCCATACAGTGTTGAGTTTCGCCCCAAAACTGTCTAGTCAGACCTTATCGATACACTTTTCACCCGAGCGGTGATAAAAGCAAGCCCTTAGGTTTGATTGACGAGTTCCAATGTTTTATTAACTCCACACTTCCGAAGTATATGGCTGTGAGATTAATCACTTCATCGGTACCTGTCAATGTTGACGATGAATTGGTACTTTAATTTTAACATAACTCATATTATAGAAATCCATCTTTACTTTAAAACTAGTAGCTTAATTGTAAATGTGATGACGATGTGAGTTCGATCCTCACCGACTCTACCTTCTGGTGAATGAGAACAATGTAAAAATATAATATATTCCAGTAAGAACCGTCTTCAAAGACTTGCCTGAGAAGTGTTAAAAGAATAGTATTTCCACCTCTATTGAACTACATTAGTCCACAACAGTCCTTCCATCTCTACTATCAATTGAACAAGTGCATAAAATTGGTGAGAGAACAATGTCTCTATGATAAATAAATTTTATTAGAGTTTTTCTTTCTTATATTAATGGGGTAATATACGAAGTCTGAAAAAAGATAAAAGGTTATGTTTAAGCTTATCATAATTATTAGTCTTACTTGTATAAAAAACAACCTGTAAAATTCAGAACTGAGTATTTTATATGTGAAGACTCACCTCGGCTGCAATGTACGCAGGTATGACGGACAGGAGCAGTCTCTCCTGTTGCTCCCGCTCGCATTCGAGCTTAACACGCTGCTCCAAACAGGTTCGGGTGCCGGCGAAGGTGTTCCGGTGGGCACGCTCAGTTAGCACGCGGTAGTACAGCCCTATCCCGCTGGCGGACAGCAGCAGTGCTAGTTCACAGGTCAGCTGACAAACCAAATTTCAATTAGATCCAGTGGTGCAAATTAACTACAGAGGCTTTTATGTTAACGAATTGTTTTCCACGGCTAAACATAAAATGAACCTTTCACTAGTTGGAAAGGCACTTTAAGAAGAAGAATCGCAACATAGGTTTCTCAAATCAACCCACATTCTTTGTAATAATATTTCATTACTTTTCTTATAGAACAATCCTAAAATATTTTTGCTTGTAAATTTTATTTTTAATAAGTCCATGCTTACTAAAAAATCATATTTGTTTAAAAGTAAACCGTAAAAACATTGCAAATAATTACTACATAAACAACATAAAATATATTTGTATCATCATCATCAGCCAATAGACATTCACTGCTGAAAAAATTAAAAAAGGCAATTTTTTATGGACACCAAAGCTAAGAAACTCCTTACAAAAGTTTATAGTGAAAATACTCGATCACTTTACGTTGCTTATCGCAAACTGGCAGGCGCTTAATAAAATATAAGTCATCTCTTGAACTTGTATAAATATTTTGATAAATATAACATTCGTTTATATAACATTTTATGGTTCATAAAACCTCAGAGAGAAAGTCGCATGTCTGCGTTAGAAAGATATACGGAACCATTGTACGGGAATCATTTCATATAAGAGCGTCTGAAACAAGTTTTATAAAATAAACGAAAAATATTGTATTAATAAAGGTTCATATGTAAACCATTTCTACGAGTTTATTGCGTTAAAAGGGAGAAAATTTTACTGTATACTATGCTCAGCGGTTATTTGGGATGCTAACAAATATTAATTTGTTGAATATTGTGGGTTTAAACTTGAATTTATATCTAATATTATTATTATTATATTATAGGATTAATAAGATGGAAAAGATTAGTTACATAAGTGTTAAATTGTTCTATGTCAACTTTGTCATCACACTATTAGATGACGAGTATACATAAAACGCATAAAAAATAAGAAAATAGATAATTTCAGTTTTTTTCGCCAAGAGACGTTATTGTAATTTCTTGTTTTTGCTTTTGTTTAAATTACAAGTTTACATAACTTTGTGTAATAAATTTCATCATTCGACTTTCTCAAGAAATTATTTTCTCTTAACTTATTTATCATACAGCTTCACTAACTACTGACCTGTTGATAGAATTGTTCTTCTTGACCCTCGGGACCTAAACCTATAGCTACGCCCATGTAGGCCAGGGTCAAAGCCGCCGACATACCCAGAGCAATGCGCCGGGCTATTGGCATCATTGTATGCACCATCTGAAGCAAGCAAAAGTTTCACTGGAGTTTTAAAAAATATGTGATAGTATCAGGAATAGAATTTTTTTTAACCGATAGACACTGAGTTAGGAAAGACATCAAAGGTGGAAAGGTAACAAGGGTTAATTGATATTACAACTATAAAATCGACGACCACAATAAAGTGCAGTGTGAACTTCATACTTAGGATCATATTGTTTTGAGACGGGATAGTATTTACCATCAAAACGTCCCGGAGTAGACTGCCCTTAATACCAATAGATGAACAGAATGCCTGACTACCGGTTTAGTTATCTCAATAATAATGATGATGATAAACAACCCGCTCTTGTCTCCAACTCGCTTAGATATTGTTAAATTGTATTTATATCGAGATACAAGTTATAATCATCATCATCAGCCGATAAACATCCATTTCTCGACAAAATAACTTATCGTCTTGTGTAATATTATACTTAAAATAACCGCTCTCCGCCCACTTGGCTGACCGTAATGTAAAATTAGATTGATTAGTCTATACTTGAAGATTGTCAGAAATATCCCCGCCTGGCAATAACCCACTATCCTTCGGACCCTTTGCCGTCATTAATATCCCGGCAATTCCTTTTGGGGTATACTTTTCATAAAATCCGGTTTTACCTATCCTATACTCAGTAAAAAGAATATTCCTACCATATTTCAGATCTCTAACCCTTATGGTGAGAAGCCTAAAGGGCGTAAGAGTTCCCGCTCACAACTCACGGGTTTCAAGTCAACCTCACCTGCTCGTGGTGCAACCTACTAAACAACAGACGAGGCTCTGGCTCCCACAAACCCGAATTGGGCTACCGTGGTGGGATACGGCCCAGCTCCCCCCATATAAATCCCCACTCGATAGAGGTGGGAATATATCCAGTGGGTGACGTCTATCAGTTGATCATAATGATGAAGCCTTATGGTTCTAAAGTTATCGTGATGAATCTCTACATAGTTGAACATTTCTTATATATGTATAGATGAAGCAACGGCACAAACAACACCACGCTCCGTTAATATAAACTTTATGAAGACAAATCCTGAAAGTTTACCGGCTGTCCACAAATGCTGTCGGAGTAAACTTGGTTTATCGCCCGCCTTAGCCATAACCGTCCGTAAACGATTAGCAGTAACGAGTATCGCACAATAATCGCTGTTTTGTGAGTTAGGCGATACCAGTGTCAACATATTTATGTAACAGTTCAACAGTCGCAAGTTAAGCTGTAACGTAAACTTCAGCTGCTGTACAGCCTACAGCTGCAACTGATAGCTTATTCAAAGTAACTTTATAACGTCATGTTGAGCTCGATTGACATTTATGCATTTTATTAAGTTAGTCCGCTGAAAGGTCTTTTAATTTGTTCCCATGTTTATATCGGTGTCCGGTCCCCGTGCGGGAAATTCAATTTCCGTTTTTTTTTCTTTATTCCTCCAACGTTTGCTCGACAAATTGATAGGCGAATGTCCGCCTGAGTGGGTCTATGAGAATGGATACAGATATAAATTGATACGTCGGTCTGTTACGTACATATGGACAAAAAAAAACAAATATTGATAGCAGCTGATGATAGCTATATTACCTATCATCAGCTAATCATACGCTGAAATGAGGCATTCGTAGATATGTTCACACTGCATCATAATAACCTTTGCCTTTACTTAGATAGTTAGAATAATATACCCTGCACCACTATGTCCTCTCCACCTCGGGACTTTCTTTAAATCTATTTACCTTAAAAACCGCTATTTACAGCACCTTTTAAACCGGAATAATATAATATTTTATCACTATCTGTTTGATCACAGAAGTAGTACCTGCTTATATATTTAAGTAGACAAAGTCTTATCACCAAAGAACATTCAGGTGTAAAGCATTAAGGTTTGCACATTACTGCCTGAAAGCAGATATTTTGTATGAAAGAAAAGGGATCTTTTGTGCCTTTGGTAATAATAATCTTAAAGTTATAGTTATCTGATAAATAGTGACTTACAAAGTACAAAACAAACTCACTACTACCTTGGTCCCATTATCAAAATGTTGACATAAAAAAAAAACTTTTATTTATCTTGGTATACGAGTAAATGACCTGCTATATGTAGGTCAGTATAGAGCAAACACGTTACAACACACGGGGGTCAATTGTTTCATGTTGACCTAGTATATCTAGTTTTATTCTCACCACTACCTAGTGGATACGGAGGTCCATAGTTCCGCTCTGAGGCCAAACACAGTAGAGTTTGCGTGGTAGATATAGTACTTTCAAACATGCCTGATTAGATACCACTGGGGTCACTGAACTAGATTTATTTAGTCATGCATACTTTACTATCTTAGACCTCATTGTCACTCAAAACTATATGAAAACTAATCCTGGACTTCTTCAGATTATAAATCTAGTAATGAAGGGGGGTAAGCCAATTGCATCCTCTCCAAAGATCGAAGCAATCAACTGAACGAGATTTTCTGCTCCATTGAAACACCTGGAAAATCAATTAGCACTGGAAAATATAGCTGAACAGGAAATTCAATTAAGATCGCAGGACTCTCCGACCGCTATCGACACTTGGTCATTTGTGGTTTCTAATCGAATTGAGGAGTATGAAAACAACGAAACGTGAAGCTGTCATGAGAAGTCCACAAACATTCAGATAAATGAGCTTTCATTTATATGAATTTTCGTTTACAGCTTTTATGAAAAACCCTGCCATTTTATTTTTACAATAAAGCCTAACTGTGCACCAATAGAATATTTCTACATTAGGACCTTTTTGGAAGGTCAGCTAATAAAAAAAAAGATATATTCACAGTACTATCAGTATAAATAAATTGCTATGGTACCTAACCCTCGGTCTCCCACAAGAATTTAAGTTGTTATAAATATAATCCTAATACACTTAATCAGCTTATCCGGTACTCCGCGTCCGGTTAACTTGTAACATAGGGATCATAGGATAAATAGAGTTCATGTGCCGGATATCAAATGTACAAGTGAGAGACAGAGATATTTTTTTTTATATTTGACAAAATGACAAAGCAAGTGTGTCAATTACTTGATGATAAGTAACACGGCTGCCCATAACAATGTGGTGCCAATAAGAGTGATATATACTGCACCTGGGATGTAAGGGTTCCCGCCCAACAATTCACGGAATCCAAGCCAACCTCATCTGGTCGCGATGCACCCAGCTAATCAACAAACGAGGCTCTGGCTCCCACCAACCCGCATTGGACCAGCGTGGTGGCAAATGGGCCAAAACTCTTCATATATGGGTTCATATCGATCGATTTGGGAATCTATAAGTGAGGCCTGTGTCCAGCAGTGAACGTCTTTCGTCTGATAATGATGATGATGATGATACTACACTACATTGTACTCATCGCCTTGAGACATAATATATTAAGTCTCGTTACCCTAGTAATTTTACTGCCTACAACTCACTACTGTTTGGCGGCAGATGTAGAAGCAGCGGTAGAACCTCGATGGCCTCCGGTAACAGACCTTTACCATTAGCTAAAGTACACAAAAGTAGTCTCCTTAACAAGTTGCTAATGTAGTATTTCAAGTATTAACTCCTCGAACCAGTTCCTGCCTTGTCATAGCGGTAGGGCTCAGTAGCCGTGGCTTAATCAACTACGGTGAAGCTAAGAGGAATATATCCGTGGCCGCTCCAGGTGAGCTCCATGAGTTAACTTCTGATCTGTGCCGGTCGGCTGCAGAGGCAGGTTTATAGTGCCATTTGCAGCAGAGGTGCAGTCGCGGAGGGAGAGTAGTGTCAGTATTGCGATTCACCGTTGTCCCTACCCTCCGCGGCCGTATAACGGGTGGCGGCGAAACCCTAGACCAGATCCGCCGCAGGGAGTCGGGAGATTTTTCTATCTTGGCTCCCATGGCCTCTGGGTGACAGATTCAAGGGGACCCGTTACCCAGGTGATTATAAGGGGCCGAGAGGAGGTGGAAAAGAGGTTCTTCTCTCCCGAGGTCAGCCGGCGCTGGAGGGGTCGCAGAGGTGTAAAAGAGCGTTACCGTGCCCCTCCCATAAGGCGACGAGGTGAAACATAGTGGGGGTTTTAGTCGGTGCAAGTCCGACATAACCTTTCCTTGTTCCCGTGGGGGCAGGTACGCAAAAGCATTTTCATCACATAAAATTAAAAAAAAAAGTAGAAGTATTAAAGCCACAGACCAATATGAGTGCGAATAGTGGTAACGGCGCGTGATGTGTGGCCATCAACGTCCCGGCTCCGAGGCAGAGAGTCACCAGGACGGAGCCGGTCAGCGCGAGCGCCTCCCACTCAGCTGCGGCGGGAAGCAGCGCCATCGCCAACACTACCATCAGCACCAAAGTTATCACCGACAGCGTCGCGATCGCCTTCACCTGCGATGACAGCTCCTGTAAAAAATTAACAATAGTTACAAAAACGTATTAAACCAATCAATCGGTGATCAGATGAAGCAACAAGTATATTTATTAGCTGGTTATAAATGCTTGCATCTTTCTTCCTTCATCTGAACTTTAACTACACTCCATCTTCAGAAGGATATAATTTAAGGCTAAAATATTTCTCTTTTACATACTAAGTATTAAATCCAGGAAGTTTAAAGAAACTCTTGAGCATAAGCAATGGAAGGTCTGGTAATCATCAAATGGCTGATCATACAATTTTTGAGTAAATTTAAGATGTAAAATACTTAAGACCCTTAATATATTTCAAAAAGAGTCTAGATAGATATTGCTGCAGCACATATTTGTGCTACTAATTTTTTTTTATATGCAGTAAGTGATCGGACCTTTCACCTGATGGTAACTGATACGCCCAGAACAACGTGAATCTAATTAGGATGTTATCCACAGCATTACATTGCACTCGTCGCCTGAGTCATGAGATGTCAAGTCTCGTTGCCCTAGTAATTAAACTAATTACAGCGCCTTTTAAACCGGAACACAGTAACGTTGCCACATTACTATATGTCGACTGGAATAGGGGCTATGGTGTTTCTGCAGCAGAGACCTACCACCAATGAACGCGAAAATCTAAAAACTATACTATATTCCATTTTTAAATTTACTCGCCTAAACTATACTTAGTATCTGTTTTAAGACATTAAGGAGCTGTGTAAATATCCTAAATAGCATATATAAGTACCTTATCTACGCTTACCACTAGATGAAAAGTTTAACTGTCTCCTCGCCTTGTATAAGAATAATCCTCGGCTTAAAGAATTATATATTTTTTTTATGTGAAAATGGTTAATATTTTTGTATACTCTTTCGAGGCTGTAACAGATAATAGATCAGAAGATCATTTCCGGAAACAAATTAGATATTCTAGAAAGCACAGTAGGGGAGCATTGTTGCCGCTTTAAACTAGTTTAAATCGGTTCTAACAAGATCACAATTGAGAAGACAGTCGTACATTACTTTATTGCACAGTGTTTAACCTTTACGATGTAGCTATCCTCTTCTAACACAAGGAACGGGAATATGGCGATGCGTCTGCTTTTCTTTTGCCTTAAAGTATTAGTATTGACCGGGGGAAAGCCCGTAAACGACTAGCATAAGCTTCTCTTTATATGCTAATAGCTACAACACCGTGCTGTATATGTACTGCTAAGTGTAATACTACATTAGAAAGCCTTATTTGCTTGTAATCCTCTAAATCTGTTCCATTATGATCTCTTTTCTTCATGTTATTAACTAGATAAACTTGGCATACTTTTATATTAATGCCAAGGGATACCTAAGCTTCTCTCATAAAGCAGTATGCTAGCGTGTAAGTATGAAAGGGAACATGTCAGAAACATCTCTTAAGAAAAGTATTTTTCGCAAATTCACAACATATGTCACAAAATTTTATAAAGCTGTACTTGGTATAGTAAATTTTAATTTTAATCTGCCTATAGCTTCTACTTGCGATACAAATTAAAATTAATCTGCTATCCTTAATCTGCATCTTTTACTTTATTATCCAAAATCTAAAAAAATCCCGGTAACCTAAAATATCCGAAGATATGACACAGAGCAAGACATAAATGGTGATATAAACAAAGGCAATTTACTTGAAATAGCTCACGAGAAAATTAGAGGTAAGTTTATAAAATTTCATTTGTTTAATTTGGAAATATAATAAAAAATATATAAATAAAAGAAAACTATGAAAAAGACTCCGGCTCAGTCCGGGAAACAGTACAAAAAAAAACCTGAAGCTATATAAAATGTTTTAATCAAAATCGGTTCAAATGCTCTGGATACCCAAAGCAAACTAACAGGCAAAACTTTTCCGTTTCAATTTCTACAAACTTCCAAATCATTAAGTGAACCAAATGTTAATTCATATTACAAAGAGACTTTTAAATATTATTTTACTCATTCATAAAGATTTTATTCTTATTTTTCACATGATAAGAAACATTTTATCAAAAGGAAGAACTTTATTCAAATTAAGATTTCATTGAGGAAACTTGATGTTACGTTAAGAGATCTAAATTAAATCATTGACTGAAACGTATTCTTATTCAAAAACAACTTAAAATTTAAGCGGCGAGGTTTTAGAAACAATAAGTTGAATCCAACTTGCTCTTGCTGCAGCGGAAGGATATAACACTTAAACTTTCGCGAAATAACCTGTAGTTTGAAAGATTTCCTTCTAAGATTCTTTGAAAATGTCTTCATTTGAAAATCATCATTATTAGTACGGGCTTAATGGCGTTGCTTAGCAAAAGCCAGCATGATGATGATAATTATGGTTGACAGTCAACAAACTGATGACTTTTTAATTTGAGTTTGATTCAATAATTATTTTGATCGTTTGAACTATTCTTTTTTGAAGACTTACCATCAGGTGAACGTTCTAGTCATGTTAACGAATCAAATTAAATTAATTTAATGATTCTAGTATTTAATTAGTTCAATTCGAATCTTTGGGAAATAAACATTTCTGAAAATATTCTGTGTATGTACCGAAAACTTATAATTATTCTCTCGGACCAAGAGTTAAGAGAATGCTATCCGAGATTGCTGCGTACTAAATGACTTATCTAAAATACACACTAAGTATTCCCCAGTTCCCTTGACGTCTCATATCACAAGATAACTTTGCATTGTACGGTATATATAACTCAAACGAAAGAGAATCTTGAGTGCAATAATGACACATATTTCAACTATGCTAGAATTTAGATAGTGGCAGGATTTTTTTATAACCGCTTCGCTATCTACTACGACGATATTGTCAATCTGTCGTTAAAAAAGGATTGCTGTATCATCATCATCAAGCGATAGACGTCCACTGCTGGATATAGTACTCTTCCAAAGATCTCCACTATTGCTGTATTCCGGACATTAATTTCTAAGAACGGCAGTTTTAAACACATCTCTCATATCCAAGGCAAATTTTTATTTACCGTAACGAGTTGGTAAAATCCAGAGCAAAAGAGTAACTGAACCAGCATTTTCCTAAAGCGATCGGCAATCAGCAATAGAACTAAGGAACAATAGTAACAGAAATAGATTAGAGAAACATTTCAAACAAAACGAAAGCAAAAATTTATCTTTGATGCAAAAAGATTTCAAAGAAACCACTAAAAGTTCAAAACTACTATAAATATCAAAACACAGGGGAGGCACTGGCGCGAGTGTTTTCGTTTGCCATTGACGTCATTGGCTTTGTGACGATGATTTGAAAGATATTCACAATTGTGTGAAAACTTTTTGCAATTACAAAAATTTATAAAATAAGCAGGTGCGCAGGAGTTTTTATTCGTTCCTCCAATTAAATATAATTTGCTCCCAGTATCTAGCAAAAACTTTTAAATATTAAATACATCAAATAGCAGTCATGATGTTAGATTATTCTATGCATTATTATCATCTTCATCAGCCGATAAATGTTCTCTGCTAGATATTGGCCTCTCCCAAAGATCGCACCTACACCAGTCCTGTGCTGTCGACTTTCATCAGTCCGTTATAACGTCTTCTAGTAAGCGGCCACCATTCGGGGACCTTACTATCTCATCCACCGTCAGTTCTGCTAACAATATGATCAGGCCATTGTCACAAATCTATATTCTTTATTACTATGACTAGGGTTCTCAAACCTCGCGGATTTTCTGTTCCACTCCGGTAATAATTATTAACCTCTCGAGCACATAAAACGTAATACCCTACAAATGTTCGACTAATAGAATATATAGGTTATTCTTTCAAATACTTCATCTCTTTCCCCATCTCCTTCTCGACTCCATAATTCGTTTTGATAAAATTCTTCCGCTGTTGGGTGCTTAGAGAGTTAACAACTCTAAAAATAACTATGTAGTTCATTATTTTACGAATCTTTGCAAAAATATGTCTAGATTAATGCATTTAATATAAGTAGAGAATTTTGAGAGAACTTTACACTACTCTAATGCAATGTGACTCTTGGTTATTCACAACCGCGAATCAAGCACACATCTCAGAGAAAAATATCCATGCTATTGGCATTTCTATATCACTGTCTTCGGAAGTGGAATGTGATTATAATATGTAACGAAAAGTTAATCCGACATCTAATTCTAATACTGTTTCTTAAATTGTCATCATCATCTCAACCGCTGGACGTAAGGCACAAGAGGCACATTACGTAACGTGGTGAACGTCTCGCTTATCTTATCTTTTCATCGAATAAAATAATAGTTGAAATATTATTGACGTAGTAGAAAATATTAACAAGGAAAAGAGAAAAAGTAAAGCGAATCCCGAAAGACGCGACCGTCCGCAAAACTAATATCGAAAATCGGGTTTCCATTTGACCCAAAACTATCGGATTATCGTTAAAGAACACACTTGTCAGATTTATGGCTATAAATGTACCGCGATAATAAATAGCGATGAACTGCTAAACACTGAAGTGGACTGAGTATACCAATTGGGAGACAGGTTATAATATTTGCCTGGCGTGGGCAAACTAATAAAGAACTACTCTAAGATTGCCGGTGACTTCCACCAGCATTCTGTTTCCGCTAACCAACATGACTAGTGTGGCCACTACAATAACTGCCCCAATAATTTAGAGGACAGGTTCAGTAGTGAACTACAATAGCTTGAAATAATAAGATCAATTCGACGAGCAGATCTTCACCCAATGATACGCCAGCGCGTAACAACGTAGCGCTAGAATTATATACACCACACCACATTGTGCTCGTCACCTTCATACGTAAGATGTCAAGCCTCATTACCTCAGTAATTTTCTTAGGTGTAACGCCCTGCAAACCAGGACACAAGCATTGGTTTCACACTTCTATTTAGCGGCAGAAATAGAAACTGCTGTGGTTCTTGTCTAGACAGTCTCCGACAATAGAGTACCTACTACCAGTATTATATATACATAGTTCTGATATAATATGAGCTTCGTACATGTTTTGGAGAGAAAAATCTCCATTTCTTCAGTTAACAGTAAAGAAACTACGTTGCTATAGTTTCTCCATAAAAATTTCAGATTAATAATTCACCATACAAGGGCATTAACAGATTCTACAATAGTTTACAGGAGACGTGGTGTTTGTAAACCACACCCTTAACTATTAGATCGTTAGCACCTCAAACTTATCAGAGTCGATAGTGAAAGGCTTTATTAGCATTTAAATAGAAACTGATTAAAGAGGTTCCTGCGATTCCATCCAACTTCTACACATCTACGTGAATATTTTATAACTGACGTCATCGATTATTGCAGAGTTAACTACTAAAAAAACTCTTGGCTAAATAGTCTACTCTATTCCTAAAGGTCTGTAAGAGGAAATTAAGCCTACGACGGTGAAGCAACCTGAAACCTATATTATTTTTATTATTAACCGAAGGAACACAGTTTTTTTTTATTCAATTAAGCGACGCGACGAGCGGAAAGTTCACCTAATGGTAATTGGTACGCCTGGCAATGACAACGTAGCGCCAACAGGCCGTGGATCCGGATCCACGAGCCCAATATCAGATGAGCTGTAAAAGTCGCTGTGACTTGCAAGCGCTTACATCATCAAAATATATATAACGTGGCGCTAGTCAAGATGATATACACTGCATCATATTGCGCTCGTCGCCTTAGACATAAGATATTGGATCTCGTTACCCCATTAATTACACTAGCTATTACATCTTTCAAACTGAAACACAGTAATATTTGCACACTACTGTTTGGCAGCAGGAAAATGCTTTGCGGTGGTATCTACCTAGACGGTCTCCGGCAACAGATATCAACCACTCGTAAATCTTGCCTTAAATAAATCTACACTAGTTGTGAAAGGTTAATTTGAAATAAGATCTATGTGACTACTACGTAAAACTTTTGAAGGGATACTTAAAATTATTTAAAAGCAAGAATATTCCGAGCTAGCACATGCTCAGCCATACACGGCCTTATCCAATTAACCTACTCTAAGTGTATGTACACTTCCGTGCAAGTGTACATATTTCTTGCTCTAATGCGATGAAGTTAGTGGCAAAGTGCATTAAGTTAAGCCGAGGCATAATCTCATGTGAACGTAATCGAGTTGCCGGCGTCAAGAGCAAGGCTGAGAGTCTCTGATTTTATTACTGTTAATGTATACAGGTCATTAGTGATGGTGCTTTAGTTGATTACTGTCATTTATTGTTTTATCTATAACATGCTAGCTATTGATACCGTAATTATTAATGTTTAAAAAATATGATAAAATAATCAAGACGTTAGTATTATTGCGACTGTCATTAAAATGCGTAGAAGATATTGTAGGTACACTGCGCATATCTATGAAATTACTGCAGCCTCAGCGCCTTTTAAACTAGGACAAAGATATTATGTGCAAACACTATTGCTATTCAAAATAAATAGGCGTTGTGGAAAACCATCGGTCGCGAAGAAAAGCTATCATTTTTTTTAAGACACTATTGCTTAGTATTTCTTTAAAACGACATGAGAAAACTCTCATGATTATCTTCTGCTGCTTCTTGTTTTCTTCAGTTTTTACTGTAATGACAAACTTAATAAAGCGCAACGTAGTTAAAGAATATTGTGAAGTTTATTAGAGCGGAATTCCTGAATAAGATTTTAATTCCTGCAAAAATAGACAGAAGATTAACGAAAGTATTAAAAATTGCGCACGAAAAAATTATTAAAAGGAAAATAAAATGACACAAAAAACTAACCTTTTAGGTTATATTATATAAGTAGGCGACAAGTAATTTTTCCATACACTGAAAATATTAGGTGGATACTAAGTAATTTATGAAAATATATCCTGTACACGTTTAATTATACTCTTGGAAAATGTATTATGATAGCCCAGGGTATAAAGGCAGCATGATTTGGGTGCCACTAGCAAATATTAAAAATGACTTCTACACGTACATGAAATAGTTCTCATATTCCAAACATCTTACCTAACTTAGATATCGACAATGTAAGCCGGCTACGAATTCATAGTGACATAGTTATCATTTTCTAGGTAAAGAAGAGCGTAAACTCAGTTGTTACTAGGTTAGTGCTTCATCACCACTTGACATTAAGTGAGATCGTGGTCAAGAGCTTACTTAGTCGATATAAAAAATAGATTGAAATCAACTTACATGCGAGTGGAGCACGCACACAGCACAGAGCAGCGCAGCGCAGCACAGCAGAGTAACACACAGCGCTGACACGAAGAGGGAGTGCTTTAATCTGACGCAATATCGTCTGTACAGAGCTTCTAACTCCAGCTCAGTTCCTTCCTCCTCTGTAAACAAAAAGCGTAGGTTTAAATGCGGAACTGCTTTTAATGCTTTGGAATGCAAGTGACTTTTGTCTTAAAATTATTCTTAAATAAATTTAGCTTGTGGTAATTCTTATGTGCTGGAGATGATCTAAATTCTACTGAAGCGCAAATTTTTTTTTGGTATCGATGGGAAATCATTGAAGTCTGTTTTCTAAGGGACAAAGAAGAGCAACCATTGTCCTCCGCAGTCGATGTGAGAGCAATAAGGGCCTTCCTCCTCACTGTTCACGATCTCTAAGACCCCAACAAGGCTAACTTT
This sequence comes from Ornithoptera priamus, assembly GCA_029034505.1. Lineage (NCBI taxonomy): Eukaryota > Metazoa > Arthropoda > Insecta > Lepidoptera > Papilionidae > Ornithoptera > Ornithoptera priamus. The sequence continues at coordinate 1,287,833 of JARDWD010000685.1, forward strand.
TACAACTACGCATTTTTATTATTTAATTTTTTTCTTATAGTATTGTCATAGAAAATTAATACTATTATCTAGATATCACATCATTGAGTCTTAATAATGCAAAATGTCAAATTACTTACTGTAAATATGTATAATATAATAACGTAAATAGATATTTACACTATATGAAACATGTATATTAAGGGAATAACAATTAAAAATTCACGAGAAAGACAAGTTTACATACATTACTAACTTCCGTTTCGAAGTGATATTACTTTTCAAGTTAAGAATAAAATAAGAGTTTAGTTAGCATAGCGTATGTCTACGTAAAATCTGCTGTGTGCGTCGCTGAACATTGGCTCGGTGATGCGCACGATACAACTGTCGCACGTCCGCTCCCGCCGGCGGCTAACGACATACTAACATTTTTCGTACGGACTCGAGACAATGTACCCGCATACAATATTTTATAGTGTACTCACATACACTGCAGTGTATAATCAAAACTATTGTTTACCTTACACTAAACAACGAGAACATCGACCCAAGTATTTGGATTATGATAAATATTATTATTGTCCCTTAAAATATATACGATAACTATAATGCGCTTACCGCTTTAAGTCAATCCTTTCTATAGAAATATAACTTGCTACGTCATCTTCATATCGCAATATAGTGCACAGTACTTTATGGAGACTACTACTACTTTGATAGTCTCCGGTAAAATTGTTTTACCACCAATAAATTCCTTTAATTCCTCAAAATTTCTGTTAGTGAATTATGTCTGATGAGTCTCGCTTTTGATTCAGGTTAAAACTTTTAAAGTGCTTTTGTACGTCATAAGGACTTAGACATCATGAGGTTTAACAAAACAAGACGTAAAGTTAACGGTCCTTTGTCACATTCGTTTTAGTATAAGTGACATTTCAGTTACATGCTTGTGAAAGGGATTAAGTTAAAGGTAGAACGATTTTCAGTGATCTTCGCTGAAGGCTGGGAAAGTGGTATTACAAACAGGCGGTTTATAAAAAGTAATAAAATAATAAGACATGATAGGTATGTAATGTTGTGTAGACATACTAACCAGCGAAACTACGAGTAATTTTTTTATATATATATACCTTAGGCATCTATGTATAGGACACTCCGTCAGTAAATGAGGAACCGTTTCCTCCACGGTGTCATCACATTTGCACAACGGGGTCTCCCGACACCTGAAACAGACGCTGTCGAAGGCACCGTCTATATCCAACGACACATGGGTAATTAGCTTCTTGAGCTGTAACTTGCCCCTGATATGTTGTACTAGTTTATAGAGGGCGTCCTCGGTGCTCTTCTGGGGCATGAATCCGCAGATATATATATCAAGTATGTCAAATTGGACTTGATGAAATAAATAAGCAACTTGGATAGATTAAGTTATCAAAATGTAATAAACAAGAGTTATTCGAAGATCAAAAAAAAAAACAAATTTATGTAATTTAAGTTCGCAGAAGCAGCAAAGTGGCTGAATCCCTGAATTAACTTCTTAACAACAACGATTTAAGGAGGATTTCTCCTGAGCTTTAATTTGCCTTTAAACGAAACATCTGAGGAAAAGCGAAAACGTTGATCAAACAATTTTTTAGTAATAATTTCAGGAATTCATTTCATACTATCACGCCTTTTTTCCCAGTAGGAGTAGGCAAAGGCGAATAAACACCCACTTTTCGCCAGATGTGGTCAGATTAGGTCCCATGTAACAGAGGGCAAGCCTGTTGCCATTTTATTAGGGCCACCACACACACACAAGGATAATTTCAGTGTGCGAGTTTCCTCACGATGTTTTCCTTCACCGTTAAATACGTGGTAATTGAAAACTGTCTAAGACGTGCATGCCCCAGCCGGGATTAGAACTATCGTCATCTAATTGCGATATGTGAGTTCATAGCCACTGAGCCACCACGACTCTTCTCTTTCTTCTCAGATAGAGAGTTCAAGAATTAAAATAATTTATATTTTCAAAAATATTACTGCTTTCATCGTTCAGCGGCTAACCGCTTGCCTTGTCATAGTACATCAATTCCGGGACAAGATATAGTTAGTTTTTGGATCATCGTAGAATTTTATCCAGCTCATCGGTACTAATACCTCACGTTATAAATCTGTCGCCATAACTGCATCACTGTGTTTCAGTTGTCAATATATGAAAGCTGTAATCCTGCGAGGACACACTTCATCCTTATCAACTAAACTCAAGAAGAAATATTTTTCATATGAAAACACTTCATCAACCAAAAAAAGAGATCGTTGATTTATCTAGTAATTTTTTGTTGCTAGATTCTCTTAGAAAGTTGCAGCTAGAATTTCTTATTTAAAACGATCCTTGGTGTTGTTTGAGGTGATAGTTAACCCTTGAAATTATTGACTTTTTAATATTCTTGGAATATTATGAATATTATGGACCCAGAGCACAGTAACGTTATTGTAGAAATAATTTAGCAGTTCGTGGAATTGGATTAAAATTTCAACCACCCGAATAGTTATTCCTAAAGATAACAAACACTTCATTAATGTGAACTCGTGCTTTTTTTATTATTCTACTAAACAACGAGAGGAGCGGACGTTCACCTGATGGTAAGTGATACGTCCGCTCATAACAACGTGGCGCTAGTTGGAATGAAATACATACACCACATTACGCTCGTGTCTTTAAGATATAAGATATTAAGCTTCGTTATCAGAGTAATTTGACTAACTACAACGCCCTTCAAACCGGAACACTGTAATGTTTGTCGGGTGCAATAGGCACTGCGGTAGCACCTAAGTAGACGGTCTCCAGCAACAGAGACCTAGCACCAGTAAAATGTCTATGTCCTATCGCGACGTGCACAATGTAGTGCTGTGTACTATATATCATCCTAACGAGCGCCACATCTTACTCATATCGTCGTTTTATCAAATAAAAAAATATTAATTTGGGACACGGTTCCATATTCTCATCGTGCTTCCTTTTTATAGGTTTATGTTACAAAAATTTCGGATTCTCACATAAAGATATTAAATAATATTCCGTGCCTGGAGTAAATATTTCCTCAAAAAACCACAATCGAGGAGTCAATTCTGTTGACCACTGGCATAATCAATTGTAGGAAGAAGAGGAAAAATAAACCAACAAGCCCAACGTTTGTGTATTGAACCACCAGTTGCGCTGGGAGACCTTCAACTTTGGGAGTTAGCAACAACTCTATAGTATTAGTCAACTGTTACAATGTATGAAAAGGAAATGGATTTGAAACGTGTCAAAATTAAGTAATTATTTTAGTGGAATCGTATTAGCTACAGTTTTATCTGATGGTAACACTGGATCTCTATTTCCTGCTATTACGAATAGTAAAGAGATATAAGTGACGGTCTGTATATTTGATTTTTATTCCTCGAAACGTCGAAACGAAATTATCTGTAGCCAGTACACAGATACACAGTACTGTGTAAATATTACTGTCTTCTGGTTTGTAGGGCGCTGTAGCTACATTACTGTATTAACGAGAATCAATATGTTGTCTCAAGCAACGGGCACAATGTGGCGTAATGTATAACATCTTAACTAGCGCTACGGTGTTAAATACTACGCTTCAGGGACAAGGAAAGAGATATGCTGGACTCTTACCAATTAAAATCCCAAGACTGAATCTGACTAAAAAAGAAATTGTTTAATGACAACTGTTATTTATGATATTTAATACAAACAAAACTTTGTGTAGACCATTTTTATGTTACAGACGAAGCGCCTGTACTACTTAGCAGCGCGTTTTTATTTGATTAACAGGAAGTTCACCTTATTCGCGACAGACACTAACCATTTAGTGGTAGGTGTCTGTTTCCGGAGACCGTCTAGGTAGGTACGACCGCAACTCCTATATCTGCCGCCAAACAGTAGTGTGCAAAAATTACTTATATAATGACATTCAACATCTTATGTCTAAGGCGAAGAACGTAATGTGGTGTGTATATCATCCTTACTAGCACCACGTTGTTATGAGCGGGCACTTACCATCAGGTGAATATCCTACCCGTCTCGTCGCTTCGTAGTATAAAAAAAGGTAAAGCATTATAACTTCCCTTTCCTTTTCTTTACCTAACTTCTATGTATTTATTTTAGTAATTTTCATTACTTTAACTATGTCTTTATTATCATCATCATCATGAGGTTTCTTCTACAAACTGAAGTTTGACGATCAGAATGGTATCTCTATAGAACCACTATATCTGTTTATATGTGTAGTTTAATATATCTTTATATTCTTACAGCAGCGCCATTTTAAAGTACTCTCTTAAATGAAGTAGTTAACAATTTTATTTATTCTAAGAAGCGACGAGATGAGTGGGATGGTTCACTTATAGTGATGAGTAAAGCATGAACAAGATCAAGACTTGGACAATCTTAGGATTGATCTTGATCGTCTCTATCGTGTCTTGGTCTTGCTGAAATATTTCCATAGTACTACTATTGCATTACTGAAAATCACCGACGACATTCGTCATAGAATGGAAAATCAAAAACTAACAGCACTTACGTTGCCTGATTTTAGTAATGCCTTTAACACTGTCGACTTTAATATCATGTTAAGTATTCTGCGCACTATTAACATATCTCCGGTTGTTATTGACTGGTTTCATAGTTACTTATTTGGTTGTCAACAGCGCGTCTAAGTGCAGAATAATTTCTCCAATTGGTTAAACACAGATGCTGGCGTGCCTCAAGGTGGCGTATTGTCTCCAATCCTGTTCGCTATTTTCATCAATTCTATAACCCACTACTTATTTTCTTCTTACCACTTGTATGCTAACGATCTTGAAATTTACACTCAAGCTTCTCTTGGTGATCTCTGTCAGGCCTTCCACAGCATTAACTCTGATCTTGCTTGTATTAAGGATTGGTGTAAATTGTATGGTCTGAACGTAAACCCTAACAAGACACAATCAGTCATAATCGGAAGCTCTAGACTACACTCCATAATTAACTGGTCCGGTGTACCGCCTATTATTCTTAACGGTAACGTAATTCCTTATAATAGTAAAGTTAAGAATTTAGGTATTTACATAGAGCTAAGTTAACTAGGTAAGTAGATAGATGTATGGGGCTATAAGCTTCTTGCGCAGACTACAATTTTCTTCCAACAGCCACTAAAGTTGCGCTTGCTAATTCGCTTCTTCTGCCTATTCTCGACTATGCCGATGTTTGTTATCTTGACTTAACTGAAACGCAGCTTGATAAGCTTGAACGTATTCAAAATTTGTGTATACGATTCATATTTGGGCTACGTAAATATGATCACATCTCTGAATATCGCAAATAACTCAAGTGACTGCCAAGCCGTCTTCGCAGGAATACCTTCATTCTTTCTATTTTATACAAGATATTGTTCAATCCTTTAACACCTTTCTACCAAAAAAAATAATTAATACGAATTTATTTCCGATTGCGACAGTCGTACTCTTTGCTCTTCAATAAATCTTTCCCTTCGCATCCCCGTATAACTCAATATCTGTCGTATGGTTAGGAAGTTCTTACAGGAAGATGCCACCAACAAAATCACAACAGAAATTGAGCACCACTTGGCTAAGCCCATGGTGCTCATTATTAACCGAAATATTTTTTATGAGGGTTTCGAGAGAATAATATATTTAGAAAAAAATAATAATAATATTTCTAGTCTTAATTCTTGATCTTGCATATTTAGTGTAGGTTTTACGCATTTGATCTGATACTTGGGTTTGTTTTTTAATATTTTGTGTAAACACATTATAAGCATTGTTTAAAGATATGACACATGATATAAGTGGAAATTATGCATAATCAATATTATACTAATAAGCGAGGAACAACCCTCAAGTACTGGTAAACAAAGACCAAATTTACTCATCACTATTCAATTGAATGCATGGGATACGCTTTCCTATAAGGTCGCACTAGTTGGAATGATAAACCCTGCACCAAATTAAGCTCTTTGCTTAGAGACTTAAGAAAGCCTCGTTACTCCAGTGATTTCATTACCTACAGCGTCCTAACAATATTATCTTAAAACATAGTCATCTTTCAGCGACTCAATTTGTGGACTCTGTCGATTGCGTCATTGTAAGTCACACTCCGCTGAAATAAATCTCCCTACACTGTCCTCGTTCCCGCTGAACCGTCTGAAAATAGATCCATAATCACATTATACGCGAATTTCAGACATTCCGCTGATCTCGCGGTATTATAAAAATGTTGAGAAGCGAGGACTTGAATCGATTACAACGCGGTGAGAACTTCTGCAGCGAATAAAACACCAGGCAGAGTCTTCGACGAACTGAACTATTAAAGGAACGGTTTTATGATGATCCCGACAAAAGAAGGTTTTTATAAATTTAACGTATGTATGTTTATATCCGGTGGATCGTAACAGTTAACAGTTCAACCGACAGCGTAGCACCTTAACGACTAATCCGGTATTGGTTTAATCTGATTTACCTGGGACCTGGCATTTGCACCGAGATTTCGAGTAGGCTATGGAAACCACACCGGAAATCTGTATCTACACTTAAAAATAAACTTACCAGTTTCACAATTAGTCCACTTAGCACCAACTTAGCAATAGTTAAAGCATAGTTGTGTATCTTTAGAGCAACTTTAGAGATTATCATTAAGGTATGCCTGTGTGGAGCCTGGAACATAATTCTATTGTTTATCCTGTTTAATGATGGGATAAACCGTGATGTGATCATCAAAATAATATTTTGAGAATATTTGAAACGGCTCATGTAATAATTAAATATAACCATTATCAGCTTCATTAATCTTTGAGTTTATTAACTCCCGCTGCTTTATGGTACTCGCCGCTGGGCATTTAATCTTATACTAAATCAAATTTGCATAAAATTATTAAATCATGATATTTTATACCATTTGAACTAAAGTTAAATCTACTAGCAATTATATCAATCTTATGAATACTCAAATTTACTTATCTCTGGATATTAATGTAGAAGTAATACTAGATGCTCTATTTCTCTGTTAATTTTGTTACATGATCTGTCCAACTAACTTCATCTAATTATTGATTTAACACGGATTTTTTTTCCCATCAGCCCCGCCCATGATGACATAATAGTCAGGGCTAGTCTGTTTTACAAATAGCCTGTAATTATATTGCTTGTTACCTACACCTAATTATCCATTACGTATCGTTGTATAGTAGTCCCTCCTATAACACGGTGCGGTGCTCTTATAAAGCATTTTCTTATTACTCGATTTCAATCCCTCGTATAACACGGGTGGTCCCTATATAACGCCGGGATTCCCCACATTATAATTCTGGACTGTGAAATTTATAATGATTCGTACAATTCATAATTAGTAGTTAAATGAAAATAACTGTTATTTTAGTTCATATGCATAAGTTTTTTATTTTAAATGTTAGATTTAAACCCGCTTTAGCAAGAAAAGTTAAATATATATATTCAAATAATGTATACGTAACGACTTTACGACTCCGCATAACGATGCGGAGTCGTAAAATCGCGTTATACGGGAATACTCCTACAACGCGTTTTACTATAACGCTGAACCAATCTACCGTGTTATAGGGGGGACTACTGTATTTTTTTATTAATGCATTTCTAGGTACAGGTAGATTTCTGTTTAGCCTTGTAGCTACGGGCTATTAATAATAAGAGTAAGGTAAGTCATGTCTGTCGGAGATGACGAATAAAACGGTATTCTAGTTCGTGGGATTTGAAAGTGAGGGCCCTCATAGTCCACTAAGAAACCCGAAGTAAACAACAAACTGGAGGTGGTTTCACACCTGTTAGTAAATACAGGACGCTGGAGAGAGTTACGGAACTCTCTGGACGTGCTTAGGCACAGTGCAGGCATTGGTATACTCCGTAGGAGATCACGAGAGCTCGTGCAATGAACTAAGGTTGACCATCGAGGGGTTTAAGTGGGTCCAAATCCCAGATAACGTTGTCTTCTCTCCAGAAGCCGGGTGTCTTTTGTAGACTGCCCATAAAAAAAAATCTCTATCAGCGCATATATTTAAGGAGTTACCACTAATTATTATGAAAGTATTTTTATAGAAATAATACCTATCCTATAACATACGGCAGCGAGACTTGGGCTATAACTCAGCGCCAAACCAACGAAATCCAAGTCGCCGAAATGAAAATGCTCCGGTGGGTGTGCGGAGTGACGAGACTCGACAAAATCCGCAACGAGTACGTCTGCGGCAGTCTCGGTGTACGCAACATCGCCGACAAGCTGCAAGAGAGCAGACCTCGTTGATATGGGCGCATAAAAAGAAGACCTCTTGACTATGTTGGAAATGTTATGGCCAATCTGAACATCACGGGGTCCAGACCCAGAGGGCGGCCAAAGACAAGATGGACAGATGTGGTCAAAAAAGATCTAGAGTTTTGCAAGGTTACTGAAGAGGACGCGTCCGACAGAGCGAAGTGGAAGAGAAAGACCAGAAAGGCAGACCCCACCATCAGATGGGAATAATAAATGCCACGGAGAGAGAGAGAGATTTTTATAGAAATAATCTTGAAGTAACCCAACAGATTATGTTATGGAGATTTTTTATCATAACGGTCATATTGTCTTCACTATATAACTTCGTTTTAAATATGGACCTTAAAAGATTAATTCTAAAAAGGCATACAAAAGCTTATTATCGTTTTTTGTAATTTGTAAACAAAAACCGTTCTGATTTTGGCAGTCCTAATTACATTATACCTTAACAGAGCCAAGTGTAACATATATACTATGGAGATTGTGTGTAAGGATCATTAGGATTTATCTCGAGATAGATTACGTTGCTGTTTATGACAAAGCAGTCCTCATTAGTTACTGTTAGGTTGGAGACAAAAGTCTATTATTCTTTTCTTACTTTGCTATAATGATAGATATCTAGTAAAGTGTAGATCAAACAATTCTATACTTATGCGCCTTTAAAAGCTGAAATTTCATATTACAAAAATTCCTTCACAGTTTATCGTTTGCTTGAAACAATTATGATTTTTTTTTTCAAAAACCTACTCACTTCACCACTGGGACACAGGCCTACCCTCACTATGAGTGCGATTGGCCATAGTCACCGCGTGGGCCCAAATGGTCAAAAATCAACATTTCACACACACCTTAGAATAAATTCTAATTCACGTGCAGGTTTCCTCGCGATGTTCTCCTGCACGGTTTGTATTTCGCTGTTGTTACTAAAGTACACAGATGTACCTAACTTAAGTGTTAAAGTCATGGGTACATGACGAGATTCGAACCCGCGATCTTTGGAATGAAAGCCGCACGCTGTAACCATTAGGCCAGCGAGCTTCTTATGATTTAAATAGTTAAAAATACAAACAAAAAAATAGCCGATTCGGTATACAAGTACAATGTCTCGCTAAAAACCTCAGAAGTTTAGTAAGGAAGTTTTGTTGCATCTACCATTTAGAGCAGACGTGGCACCAAAAAGGTTAACGTGGGGAACCAGTTATATTTCTAAATGACCACTCAAACGCGGGCGAGAGCATTATTTAGCAGTGCCCAGCTTCGCGGCACGCCGTGCGCATTCACACCATATGGGCACGTGGTGTCTGCACCGGCGTGCATCGAAGGACGGCGACCCTGTCGAGCGGACGCGCCAGTCGTACAGTCGGACAGTCGGACAGTCGGACAGTCGGACAGTCGGACAGTCGGACAGTCGGACAGTCGTGACAATCGGACATTCGTGCAGTCGGACAGTCGGACAGTCGGACAGTCATACCTGCACAAAAACAGGGAACGCACGGTTACTTCGCTATTTGCTCCCGCGCCTAGTTTTATCACCGCTTTACTGTTGCGCGGGTCCTTTTCCTAATTAAAAATTAAATATCGATTTTGTTGGTGTCTAACCGACTGCCATTTCTTCTCACCTTGTAGTCTTACACAGTTAACGTAATTTTCTTGTAAAGAAAAAGTACTTTACTGATAAGAAGTTAACATTAGGAGAACTACCGATAGATATATAATGCAGGATATAGGGTGACGATCAAGTTAACTATGGCTAAGTGTTTTCAGTAAAGAGAATGAGAACGCGCTGCTCATGTTAGAGATAGCAAACCTGAAGGTTGTTATACTGCGGAAGTGGCAAATAAGCATATGGCACACTTGATGGTTAGCAGTCACTATATATGTCAGAAGTATCACAACCACGTCCACGCCAGGGAAACATTATTACACCCTTTTTATATTACTACTTTTTACTGAACATATAGTTGTTAAAGGTCCGAAGTAAAACGTAGTAACCGATATATTTCATGTATTTATTTTGATGAATATTTTTCTATTAATAAATACATAGTTATATAAACATTTTGCTTCCCGCCAGCGATGCTGGCTAACACCCCCACAACTTCCTTCGGGGAAGGAATTTTGTAACATCAATCCATAGCCGACCTCTCAATGTCTCTACCAAATATTCAGTGTTTACGTCTAACAGCATCTTACGAATCAGCAATAACTTGGATCTTTTTATTAATAAACAGAAGACTAAAATCATGGTCATAGATGGGACAACATCTTTAAAGATAAGACGAATAACGACTCCTGTGAACAAGACATACGCGGAAGAATTGGTATGGCCAAGAGGGCCATGTCTCAGCAACAGAAAATTTGGACTGACAAGAATATATCACTGAAAACGAAGATCAAACTCGTGAGCCTCTCATCTTTCCATTTTCTTACGTGGACGCTAAGATCAGTATACCGCAAAATGATTGACGCTTCCGAAATGTGGTGCTGGAGAAAAATACTGCATTTCGGACCAACGCATTGATACTGGTCAAGATCATAATAACAACAAGGCTTTCTTCTATCTGCCTCAAGCGAATCTTAGAGCACTTCGCAAACATTTCCAGAAAAGACGGAGACAACCTTGAAAAACTTGTGGTTACTGGCAAAGTGGAGGGAAAACGGCAGCGGGGCTGCAACCTAATGCTTTGGTCTGACCAGTCTACGATGCTCTTCGAGTGACCAGCGATAAGACGAGATGGCGAAACATAATAAGGACAAGAATGATGGGTGGAGGTAGTCACTAGGGGAGGAGGGCAACAGTTTTGGAGACCTTATGATGAGTCAATGAATATCTGGAGATCTCCTATATATATTGAGATTAGTATATCACCAATGAAATTTACATAACTCCTATGTCCTAGTTCTGGATTCGTGATGATGTTAACGCTGCAAGCGATTCGACTTTTACAGCTTATCTAACCTTGGGCGCGTGGACCTGGATCCACGGCCTGTTCATGTCCTAGTTACTATCTGTGTTACCTAAGGTATTCATTTCAATAGGTATCTATCTGCATGTCTAAGTGCATGCAGTCGGACCGAGAGGTATGTCAACATTGCGCGAAATTGGAATCCAAATTCTCAATAGACTTAATGACTACCTTGCATGATGAGAATTCAGTGTGTTCGCATGTATGCAGAAGTCAATATCGAATGGAATGCACATCCGTAATGATAAGGAATCTACTTAAATACACTTGCTTAATAGGACACCAAGTTACGTCCACACACTGCACTACATTCCTATGTGTCCTCGTCAGCAGAAATATTCATACTGGTGCTCTCCGCTGCCGGAGATCGTGTAAGTCCGCCGCAGCTCCTATTTCTTCTGCCAGACAGTATTGTGAAAACATAGCTTTGTTCCGGTTTAATTGGCGTTGAAGCTAGTGAAATTACCGACTTAACGAGACAACATTCTGACTAAAAACGATGAACAGAATGTAATGGGCAGGAATACCATTGATTTCATTACTTTCGTCATCTCGACTTAGACCAGAACCTAGTGCTGTCTCTCTCTTTCTAGCTATTATCCCATATGGTGGTGGAGGTCAGCTTTCACTTCACTTCAGTCAGCACTTCGCTCTGTTCTCGACATCGTCAGTCACTTGGCACTCACGCATGTCTCCTGACCCTACATTTCTCTACCATGTTTTGGGTCTGCCTGGAACCTGGTGCTGAACTTGAAATAATTAATAATAGGTTATTCATGTTAGTTATAGCTGTAGGACAACTTATTCCTGTAATAAGCTTGACTTCGTAACACAAGTGGGGCCGCGGGCAAATACCGTCGAATAAATAAATTCAACAGCACAAGTAAAGGATTAGAGTCCTTGACGTAATAAAAAGTCAACCCTACTCACCGCGCCAGGATAACAATGACCTTCGTATATAAAAATAAAGATATTGGATTTGTTTTATTTTCGTTGCCGTTATTAACATGCCGCTGTACCGCTCCGACCGCCCTCTCATTAAGTCAGGACTCTTATACGAAAAAAGGATTATTATAACGTGTGATCTCCAAACAGCGAACCCTCGTTGCATAACAAATTACGAGTGACACTAAAAAAAAAAAAACTGAAATAAAACACAAATCTTGCTATTACTTGTATTGTTCTCAACTAACCGAGGCCATAAGTAATTTTATTGTATGACTAAACATACTTCGTTTCGGCGGTAAATTTGCGATGAACCCGCGTGACCTTGACCTGATGGTAAGTTAACAACGTGGCTTTGGTTAGGAGGATATCCACAGCACCTTATCACGCTCGTCACCTTAAGACATGATTCTTGTTACTCCAATAATTACACCTATTACAATTCCTTGCCGGAGACCGTCTGGGTAGGTACCACTGCGGCTGCTATTTCTGCCGCCAAACAGTAATGTGCAAATGTTACTGTGCTCCGGTTTGAAGGGCCCTGTAGTGAAGTGAAATTACCAGGGGATGGGTTGCGGGAGCGCTCGTGAGATATAAAACGTATAACATCTATCAGATGTCTCTTTATCATCTTATATCTCACGAGCGGCATCGATCGGTGTGGCGGAGGAGGAGTGGAGGAGATCTATGTCCAGCAGTGGGCTTTATCGGTTGATTATGATGATGAATGTCTTAATCGTCTTGTCACTTCATAAAATTAAGCGAATATTGGTAATGATTTTTGTTTCATTTCGACTAGTTCAAGATTTACTAAGACTAACATTTGATGGGGCAGTACGGTCCTTGAATGAAAGGACCTGTCCAACATCAATAGATGCAGTCCTGGAAGTTGCTTCAGCTACATCATTGATTTGATGTTAGGAAACCAATGGATGCGGATATTTCGGACCAATCGTTGTTGAGTACTTTGTGGTATATTTATGTCCAACAGTGGACGTCTGTCGTCTGAACATGATAACATTTTTATATCTTCAACATCAATCATCAGCAAATGGACGTCCACTGGTGGACATAGGCTTCCCCCAACGATCTTCACATCGATCGCATCTTTTATCGAGTAGTTTTTATTTATTTAGTGCACCACTATCTTTTCTCTGCTTTTAGTTCACGTCTTCCTATCCAATGGGTTGTCTGGAAGAAATTGGTTTTTGAGCGATAAGACCGCCCATTGATACGTAATGACCACTTTGATCTGAAATATCTCCTCTTTGGTTAAGAATTCCAAATTCAAATTTACAAATTCATTTAGCTGCTACATTTCAGTTTTGAAAACAGTCACTTTCTGTTTTCCCCCTTTATTTTTTTCTTTTGCGTTCGCTTATTACCGCACAATGGAAAATAAGAGAACTAGCTGTTAAGAACCGAGATTGGTCAATCGCTCTAGGCCACTGCTGCTTCACGACAACGCAACACCACCACCACCACCACCACACACTGCACAACAAACAAACACTAAGTTAGATGAGCTGCAATTGGAATGTCTGCGACATGCACCGTACTCCCCGGACCTTGCCTCAACAGATTACCATACTTTCAGGAATTTGGGCAACTTCTTGCAAGGAAAATCATTCAACACCGTTGCGGCAGTACAAACCGTCTTCAAAGAGTTTATTGATTCCCCCCCCCCCATGGTTTTTTTAGTAAATAGATCAATGAACTACTTATGACATGACAAAAGTGCATAAATAACAACGGTGCATACTTTGATTAATTAAATATATTTAAAAAAAAATAATAATAATTTATATTCCTCCTCAAATATCTTCTCTGATAAAGTCATATGCCTTCCCTCGTGTCTAAGGAGTGGTGTGGTATCAAATTGGCCGCGGCTATTGTCGACGGTAACTTCAGAGCAGTCCGTGCCCCTTCCGTGCCAGAGCCTCGTTTGTTTATTACCAGGATGCACCACGAGCAGGTGAGGTTGGCTTGGATCCCGTGAGTTGTCCTGCGCCCCCTATTTTACATTTTCACATTACACCCCTCATTTATTCTATATAAATCCGTTTGAATTGTAACAATCGATAATTGTGATTTGCGGCGACAGTGTAACAAAGAGACGTCAAACGCATAGTATACAATTAATTAGCCGGACGAATTGCTTTGATGATGATGGACCACGGATGTTTATTTTCAATTAACTGTTTGACAAGGAAAATCGATGATGAATATAATCATTTTTTTTTGACCGACCAAACCAACGAGACGTTCACCTGATGGTAAGTAATACTCCTGCCTATAAGATTGTTAAGATGATATACACAGTACACCATTTTACGCGTCGGTCTATACATAAGGTGTTGTCTTGTTACTCCAATAATTTTACTAGCTACGAAGCCCTTCAAACCGGAACACAGTTATTTTAGCGAAATTCTATTTGGCGGTAGAAACAGGCGCTACGGTGATACTCAGACAGTCTCCGGCAATAGAGATTTACCATCAGCAGTAATGATGTTATATACAACATCACATTGTGTTCATCACCTTGAGACGTAGGATGTTAAGTCTCTTTACTCCAATAACTTAAATTGTTATATCGCCCTTCAAACCGGAACATAGTAATTTCTGCACAACACTGTTTGGCGGCGGAAATAAAAGCTGCAACGGTATTTACCTAGACGGTCTCTGTCAACAGACTTGCCTTCACTATAATATACTTAAATGATTACTACTATATAGTATATATATACTATATATCATATGTATATTAGGGCGGCCATATTTGAGTAGTTTTTTTTTTATTAACTTACAAAGAGCGTGCAGTCAACAACCCGGCACACTTCCCTGACATTTGACATTGCCCCGAGCAATTGTCCACCAAGGTGAGGATAGTCACTGATGTGATATAAACGTCTTTGGCGGGACACCAAGGCAACGTGTAGGTGCCGCCGGTGTGCGCCACTCCTCGCCTCCGCGGACGGGTTAAGGAACGGAATCGAGTGCACCAGACACTCGCGACCACTTCATATACCTTGGCACGCGTTTAATTCCGGCCTTTACACTCCATTGTTCGACGCATCTATCTACTGTA
The DNA here is from genome assembly GCA_029034505.1 of Ornithoptera priamus. Lineage (NCBI taxonomy): Eukaryota > Metazoa > Arthropoda > Insecta > Lepidoptera > Papilionidae > Ornithoptera > Ornithoptera priamus. The sequence continues at coordinate 1,303,131 of JARDWD010000685.1, forward strand.
TGAGACGTTCAATGTATTTTCAAATGTATAACAGATTAAAAAAAAAAAAAAACATTTTCTGGTGGTAGGTCTCTGTTGCCGGAGACAGTCTAGATAGCTACCGCACCGGCTATGGCGGCCGACAAACAGTACTGTGCAATGATTACTTGTCCGGTTCGAAGGGCGCTGTAGATAGTGTAATTGCTGAGGTAACGCCAGTCATTATTTTGTTTCAAGGCGATGAGCGCAATATGGTGCAGATATCATCCTAACTAGCGCGACGTAATTAAGAACAGGTGTATCACTTACCATCAGGTGATCGTCCGGCTCGTCTTATCGCGAAATTGAATTAAAAAAAAAATAAAGATACAATATTTTTTTAATTTATTGGTGGTATGTCTCTGTTGCCGGTGTAAACGAATCACTTACGAAAGAAGACGAAAAAAGAAGACGAAGCTGTATACTGCTTATATATATATATATATATATATATATAATATTTTTATTTATATGAATAACTATGTTCTATATTGAAGGTGGCTGTAGCTATTAGAATTGAATAACACCAACATGTTATATATACTCTACTATAGTGTTGGGAGGCCTTCCACGAGGTGGACCGACGATCTGGTGTGAGTCGCGAGAAGCCACTGGATGCGAGCAACGCGAGATCGATCGATGTGGAGATCTTTGTGAGAGGCCAATGTCCAGCGGTGGATATCTACCGGCAGATGATGATGATCATAATGACTTATAGGAAATATTTTATACAACAAAGCGACGATACGAGCGGGACGACCTGATGGTAAGTGATAGGATATTATACACACCACATTGCGCTCGTCACCTTGGGACATAAGACGTCTCGTCACTAGCTACAGCGCCCTTCAAACCGGAACATAGTAATTTTTGCACAGTACTGTTTGTCGTCTATCGGCTGATGGCGATGATGATGATGACTGTTTGTCGGCTGCAGTAGCCGCTGCGGAGACCTAACACCAGTGATGATGCTTTGAAGATCCGCCTACGTACACGGATCTAGAAAAACGACTGACAGATATGCACTTGTTATGAAACGTATGGGCTATTGTCTTACCACCTCACAGTCATTTACAGACTCTAAAATTTATCATCATGCAGTAATCTACTGTAGTTAGTGTCTATTCGTTTACTGATGGTGGGTCTCTATCGCCGGCTGCCCTGTAGTCTCAGGATATTAAGATTGGGACTAAGAAAAATCCTGCCTGTCCTAGGCGACTAAAAGGGTTATCAAGTTCGTGGGCATTGAAGGTGGGGGCTCATTTATTGATCCTGGAGGGCGAACCTCCTGGAAAACGTGCACCTGGCAGACAGCGGAAGAAATGGTTTGATGACATAAAAGAATAGACTGACGTTTAAATACCATCAGTTAAAAAGAATAGCTGAGGATCTATTTGGTTTTCTCAGTCTGATCGCCAAACTTCCGTTTGATGAGGGCGCTTAATGATGATGATGATGATGATGATGGCCTTATTGTCAAGTAAGCGAGCCAGGAATGAAAGATAAGTACGAGATGGTCTAGTTCTTGTCGCACCAGTCGGTACCAGAGCGAGAGATTTGAGGCGGAACTACATCTAATCCTGGAACGTGCTTTAGCATTCCGTACATCTTGGGACCTCTCGCAAAGCACTGAAGATGACCGTCGATGGGGTTTTAACGGGTAAAGATCTGACATAACCTTATCTTCTCCCCAGGAGTAGGATATCTTTTTAGGAGATTTCGCCCGATAAAAAAAAAGGTCTCTATTGCCGCAGAACGTCTAGGTGGGTACCACCGCTACGTTTAGTGCAACCACCAAACAGTACTCTGCAAACACTACCGTGTTCCGGTTTGAAGGGTGCTGTAGCTAGTGTATTTACTGGGCTAACGGGACTCGACATCTTACGCCTCAGACGACGAGCGCAATATGGTACAGAGCAGATCCTGACTAGCACCACGTTGTCATAGGCAAGTGTGACACTTACAATCAGGTGAACGTCCCGCTCACCTGATCGCTTCATTGAATTAACATAAAGATCTAAAGGTTAGTAAGGAATTCAAATTGTAATGCCACATGGGTGAGGGTTGTAGTCAAAGACATTGTCCAACTGGTGTAGCCAACTTATAGCAGGATGTAGCAGATCCAACAAGACCAGTAAGAGGGTTCCGTACAAAGAGTAAATTATTCGCTAAAGTCAAAGAGATTCTCTTCGCAGGGTCACTGCTCATTGTTTTTATTTCGTTTATTACAAAGGGAGATTCATTTCTCCTTTTTCCGATGTTTTAAAAAGAAATATTATTCAAGAGAACCTCTCATTAATTATTTAGATTCAACAATTCTTCTGGGGCTGAAAAAATTAAACTTCCTCCCTTTATGATAACCGACAGAATAAAATTTAAGAAATAAATTTTTAAAAGGGCTGTTTTATGCTATACGACTTAAGGGGCCTAGTTTGAGCTTTCAGTAAAATGATCATAAGTAAACCGACATGCTCCAAGAGGAACGGCTTTCGCAGACGTGAACTCACCAACTCACACTTCCACTTCATACACCAGCTTTAAGGATAAATAGCCAATGATTAATGGCATAGAAGTCTTTCTGTTCCAGAGGGTGAATTTACTAGGTTGATTGACGTTAACAATATTTTTTAAGCAACGTAAAGCGATGGTGATAATTAGCTAGATATTAATTGTGACGGTGAGGTGATGATATACAAAGTAGCTACATCGCCCTTCAAAGCTACAAATTAAAACTAATTTCTTTTGAATAGTACTCTGCTACTGATGCGATATATTCCTTATTAAAGATGTAAATATATTGAAAGAAACGAAACAGTTAAGTCCGTTGAAACAAAGTTCTCTATATAATTACATGTAATTAAATACAAGTAGTTAACTTGTAATTATATACTAAAGTAACATATACAAATATAACTAGCGACGATCTGGCAATGTGTTGTTCTGCATTTTTAAATGTTAATAAATATAGTATTACATATATATAAAAAATAATATTTCTGTTAGAAACCTCTTGTAATATAATATTTATAAATGGCAACCGTACACAATGCATATGTAGTCGATAAATTTGTCGTCACAGTTAATATAGAAATTAAATTCAAACCTTCAATTCCATCCTCCTTATCATCAGCCATGTTAGAACTTAAAACTCGATACACTTAATTTAACTTAACAAAGCAAAAACTTCAAACACGATCCCGAAGTTCCGAATGGGTCGCAACATACGCGCCCTCCCGCGTGGAGCGTCCGGCGCGCACTGGCTGAAGTTTCTTCATTTCCTTCGTGGACACGTGGCGCGGGAAAATTCTGTTTGTGTGTTGTGTGCGTTTCCGAACGTACATTGTTTTATAACCCCATAGACATCGCCGGCATGATGTGAATTATTAATGCCATATCGATACGGTAAAACGCGAAAGCCAATATTCAGTTTTATTGCGTGTACTTTGATAGACAGAATTCGAAGCTTCTAGAAATTCATGGCGGATGCACTTTACGCGTTTCATAATCTCATATATTATTATACGATAATTATATATGTTTTTAGGACATGACTCTAGCGGTAACGAGTACAAATATATCTAAAAATAAATATTTATGAACATACTTAAGCGTGTATGAACAGTTTAAGACCGGAAAGCTGTTGGCTCCCTTGTATCCATGTAAAGATCTTTGGTGGAGGCCTATGTCCGGTTGTAGACATCCGGCAGCTGATGATGAATATCGATCGGTCTCGGGTCGACCGCATCCAGAGGCTTCTCGGAAGATAATGATGATGATATATACTTCTTACTTCAATTACATATATGGCAATATTGATTGACCGCTTTTTTAATAATACAGAGGTTCCCAGTTCATTGTTATGGTGCAATCCTGGCAGATGAGTCCTCATATTGTTACTTTACCACTATAACGTCTTTTCTATATCTCGACTGTTTACTTATGAAAGCCATATCATTCTGAATGAACTATACCATCAACGAGCTCATTGTGATTTAACATAAAGTAACAAGTGTTATTATATGTAAAATATTTAATCTGAAGAATAATATGGAGGTTTAAGTTAATCGCAAAGTGACTCACGTTGTCAAATTTACCTAACTTACTAAAAAACCAAAGAACGCGACTTTTCTTTCTTATTTTGTTCTAATTCGCGGAACATCTCCATGGCAGGGATGATTATACATCCGTTAGAAAGAGCAATGGGGTATTTAATTATTTAATTCTTGAGTAAACTTTTGGAAATGGATTCGGTATAGACTCACTATCTTACATTAGTAAACTAGGCCATATAATTTGGCACTTAACAGCTTCTATTTAACGTGTATCCTAATAGCGCGTCCCTCCATCTCATCCAGAGCAGCATATCAAGTTAACTATTAATTTTTTACGTCAAAAACAAACCTCCAAACCAGTGGTGACACTGTTACAGCTGTGTAAAGTGACTCTCATTCATTCTCAGTAGACTCGTGCGTCAAATTTGTTCATAGCTACTATACTTTACACATCAAGACACAAATAGAACATCACCAACGATCCAGTGTCACGGTCGGTCCTTACATCCAGCGGCGTCGGCGGTCCATGTAAATAAACGCTTTTGATCTATGAGAAGGCGTGCCGTTAGAAGTGTAACAGCTGGTTAATCATACAATTTATATCAATTCGCATCCTCAAATACAATTCGGAGAAGGTATTGGATAGATAATAAAAAAATACATTCACAAGAAGTACGGGATCAGAGTAAGAAATTATTAGGAAAATGAGGCATCCTGTGTGTTGAAACGGCTTTATGAATAAGTTCAAGGCATAAAACATATTGGAAGCTTGCATGCGAAATATAGATGTCTGGACCGGTATCGATGGTGGACAGCAGCTGTATCACATAGCTCTAGATAAACATGGGTTCACAAATGTAACGGCCAAGGTCCGGTAATAGAGAGGTTTTAAGAAAAAGAAGAATGATATTAACATCTTTATGAAACTAAAAATATCCTTCACCATTTCAAACTAGGCGCTAAAGAAGACGTCTCATCATTTACATCCTTTTGATCTCCATGATTGAACGCAAGCTGCTCCAATTGGCTGTATTTACTAAACTCGAGATAACGAAGGTCTACAGAGCATGTGGTATAAATAAGTATAATAAGTGTTGATGCTTAGTAACTATGGGGTTATCTGAACTGAACACTGACACACTTATTCATATTACCAGTCCATAGAAATTTGTTTAGTTTTAGAGCATATGATTTGGAGACCTCTCGCAGTGTACTGGGGATGACCACAAAGAAGGTTGCAATGAGTACAAATACCACATATCCTTTTACACAAGCAACTTCATCATCATCAGTCGATAGATGTACACTGCTGGACATAGGCTTCCCCCAAAGATCACCATGTTTGTAGGGATTCATATGTGGGATTTGGGCTATTTTACACCACGCTGGCTCAATGCGGGTTGGTGGAAGCCAGAACCTCGTTTGTTAACTAGTAGGGTGCAGAGTGCAGGTGAGGTTGGCTTGAATCCTGTGAGTTGCCGTGCGGGAACCGTTACACCCCGCCACCTTACCAGCCAAACAATGTGACTTCTGCATATTTCCGATCCGATGTAAAAAAAAGGCTCTTCAGCGTATAAATAAGTTTTGATTTTGGACCCAACGTCACAGGACATAATGTGTGAAATATTAAGTTCAAATTGAAGTTTGCAACTAGGTTGAAACTTAATATTAAAGTTATCGTTCGCATCAGCTGTTTGGAGTGTACCGCGTAATGTCCCCGACACCTGCCGCACACACAACACCACGCCGATAAACTTTATTAACAAACTTGTTAAGTAAAATAAAATTTTGGACATTTGGGTCTTTATTTTAAGTTTACCAAGACTTCGTTATCACTTAACATCACGTAAATTCGAGTTTAAGTGACACTATAGATAGAATACTGTACGAATTTAAATCGTAATCCTCGAAAGAGTCCTACTAGGAGTTAACGTCATTACTTCGCCACTTCCTTTTAGATACGTGTAACATCATTTAGATTGAAGACAGATTGAAGAAGTCGTGGTTAGGTAACATACGGATGTGAGCCGGCATCACATCCGCCGAGGAACTTTACTATTAGACTATCAACTATTTTCGGTGTTAACAGCCAAGCTTCAAAGATGAAGATGATATGACAAGAAGAAGAATATATAAATATTCATCATCATCATCAGCCGATAGATGTACACTGTTGGACGTAGGTTTCCTCCAAAGATCTCCACAATGACAATAATCGGTTCTGCGCTATCCGCATCCTGCGGCTTGCCACGACCTTCGTATGTAGGTGTGGGGGGGGGGGTCATTTCCCACCACGCTGACCAAATGCGGGTTGGTGGGGGCCAGACTCTCGTTTGCTTATTAGCAGGGTGCACCATGAGCTGGTGAGGTTGGCTTGGGTCCCGTGAGTTGTTATGCAGGACCCATTACACCCTTATAAACATTAATATTTTATAATAAATAAATTGGAATATATGTTTTTATATTACAGAATAGCTCTTTACGTATATCTTAAGAATATTTACACAACAGTTGTACTAAGTGATGATAAGTTTTTTTATTGTATCCATCTGTTTTGGAGAACATCTGTAACGGTGGACACAATTAAATAATAATCACAGCTTTTATTCTATATCATCTTCATAATCATCATTATCAGCCGACAGACGTCCACTGCTGGACATAGGCCTTCCTCAAAAATCTACACATCCATCGATCCTGCGCTGCCTGCATCCAGCTTCCCGCAACCTTCAGCAGATCGTCGGACCACCTGGTGGGGGGCCTGTCAACACTATATCTTCGGTACGCGGTCGCCACTCGAAGACCTTGTAGCCTCATCGGCTATCAGTCCTTCGAGCGATGTGTCCTGCCTATTGCCATATTTAGGGTAACAATCCTTTGGACTATGTCCGTGACCTTAGATCTCCTGCGGATCTCCTCATGTACATATACATATTCTATATAAATAGTATATTATTAATAAAATAAATTTATAAATATCCTGAACGTTTTGATCCTTGTGTTATGTCATAATAAAATATATCCAAATTACAATAACATCCCATGAGACATTATTAAGAGCAGCCTCCGTAAACAATCTTCATTTTACTTCTCTTCCACTTACTTTTTTATAGATAATTTAAATTATTTCATTATATTTATAACAATATAGATTGAATTGGTTAACGATAAAAAAAAATATTCAAAAGTTATGTCTTTATCCTTGAAAGAAATGATCAAAAATCATCAGAAAATTGTATGAATCTGAAGGTAAAGGACTCGAACCTACTGTACTGCTTACATAACCTGTTACAACGTGTCGAGGAGTACTTAGTACGTCTCCTGTCCGTCAGTAACCAATATTGCAGGGGAACTGCGCAATATTCCCGGCTCGTGCAAGAAACCGGAAATTATAACCTTAGATATCGATCAATGCGTGGTAGCGTTTATTATAATGCAATAGCAAACCGCATAGGTCTAACAATGGGTGATTGGGTGGTTCTATGGTGTTATAAACGTATTTTATATGTACATATAGCTGCAGTCGTGGTGCATGCATGCATTCGTGACGTCAGCGGTTCCCAGTAAAATCAATAAACACTTTTATCTACAGTACTAAGCGAAGGAAGCAGACGTGAAAAAGTAAGCGCACTATTTAACATTGCCTGTACTAAAGTATTTATACTATAATTATTACACAGATTTATTATATCAATTTCAGTTTTAATAATATATAAAATATATGAAAAAAATGGAAAAAGTATATATTTTGGTATAATATACTATATAGACCGATCTTGGTTGATTGCCAGTGTTGAATATAAAGCAAATAGCGTATTGAGATGCTGTGCGGAAAAAGCATAATAAACCAGATACTGACTGGATCTACGTTGCTATAGCTATTTAAATAATATATCCAGCTCTCAATTTACATAAATTTATTCCGGAATCAAGGACTAAGCAGCCGGATACACTAAAGTGACCAAACAAACCAATTCATATCTCAAGATAATAAGCAGTACGTAGCACTGTCGACATAGTAACTAGATCTTTATTATAATGGTCAGATATACCATAATGACTGTCCAATTTTCGACTTAACTTCACGTCATACTAAAAAATATTCATCTGACCCTTAAATTTCGTTTATTTTCATTACACTTTGTCACTGACTTTAAATATACACAAGGCCTTCGCAAGGTTGGGGTTACGTCAAAGGTACATTGATCTTCTCGGCCCGATGTCGATAATCGATTTTAGATTTAAAACGATTAAACAGTTCAATGAATAATCTATGGACCTTCTTAAAAAAAAAACTACTTTATTGATCACATTGGAATAACGTATGAACAGACTTAACGCCAAATAGCATTTTGGATAACCCAACGGAATGGTGAGAAGTTAGATAAAAACTTGTTTATATATCATCATCAGCTGATATATGCCCACTACTAGACATGAACCTTTCACAAAAATCTCCACCCCGACCAGTACTGAGCTGTCTGTATCCACCATTTTATCTTCACCAACTCATCAATCCATCTTCAATAAATTCATAAAGAAAACATACTACATATATCAATAATATTATATACATTCAACATTTATATATGTATACATATATATTTATAAAACCTTACTATAACATCCTGTTAGTCTTTTAAAGGTTTCTTTGCTGGAGACTGGGGATCGTAAAGGTTAAGCTATTTTCTACAGATTGTAGTTTTAAAATATGAAAACTCAAGTAGAAGAGCAGGATATTATAGCACTATAACTCCAGGAATGTATGTCCTTCTAAAATCATAATATCAGTGCTCAGTGATATAAATATAAGAGGCAGTGGGCAGGGCACATTGCTCGAAGGACCGACGGCCAATGGGACAGTAAGGTCTTCAAGTAGCGCCCGCGTACCGGCCGACGTGGTGTTAGGATGCCTCTCACAAGGTGAACCGACTATCTGATGAAGATCGCAGGAACCCACTAGATGCTAGCAACGCGGTAGGGATCATCTTTGGACGAGGCCCATGTCCAGCAATGGACATCTATCGGCTGATGATGATGATGATATATATCACTGAGCACTGGCACATACTATTACATATACATTAATATTTCGATATAAGATCGCTGAAGCTGATTTAATTACTAATATGGTACATAATATCAACATCTTGTGATGTATAAACATCCTAACTACAGCCTCATTATCAAAAGCTAATTATCGTCTGATCATCATTATGCTAGTGCCGTCGCTTGCTTTTCTAAAAAAATATATAACTGCTATCATTATTTCAGCGAAGCCTGTTCAGTTTGCATCAGGTCCCAGATTCGAATCAGTGCCGGCGTAGTATGTTGACGTTGTTCAGCCGTTTGTCACAATTGCCTCTAACTGCCGGTATTGTGCCGTGACAAAGAACAACTGTAACGAAGTGCATCGCAGTACACTGCAGCCTGAGAACACACTGGAGCATCTCTTATATTATCATAAACTGAAAAATACCCACCAATTTTTGATACTGATGAAAAATATTTGGGTGATACTTGGACTTTACGGAGAGACAAAGCTATGTGAAGTTTTAATCAAAATCTCGTTGGTCAGTGTGACCTTCAAACCCGTTCACTAAAAGATCAACTTAATTGTCTTATACCATAGACACTCTAGTTGATAAAGTTTTTTTGATGTTCTAAAGATACCCTGCTTATTAAGTACAAGTCAGAGTTATGCCATATTTCATCCCACTAAAACTCCCTTAATGGTCTTTTTCAGTGTTAAGACAAGCTCCGAAATCGCATCAGTGACTTGCACTCTAGTTAGAATCGTCCCAAGGAAGGTCAGAGCCCTTCTTAGTACCCTTGGTGTGCAACGATAAATACAAGACCACCTTGAATTTGTTGTCCACCTAAGGCTCATTTATTGAGCAGTGGGGACCTCCACTTTCAGACTTCACGAACCCAAAGGCCCTTTTAGCCAGCTTCTGCGATAGACAGGGATAATCTTAGTCTCATTCTTACTATCTGAGATGACAAAGCGAACTCCAGTTGGTACCTACCTTTGTTTTGCCTAGCGCTATACATACGCTTCGGTTAGTCGACTTCAATTGCTCTCTTATTCAAAGTAGAGCGTTCTCGTTACGAGGTGATTTCACACTTGCGTTAACAAGGAACTGGGACCCCCTACTGGAACTGTTTGCGAACGATGATATATTACGCAATTTGCAATTCAATAATACATCGCATTAATTTTGCATTGAGGGTATCGCAGACATTAGTAAAGAACAAACTCAGTTTAATCTTGACAGAAATAAATTCATTCTAGTCCATTTGTAAGAGAATCAGACGAATACACTATGAAAGGTGGATAGTAAAAGAGGATGGATTGAAGCGTAGCAGAACTGGTATCCTATCTTCATAAGTTGGATATGACAAGAAGAAGAAGATGAAATAGTTCGATTCAATATATTTTCCAACATTCGGTTTCATCTGTTCGAATACAGCGGTAGAAGAGGACATGACATAGGAGCACAGGACGAAGAGGACACGAGGGGTACTGAGACTATATGGAATTGCATTTTATCTCATTCTCTCGCAGAGTAAGTCTTATAAATAGATTTACACTTCTCTTTTTCGTTACACTTTTCGTTTCATAAAATTCCCACCGGCCCAAATTTCAACATTTTATAAACAATCGTCTTAGTATCAGTGCCAATATATTTAAAAAAAAAAAACTTTTGATTTGTTAAAAGATAGTTCACACCAGTAGGCGAAAATCGGATCCGAACCTGTTATGGATAATCGAAATATGCAGAAGCTGGAAACTCTTCAGTCGTATAAATAGTAGAACTAGTTTACCAGAGACCTCGGACTCTTGTGTCCTCTAAGAACTATGTTGTTACTATGCTCGAGGTTTGCCTGCGTGATCGAATTAACAATGAGGAGGTCCGCAGGAGAACTAAGGTCATCGACATAGTCCAAAAAGATTGTTAGCCTCAATGTGGCCATGGGCAAGAGTCATCGCTCGAAGGACTGACAGCCGGTGGGGTGGCAAGGTCCTCGAATGGCGACCGCATACCGGAAGACGTAGTATTGGCAGGCCCCCCACCAGGTGGTCCGGACAATCAGGTGAAAGTTGCGGGAAGCAGCTTTTTGGGGGAGGCCTATTCCTCCATGAAAGGCTATATGCCCTATTTACTAAAGAAGTTTCTTATTGAGGTGCTGTGCTAAACATTTTACTCATTGGTTATAGATTAGTGTTGCCGGACACCATCTAGGTAGATACCAACGCAGCACCTATTTCTACCGACAAACTGTAGTGTCTAAATAATACTGCGCTCTTGTTTGAAGGGCGTTTTAGTTAGTGAAATTACTTACCATTAACTAGACATCGTATGTCTCACGACGACGAGCACTACGTGGTGCTGTGTATATCTTTCTAACGCGACGTTATAATAGCAGGCAGCTACCATCAGATGAATGTCTCGTCGGTCTCGTCGGTCTCGTCGCTTTGATGAAGATGGAAATGAAATTTTAAAGTAAATAAGATATTACCTTCACATTCTGACAGTCCGTGTGAGTAACTGGAGCGAATGTTTACATATTTCTTATTTATTGGCAATGCGGAGGTGCTATTTATGATTTGAGTGCATCGGTGCGCTCGTGAACTATTCAGCTTAAGATGTACCGCGGTAAACTGAAATTGAAGATATATATAACATGACGACCATGTAGTATATATGTATGTGCTCTAGTAACAGAGAAGTTGAGGAGCAAGAGGTTAGCGTGATGCGGGCATGTTGTGCGGAGGGATGAAGTACCTAAAGCAAAGAAAGTACGAATGAACGTGGATTGTTATAAGGGTAGAGGGAGACCGAAGAAAGTGTGGATGGATTGTGTGGAAGATGACATGTATAAGAAGAGTGTGAATTCAGATATGACGGCTGATAGAGGGATGTGGCAGAGACAGAATGTGCCGAGCCCACGTAGCTGGTAAAAGGGCAGGAGGAAGAAGATTATGATGATATTAACCTTCAACATAACCAGAAAATCCGCGAATAGCCGCTACGGATTCTAGTGCAGACGACACTACATATAGGAATGATCAAAGAAATCCTTGAAACAATTCGATATATATATAAATGAATCGTTCTCGAAGCGAAATCCAAGTAATTTAGGGAACAGGATATACCAAACCGGAAGATTATTTTTCGTTTCTCTCTTACATCACTTTCTGTTCAAGTCTATGTTCAACAACAAACATCAACAGGTTGGAATGTTAATAGCGATAAAACAGTTCACGCAATCGCATTCGTGCAATGTTTATGCGTTGCCATGGTAACGTGGAGGTTAGAAACCTTCTCCGGCGTAACCCTAACCTTGCTCGATTCCGATATATTTAGACAGCGATCCGTAGAAAGCCATAAAGTCCAAAGTAAACATTGTTCAACATAAACACGGTCGTCGAGAAATTGACGTGGTACAGTTACACGCATAAAAAATAAGTTTAATTTCAAGTAATACTTAATCTACCCCAGTGACGCAGTAGTTGACCACTTCCCTTCTACCTTAGAGTTTATTGGTTCAATTTCGTGGCCCCTAGTTTTTTTGTATTAGTTTTTAGTATTTTAACTGTCGTACTGACTCATTACCTAGAAAGTGCCTTTTTTTTATAAATTTCAGAAACTTTATGTACTTTCTTATACCTTGTCGGATAGGTATAGGTCAGGTACTTATTTAAGTGCTGTATACGTATTTTTTATAAATAAAATTTTATTTTAAGATTAAATAAAAATGTAAGTACGACACCTTATTTGTTACTATCACGACTTTCAAAGAACCTAATTTAAAAGTTTTAGCCTCTAAGTGATGATTATTAATTTAATTTGATAAAACGATGATTAAACAATAATTATTGCATTAAAATTTGTGTAGAAATAAGTACGAAATAAATTCATAGAATTTTTTCTTATAAAATCGGAAATTTATGAAAAATATTTAAATAATGAATAATTCCGTACATAGAGAGATAGGATACGAGCTATACTTTAGAACCTACAGATCTTTAATGCCTTTCACCCTGTGTATATATATATATATAAACAGGAAATCTTAAAAAGTGCAAGAGACTTAATAGAGATATCATATTTGAATCTTTTGGAGTAGAAACCTCAAGGACATGGGGTCCAGGTGCAATTAAACTTTTTTAGAAACCACGGAGCCAGCCACTATATACTCCAACAATAAGCCTCAGTATCTAAGCAATGCTATTACTTTAGGTACTTTATCAGGTAGTAATGACCGAGAGGAGAGTATTTCTCGGTCTATACGGTTTCTCTTTATTTAATTTTAATGAAATACGCGTATATTATTTCAAAATTACTTTACAAGCACACAGTACCAGTAGAAAAAGAATAAACGCGTCCGCGTTAAATAAACCACCTGAAGCCGATAAATCTTCGCGAGTGCCGGCTCGTAAAAATCAATCAAATTGACTTGTTAAGAACAATGAGGTTTTATTGATTTCGTTTTATTATGGCAAAACAGCTACAGGAGTAACTGGTCACCTGATGCTGTACAATTAACATCTTCACAGATTTTCTGTGTTTTTTATTTCTATTTATTTATAACGAAGAAGTTGTAAGGACAAATTCAATGCCGTAACTTAATGATTGAATATTAAAGATTATCTGTCAGGTAAGCGGATATCCATAATTCCTTTACCAGTTTTATTATGGATTAGCTGTTCCCCGCTCGCTTTGCTGGCCGTAACGCCCCCGCAATCCCATTTGGGGGTAACATTTCGTAAAATCCATTTTTAAGTGATCTACACACGGCAATAAGAATATTCCTGAGCAAATTTCAAGTCTCTAGGAAATATCGTGATGAGTAGAGGTTTCAACCTATGCAGACAGAGCTCTGCATATGTTGAAATCTCTTATAAATTACAGGGTAAAAGGTAATAGGTGTAAAAGATCTGGAGAGTCTAATGTATAGCTCGTATCCTATCTATCTATGTATGGAACGTCCGCATACAAAAACAATGCTTCTAGAGTTATTAATTTTTTAAATATTTTTCATAATTTTCCGATTTTTTAAGAAAAAATTTTATGAATATATTTCTTATTTATTTCTACACAAATTTTAATGTAATCATTATTGTTTAATCATTGTTTTATTAAATTAAATTAATAATCATAACTTAGAGGCCAAAATTTTTTAATTAGGTTCTTTGAAAGTCGTGACAGTAAGAAATAAGGCGTTATACTTACATTTTTATTTAATCTTAAAACTAAATTTTATTTATAAAAAAATCGTATACAGCACATAAATAAGTTCCTGACTTCAATACCTATCCGACAAGGTATAAAAAAGTACATAAAGTTTCCAAAATTCCCATCCAGTTGAGTTTGATCCTTTATTTGTGTACCAAATTCTACCCGTACGGGTTTTTATAGCTATCGGTACAATCAAGGTTACAATAACACCTCGTTCTTTCTCGAAGTTAATGCACAATATCTTATAATTATCTATGTAAATAAACACAATGCCGTCTGGATATCGGAGTGTCGGAGTGTCGGAGTGTCGGTGGTGCGGCCGTGAGTCATGCGCCGAATCTATTTCAATAGTTTGCGCGGCCCTCCGCGACCACGGCACAGACGGCAACCTGTTTCAGCTTTATGAATATTTTATGTACCACCATCATTTTTCCACATACTCCGACGTTTAGATAATTGCCCATTCGGTATACGGATGGCCGGTTTGAGACATGAAGCAGATGAGCGAGTTAATCGGTGAGGTTTAGTAATAAACGGACGAGGAACTAGTGAGCGGTTAGCTTTCTTACTAACGTGTTGCTACTGATGCTTTAATGGAAAAGTACAATTTTGTGGATTAAGGAATAATATGAACGATGTTTTAGATGAGTACATTGAGGGCAGATCCCTCGTTCTTGGATCCCCGTAGCTCGTTCCTCCGACAGGGTTCTTTGTTGTTCAAACATTAGTATATTCCGATTTGACATTATAGACTCGTTCTCTAAAGTTTAAACGGCACTGAAAGATACTCTGGATAAGAACCGTTGAATGCAGATCATCTATTCCAGACAGCAACGCTAAGGTCACGATCCTCAGATAACAGGAAAAGACGACACCTAGAGATATAACTAGGGAAACTAATGGAGTATGGATTTAAAAAACCATTATACATCTCAAGGCGAGGTGTAGAAGCGAAATATTTATTTTCTATATAAGTTCCAAGACAAATCAATAAATCAGTAAATCTTACAGAAAGTCCATTACTGTGACTATAATAATGGACGCCAAAGTAATCACACATGCGCACCAAATATTTCAGTTACCAGCGCACTTACGTAATTTGGACTTAAAATTTGTCACAGGTCCAAAAGGATTTAGACAGTAATTTAAAAACAGCACAAGACCAAGTATTACCCATAGGATATTGTTATTACCGGAAATCATCTGCACCGGAAGTCACACCACCGAAGAGTATATTTTTGTGTACAAGTAAACGTGTGCGAATATTATTATATTTTGATTTATGGGCCGACATAACATTTATGATCATGAACTTCCTGATGAGATAAATTTCCAATCCTTCTAAATTAAATCTATCTACATATAAGAGATTTTCATCTATGTAGACACTCATCATGATTTATCTGGGGTTCCAGAGATATCATATTTATATAAGACCTAGAAATTTGAAATTCGGTGGGAATATTCCTTTTGCCAAATAGTAAGTAGTAAGAATGGATTTTACAAAACTCCTTCCCCAAAGGGTATTGCAGTGGCCAGCAAAGCGGCCAGAAAAAACTGGACAACAACAAAGCATAGCACAATATTTAATCTTACCTTTTTTAGTATTGGGGAGGTAATATTCTTAGGAATGACCAGCAGGAAACTTTTCAAATGAAGATGAGGATATCTCATTTTAATTAAAAATAAAGAGACTAATCTGCATTTGATCTATGTTATAATATATACAATGCACAATAGTTGAATTAAATTTGGGCGAGACTGATGGAATAGCTAGTATTGAATTGACAAAAGAAAGCAGTAAATTAGTGGCAGTACTCAAATATCAAAATCATAAAAAACAATAGTTTCCGCTATAACCTCGTATCACTTGTGAATTAGACCGAAAACCAAATTACAGGTAATGTGATTTTAAATCCATGTATTTAATAGATAAGCATCCCATCTACAAATTCTTTCGTTATTAAAGATCTATAGAAGTAGTTTGAGACGTCTGTCTAGAAAAAAATATATGTGAGAGTTCCAAAGAGAAGGATGCATTATATCCTGTCAGCAAAAAAGCAATAATTAAACCGTTTTACTTTCAAATCGAAGGACGTTGTAGTTAATGACTTCTTTTATAGTTGATAAAATATTGCTTGATATCTGAGGCATTTCTCAGAATGACATGTAATAGGTATGGGACGTCTTTCGTATTTTAACGATATTCATATCGAAATGAGTTTATTTAAAAAAATACATTTTAACGACATTGAAAATAAGAAGAATGAAAATGAAAAATAAATTGGAAGGTATTTAAAAATGTTATTGTTGAAAGGTGTACAGCCGACATCAACGTCAAAGTCAAATTCAGATTCATCACTGGAGCAGTCCCGTAGATTTGTAATTAATTATTTGCAGCGGCGTCCAAGTCGTCAATTTCGGTGACTGGCGAATCTCTCTTGCTTTTTTATTAGGAGTCGATAATATTTTATCTCCCTCATCTAGATTCCTGATGATGATAACGCTGCGAGCCATTCGACTTTAAACAGCTTATCTGACATTGGGCGCGTGGACCCGGATCCACGGCCTATTTTATAAAAAGTGTACTACTTGTAGTGTAGTTATCCGACGGCGGAGTTTTTAGTGACGTGTGTCTGTCTGGTTATTGGTTATTCTGGCGAATCTACTCGGTCGTCGAGGGCGGGCGCGGACCCGTTCCCCGACTACCTTCGCCTGTATCGGAATCTCTGGGCGGTGAGAACCGCCCCTGATCGCGGGTGTACTTTGTGTACGCGGTGTGTGAGTACCTGAGGCGCCGCGTTCTGAAGCGAGGGCGGCGTGTCTCCCTCATCTTCGACCGCCATTTCCGTTGATGATTCTCCGTACTTTTCTTTGCTAATTCGAGACATTGTAGGTCGTCCGATATCAAGAGCGTCAGCAACTCTATTGCGCTCTTGCTCTAACGGTAGTAGCGGTCCGCCATTTTAATTCACGCCCTCAAAATATTCGCGCAATCGTTCAACAAAATCGAGACTACAAAACAGTTTTTTGTTCTTTTCGATGTTGTGGCGCAAAAAAAAAACAAATAAGAAAAGATATAAACAAAATTTAACATAGTAACAGCAATAACGATAAAACAATATTAATCACGTAGCGGTAGCGTATACTAGGCGTCGCGTCGGCATTCGTAGTGACTCAAAAAATATTGGGCCCCGATGGTTATGGGAAAGCAATAGATATTGCCAGACTAAAAAATACCAATTTGTTGTGAAACATTATGAGATTTAATAATTTATACATTTAATAATAATGAAATTTTCATACATTTATGTTATCGATATTCGCCTATCAGTCGATTACACATCCCTACCAGGCTGCGAAAAGCGTTTACGAAGTATGCTAGCAAAAAAGTCATAAATAATAAGACAAAATAAATAATTTAAATTACCTTTGGTTTTACTAGTATATCTTTAATAACATGTTCTTTTTAAAAAATACGTTCTAGATTTATATACAAATGTCCTATTAATATTTAAAAACTTGAACTTTTTTTAAGAATTTTATTGTAGCGTCTTTAAAACGAAATATCTAACGTCTCAGGTACCTAACAATATTTTATGAATTATAAGTGGGATTTCGTTCCCTTTAGTAAGTATAACATATGATGATCAATGCCTCGTTGGCATAAAATGGAAGAAAAAGATATATTTAAGTAGCAACACGTATAAAGATGTTGATAGCCCTAAGTGCAGGCCGTATCTTGAGGGTAAGACAAGGAGTTAATCCGGTTAATATCTATCTGAACGTCGACAATATGGTATGTCTGTCATCATCATTATCAGCCGATAGACGTCCACAGCTGGACATGGGCCTCACCCGAAGATCTCTTTGTTAAAGTTCATTGAGTGGAATTGGGCCTTGAGCCCACCACGCTGGCCCAGTGCGGGTTAGTGGGTGGTCAGTAGCCTCGTCTGTTATTCAGCAGGGGTGCCGTGTGTGAATTGGAAGTTGACTTGGGTTCCATAAGATGTTGGGTGGAATCCATACCCTGTGACGACTATTGAACATTTTCGCTCGTCATCCAAACTTAGAAACTTGCAACGATAGAATCGAAATGGAGACATTCCTATCTTGAAACAGGGTTTGTGTTGAAACTTTGTAGATTAAGAAGGAGAATATATCAGAATATAAATATTTCAACTCGATGCACTGCAATATTTTCTAATTCAACGATCGCAAATATCATGCTAATTGGAATTTTCATATCCATTGCACGCGAATTGAAGCAACCGAAATAATGCGACAGATCCTTGAAAATCTCTTCAACTGAATATAATTCTACTGCTACTCATATGAGAAATACTTGTTCAATATTCTAACACTAACATTTATCTAGAAACAGATACAAATCTCATCTGATATTATTCCTAAGTACATTTGTCTTCACGCAAATGATTCTTCAAACATATCGTAAAGTAGTAATATATTTATAAATCATCATCTTCATCAGCCGATAGACGTCCACAGCTGCACATAAGCATTCCTCAAAGGTTCCCACATCCATCGGGTAGGGATTTATTAGGAGGATTTTGACCATTTCCCACCATGCTGACCCAATGCGGTTTATTAATGGAGCCCGAGCCTCGTTTGTTGATTAGCAGGATGCTAGTGACTACAAGCAGATGAGATTGGCTTGCATCTTGTAAGTTGTTATGCAAGAGCCCTTACACCCCTAAATTTATAAAAATAACTATAAATTTCGTCCTAACCTTTAGTTTCATTACTAAACTAATTTAACCGATAAATAAAATAATTTTAAATCCTCCTTGAAGCCCTTGCATTTCAAAATGGAGAAACCTGTCGCAATTTCGGGGTAATCTTGTAAAGTCTGCTTGGAAGTCGGGTTTTATCAAACTCGTCGGGTTAGCTACCACCATCACATTGTAAATCAGCCACCGTAGCAGCATCACTGTGTCCCAGATGCGAACGTATAAAAGTTGGAGTAATCTGAGCAAGAACACTATCCTAAGCACGGCTTCATCATCATTGTGATATTGAGATATAGTTTTAGGCTATTACAAATAAAAATATTTATATTACTATGAATTGGTTACTACATTAAGGGTAGTCTAATTACTGAACTAACTAGACATTTCATGTCCTAAAGATATAGACAATTTAGTGCTAAACCTACATAGTCTAGCTAAATACCTATATTTATCTATTAGCTTTGATATGGGTTCAAATGAACCCATACAAGAGCAAATTAAAAGACTACCGTTAAATTTTATCTAGTCTCCGTGACTTCTCTTAGGCACAGCAGATTACTACCTCATAAGTCAAAAGCACCTTGATCAATTCTGCAGCCACATAAGTAATTTGGTTGTATGGTTTTATTAGAACCAACCTCAATTAGCTACGTACCATCAGTATCCTTCAGCAGCGATAATGGCGTGACTATATTCCGGAAATAATACATATGAAAATCCTAAAGTAACGTCATCTAAAATTGTCTTAATATCTAGTTTTTACTAGTACTAGGTTATGATTGCTGAAGACTGTCTAGATGCTATCGAAGGGCCTATTTCTGCCGCTTAATACTAGTGTGTAAACATTACTGTGTTCCGGTTTAAAAGGCGCTGTAGCTAGGGAAATTGTTGGGGAAACGAGAGTTAACATTTAATGTCACAAGGCGACGAGAATAATGTAGTGCAGTGTATATCACTTTACTAGTTGTTATAAGCGGGCGTATCACTTACTATCAGGTGAACGTCACGCTAGTCTCGATGCTTTGTTGGATTTTTTTACTTTGTAACAGTTGTTTTTGTAATCACACTTGGCAAAGTTTAAATGGGTAAACATTGCCAGATCTTCGCTGAGTAATTTATTAATCATTATTATGATAAACGAATAGGTGACAAGCGTTTTACACAACAATTAATAATAATGATTAATAATTAGTACGGATTTATGCGAATGTTTCTATTTTTAATATAAAATCTTTATACGACACTTAAAATTAGGTAGATCATCGGCGACATTCTCCACCAACCTGGGAAGTGTGGAGATGCAGTGATAAGCGACAAAGCATTTTTCAAATGAATACATACATATATGTACACTAGCTGTTCCCCGCCCGCTTTACTGGCCGTGACAGCTTTGCAACCCCTTTGAGGGTAACATTTGGTAACATCCGTTCTTAGCTTATAGGGATATATAGGAATATTCGTACCAATTTTCAAATGTCCATGCTTTATGGTTACAGAGATGTCGTGATGAGTCTCTACATAGAAGGAAATCTATTATATATGTATATATAGATACATATTTATGTATATCTATATAATATGTATATAGATATATGTTAATATAAGTACAGACTAATAAATATATATGTTATTTGTCTTCATGTAAGGATACGAGGAGCGCGGGACAGATCGATGTGGAGATCTTTGGAGGAAGCTTATGTCCAGCAGAGGACGTCTGTCGACTGATGATGATACATAGTGGTTATGAGGTCTAGAATTATTTACGTTAGAGTTGAGCTGATAGGTTACTAGCTATTATATTTAGCAAAGGGTGATGGTCTCATAAAATGCTCTACTTCCAAACCTGATTTTTCAAACAGTGAATATTTTATGTTAAGTTTCGGAGCCGTACGTCATCACTGGTAACACACACTATTTGAAGATTTTAGTCTTAAGGACCTGAGTGATTTTGGACGGGAAGACCTTGCGAAATGTTCCGAATGGTACCCATCCCAGTTGGAATCGACGGATTACCTCAAAATTGGATCTACCTATATGGATCCAAACGGCGTAAGACCGTGTATTGTGGAACACATCACAAAGACCTATGTCCAGCAGTGGACGTCGATCGGTTAAAACAATGATGATGACGAAAAATATAAAAAAAAACGGTTGTAGTTTTTATTTATTGACATTAAATATTCAATAAAAAATACAATGATGACATTTTATTAAGTATCAAGCGATGCGATGAGTAGATCTGATGGTAAGTAATACCCTTGCTCATAACAACGTGGCGGTAATTGCGATGGTATACACAACATTACATTGTGCTCCTCGCTTTAAGTCATATGACGTTACTATATATAATTCTCATTACCGCAGTAATTATACTAGATACAGCGATTTTAAAACAGGAACACATTAATATTTACACACTGTTGTATGGCGGTGGAAACTTGAGCTGCAGTGGTACCTACCTAAAATTCGTATTTTTGAAAGATCAGGTGTTAAATCTCGTTACCCTGGTAATTTTATTAAATACAGTTCAAACGTAATAGTAACGTTTATTAATTAGTAATTTAGGCCAAAATTCCCCTGCAGCTTTTTAGATATTGTTATTAATTTATTTATTAATTACATTTTACACAATTAAATACAGACATCTTAATGCCATTACAATATTGTTAGTGATACAACTTAGGTCTAAGTTGGTACTTAATGCTTTAAGGATTTAATTCAGCTAATTAAAGTCGCAGGGATGGGACTATCGTGCCTGTCTGCAATCACTTGCAGAATGCTATAATATTAAAGAGCTATCTATATAAAATTTGTCTACTTATTACCACATTGGGTTCTATGCTTAAGTCTCGTTACCTTAGTAATTACCGAACCTCACGTCACAGCGTATATATAAAAATAGTAATATTTACACAGTATCTAGTGGAAGAAACAGACGCTAATATAATAAAGAACACAAACTCCGACTTTGATGATTCTCATCAAAAATTACCGGATTCCGATGAGATTTTAAGAAAAAGAGTTTTCTATTATAGTTAAAGAAAAAGCATTTCGGAGTTATTTTATTACTAATTATTTTCATTATGACGATCTTCTCTTCTTTTTAAGGTACCTCTCCCATTAGTGAAGGTTGGCGGTCAGTTCACCATATTTCGTCCGGTCTCTTGCGCGGCGGATCAGTTGGGCGGCACTCGCGATCCCGATCCACTGCCTGCATGCAGCCACTATTTCCTCCGACGACACGACATTCCTTTCATCCGCCACTGCTCATCAAGACAAGTTGAAGCAGTTCGTACCTATCGTGCCTAAGCACGTGGCCGAGATATGGTACTTTTGTAGTCTTGATGGTTTGGCAAAAGTTCGTATTTTTGGTTTACCCGTCGGAGAACCTCCTCATTCACAATCACATCCATTATCACAATATCAGTATTTTCTTAAACTTCAGATAAAAATCTATATATAGTGACAATAGGTTTCCTTTATTCGCCAATCACGTGAAAACTAGTGAATATATCGACTACCATTCGATGCGGAATTATTAATAATTGGTTATAGGTTATTTACTTTTTGAATTTCATATATCCTTCGTCAATTTATTTCTAATTACCTTTTATAAATATTATCGTGTCGTATTACTTATGCGGTTGCTATAGAAAGTTATTAGTGGTTGCGGTTGCTCTCAAGGAATATTTCAGACAAATTTCATGTGTAATTCTACGTATTCTACGGTTAAATATAATTGTATTACGAGCAGCAAAGCGCACGGAGATCAGCTAGTATCATACTATAATGAAATATTTATCTTATGAATTTTGTAGTTGACAGATTTTAAATTAAATGAATAGACTTTCCATGTTTTTCCTCACTAATATAGTTTTTTTTAAAAGACAAGAAGTATGTAAATTATTTATATAGGACCCATAGATTTAGTGTCCTCGTGATAACTCTGTTGATAAGGCGATCGTACTTGTTGTATATCCAGAAGAGATGCAAGTTCAAAAATCTATTATGCCGAAGCTTCCCCTGAAGGAAACTAGCTCGATACAAATATCAAATGCTTTCGTACAAGTTGCATTCACTAGGTAGGTCCACCACCGTCGAGGTAGTTACCACCGCAGCATCTATTGCAGGCGTCAAAAAGTAGTGTGCAAACATTAACGTGTTCCGGTTTGAAGGGCACTCTAACTAGTGAAATTACTGGATTAATGGTACTTTACTTCTTGTGTGTCAAGGCGCTGAGCACAATGTGTTGCTGTGTATATCATCTTAACTAGCGCGATGTTGTCATGGGCAAGCGTATCACTTGCCAAGTAAACATCCCGCGTCTCTCTTCTCGTTGCATCATCGAATAATAAAAAGGAAAAAATGGTCTTGGACCTCATCCTTAGATGAGAAAGCGTGCCAATATAAGAGAGTTGCTTATATTATATTATTTCAGTATAAATGATTGGATCAATGTTTTCTTTGCAGTTATATAAAAATACCATAATATTATAATAAAATATATTTTGTTGTACTTATTTATATACTTAACTGAATCTAATTGAATTAAAGATCTTTTAAATTTTTTATTTGCGTATCGTTCTTGGTGCATTTGACAAGATGAGCTGTCGACATTCGTGATCTGATGATACCCGCAGGAGAGCTCTAGATTTAAGGCGCAGGACTGATGGGTGTAGGGAACTATTAGAGACGTTGTAGGTAGTATGAGAGGAGGGCTAGGATGATGAGGAGATCTGCCGACATTATTGGTTTGAAAGTCAATCGATTATAATACCGGGATAAAGAGATTATCACACTGCGTCCCCGGCACAGTGCCAAGTGTCCAGCGCGCCGTAATCACCGCGTTATTTTGGTAACGGACACCGTTTTGTGGCGTTCGAGAAATGTCATCTTATAACAACCAGTTTACGATTGTATTAACACGAAAACATTTTCAAAAACACACAAATACACACATACACACCCCTTCAGTTAATATCTCTCTGTCAATTTGTATAACTAACTCTTAATATGGAAATCTATGAAAACAGAAAATATATTAATAACCAATAGATGAAATAGGTAACTTTAGCAACACCATAGATTGTTCATATCGTCCCACACTATTACTCAACGCCACATTGAGCTCATCGTTTTGAGGCTTAGATCTTTAGATTCATTACCTCAGTCATTTCACTAGCTACAGCGTCTTTCAAACCGGAACGTAGTAATGTTTGCACATTATAATTTGGTGACAGAAATAAGAGCTGCGGTGATACCTAGACGGTCTCCGACAACAGGGGACTACTACGGTATATATGTATGTACTTTTTATATACTTTAAATCACTTTATACTGTGAAAAACTTTACTAAAATCACGTATATTTTACTTAACGTTAAATATAAAAAGTCGCGTTAAAATTAAAGTTAGACATACAGGCAAAACTGTTGATAGAGTAAGATAGATTTCAACGATCATTGAATTACAAAGTACCATCATCATCATCTCCCGGTGAATATGTTACGAATGATTGTGTTGACATTTTTAATCCAAATAAGCAATACTTGACTAGAACCTATGAAGTTGTTAGACTGTCACTTGATTGTATTTTTTTTTGGAACCCGCCATTTTAGCTACCGCCCATATATTCTATATCTGTCGCTATCACTATAATGTTGCTATCACCATATAGCAGCCGGAGTAATCCGAAGGAGCACGCTTCACCATCATGTCATTTAACATTTAATATAGTTAAGGAAAGAAGAAGGAAGAATCGTATTAGTATAACCTATTTTACATAAAAACCGGAGCCATTTGCTGTAAATTTGTATACACTATAATATAGGTTCCCTCATAAGAAATAACCTAAATATTTGACTTCACCTCTTTTATAATATATATATATATCTGTGCAAACTAAAAACAAAAACTTTGTGATAGGCTCCTGTTGCCAAAGACTAGAAAGGCAAGTCAACCGCTTCTATTTCAACGGCCAATCAGTAATGTACAACCATTATTGAGTTCAGGTTTGAGAGGCGCTGAAATTACTGGAATGAATGTCTCACGACGACGAGCATAATGTGTTGCTGTGTATATCATGCTAACTAGCGCCACGTTGTTATGGACAGAGTTACCATCAGGTGCATCTCGCCTCGTTTGCTCCATCCCATACAATAAATTTTCTTTCTCTTTTCTTTTATCCGTTTATTTCATTCTACTTGGAAAATTTTCTAATGGACATTAGCTTTATATTAATACAATGTGACGCGTAAAATACTTTTAACACATTTAACAAGATCATTACTGCAGCAATATATGTTTCAACAAATTAAAGCAACGCCGCAAGATAAATCCAAATCATACAACATAAACTTTAACAAATTTCAAAGAGAAAACATTATCGTAAATATGAAGAAGAATTGAACGTCACTAGAAATATTTAATTTTATACTTTCCGTTTCCGTCGTACAGATTTCAGGACAAAAACCTAGTTTAATAGTTTTTTATATTACCTAGTTTATTTTTTTTAACGTATTGTTCTTTCTTCATACATTATTGATGACTAACTGTCCCTGTCGTTGACCGTAATATAGAATTAGACTTGAAATTTGTCTGAAATAGTTCCTTGAGAGAGAACGCAACCGCAAATAACTTTCTATAACAACCGTTACTACAGCAACCGCATAAATAATACGAATTGAAAATGTTTATAAAAGTTAATTAGAAAGAAAATAATGTAGGTTCTATGAAATTTAATGAATAGCCTATAACCATCTACAAATCATTCAGCGTCGAATGCTCATATTCCCATGTCGACACGTTCACTGGTTTTCAAGTGATTGGCGAACAAACAAAATACGTTTACATATATGTATATATACATACATATATAGATATAGGTTTAGGGTAGTTGTATTAAATGCGATAACAATTTTTATCTTGTCAAATAGCTAGTCCGGCTGTTGTTTTCACTCCTTTTTCACAAAAATGTACTTTTAGCACTCCTCGATAAGACACGCCGCACCAAACTATCACTGACGCAGGATGATGACCATGACCACGTTGTACCTTTCCAACCACTTGAGCAGCTTCTATAGAACTATGAGCGTACACTTAATCATTTTGCTTATTGTAGTGTTCTTCAATCGTGAAAATTTTTCATCTGTAAATAAGATATTTCTGTGGCTTTCACCTGCGTATCGCGACGGAAGCCGTTTTGATCGATCCAATCTCTTTATTTTTAAAACTTGATTTAGGGCATGTCCTGTATATCGACCGTGACCTGATAAGCACCGAGCTTCAGGTCTTGTTTTTTAATACGGAACAGAGTTCTAGCGGAATCTTCATTTCTCGCGATAACATTTTTTGCTTTCTAATGGGGTTTCGACCAATTCTAGCTTTAACAGCATTAACATCCTTTACAGTTGTAATAGCACGCGGCCGCCCCGATCTATTCTGGTCTTCGACGAAGTGTTGTTGTATTTGTTGATAGTACAATATACGAACATACGGCTGATAGTAAGCTTTTGAAGTGTCTGGAATATGAGCTGACGGCTCCATACCCACTTTGTGCAAGGCGATCGCTGCAATCCTATTTTCTTTAACACCCTACCCCATATTGTAATTTGATAATTAACACGAAACAATATGTGAAATGGCGCAAAATGGAAAGAAATTTTTAAAATAATATACGTGTTCCAAACTCAAACTAATTAAAAAGCTGAAAAAAGAGAAGTTTTTATATAATAGTATTTATGGCCGGACTAGTGAGATACCATCGTAGCCTCCATTTCTGTCGCCAAACATAACTGTGTTCCGATTTGAGAGGCGTTGTCGCTAGTGATGTTACTGTAGTAACAAAACTTCTAATCTGAAGATGACCAGCACAGTGAGATTCAGTGCATATCAACTTAAATAGCGTTTCACACGAAAATTTCGCTTCATCTGCCAACTTAAGCAAATAAAAAGGTATTAACTACAAATCAAGTTTCCTCAGAAGGCACCTATGTCCTGTAGCGACCTGCTCCGGTTTATTGATAATGAACTCTGATGAGATTAAACTCTTAAAGTAAATGAAAGTGGATTCAAACATTTCTAAATTACAACACGACAAACAGATACAAGCTTTAAAGTATTAAAATCTCCCTTTTAGCATCAAAAGTGTATATACAAGATATATCATCATCATCATCATCAAGTAATAGACTCCACTGTCGGATGTAGGTATCCCCAAAGATCTCTACAGAGTTCATTTAGGGGAATTGGGTCTTAGCCCACCACGTTGGCCCAGTGCGAGTTGGTGGGTGGTCAGAGCCTCGTCTCTTATTCAGCAAGTTGCATGACTTGCAGGTGTAGAATAATATTGGGCGGAGCCCTATATCCCCTTATACCTTACAAAATATATAATAGTTATATATAGGTATAAATTATATAATAGTTGTTTGTTATCCTACCGTTTTTCATTTTCTGCAGCCGCTTATCATAGTCATCCATCACACGCTCATAGAAATGCACCATCACACTCACAATACAATAACGGGTTCTCGAATTTAAAAACTGCTATTAATAACTATTTCTGTAAATAACAGATTTTCTTATATATAATATAACGTTATATTATATTTACTTCAACACTATTTCACTCTCCGTATTTAATTTTCGAGTTCGCGGTACATTATAACACCAGAGGATACGTTACAACTGTTCAGCGCTAAACACACACTAAACTATTTTGGATGTGATGATATTACAGAAAAAAAAATTGTTTGATTTTATCTGTCGTAACCTGTGCACACGGTCGCCATGTTTCGTACTGGAAGCAGATGATGTCAGTTGATTATTTTATAGTCACTTTTTCAATACCGAATACTATATTGAGAGCACGCAGCAAATATACAATATATATTTACATCCAGCTTCAAACGAAGATAATGCATGCAATTAAGAATTTTAACAGTAGAATAAATATAGTGAATATACTATGTTATACACACAGTAGACTTACGTTCGTGAGATGTTTATTATATTCTACGAAGCGACGAAACGAGCGAGACGTTCATCAGATGGTAAGTGCTTGCGCATAACAAAGTAGCGCTAGTTAGGATGTCATACACAGCACCACATTGCGAGCGTCGCCTCGAGTCATAAGATATTGAGTCTCGTTACCCCAGTAATTACACTGATCACAGCGCCCTTCATACTAGTAAACAGTAATGTTTGCAAACCACTGTTTGGCGACGGAAATGGCTGGAATTGGAAATGACCTATCTAGTCTCCGACAACAGAGACTTACCTTTAGTTTTCCGGAAACAGAGACCTACCACCGATCTTCGCTGAAAAAGCTCTCTGTGTTAAATTAATCGCCTCTGTAACGGAATGTTTTCTAATGAACTGATGATGCCCAAGGCCACTTTTTATCATCGCACCGCTCGCTATCGGAACGCTCTGGTTCCAAAGATATTTTCTCTCGAAAACAATTAATATATTAGTGGTCAAAGCTTCATCTGTTATTCAGCAAGGTGCACCACGTCCAGGCTAGGTTGATTTGGGCTTCGTAAATGTGGAGCGGATCCCCTTACACCTTTTCTAAGTTAATACTCTTGAGACAAGTTTGAACATGACAGAGAAAGAAAGTTTGTAAGACTGCGCAATGAACTTAATGTGATAGAGTTTGACCTTGAGTCCATACATTGGACCAACCATATCACAAACGATCGGCATACTTCATTCTCATCACTCCGAGTAGTGAATATCTTCGATTTGTGATTTAACTTGACAGCGGCGCGATGATGTTGATGAACATGATGATGTGAGCATTAACACAACAAATAGACTCGTATAATACTTTTTCTTATTGCTTTACACCAGATCGCTACAATAAAGCGCTTTTATAGCTGACATCGTGTTACGCCAAACAATATGAGCGCATAAACTTAAGCAGAGGGCCGTAAACCGAGTACAGATTTCCCTCTGAGTACCCACTACACCTGCCATCGTAAACTTTCTAGAAAACTCTTCGCAAACTTTTAAAGCTCCCGATAACGTATTATAAACTGTCGTTAATATTTGTATTAGCTTTACCTCGCCCACTTTGCAGGACGGAACATCCACCCGAGTCCCTTAAGTTAAGGAATTTTCTAAAATCCATTCTTAGCTGACTTTTAAATGGCAAATGCCACTGCTTTTTTCAGAGACGATTCTCTGCCAAATTTTCAGTTCTTACTTCTAATGGTTTCGAAGATATCGTGATGAATCAATGAATGTCTGGATATCCGCTACATATACGATAAATAGAATGTAACTTCAGATGGTACCTGAAAAGATGTCATGGAGGCTGTTGTTACACGGCTTTTTTTCGTTTGACAAACGACGATCGATACGCCAGTAATGGTAGTAACTACAAGATCTTTCAAACCGGAACATAATATTAACAGGATTTGCACACTACTGCTTCAAGACAAAAAATTGCATTATGGTGATAATTATATAGAGTCTTTTATTATTAGTAGATTTTATTTAATTATTTATAAGTGTATATATACACACACACACACATATATATATATATATATATATATATATATATATATATATATATATAAATTAGTATATATTTAAAGAAGCAATGATATGACTAAAACGGTCATAACAAGGTAGCACTAGTTAGGATGATATACACTGCACCACATTATGCGCTTTACGCTCATTACGCTCGCTGCATAAAGACAACACGTGAATCCTATAATTTCACTGGCTACAACGCCCTTTAAACCGGAACAAAGTGATGCTGCACATTATTATTTAGTGGTAGAAGTAAGAGCTGCAGTGGTTCCTACCTATACTGTCTTTAGCAACGGAGACCTACCTACTATCAGTTAAATCGAAATATTTTAATTAAGATAAGTGCTTTTTAATATAAAAGAAATTAATTCCGAACGTACGCTTTTAAGCATCAGATTATGAAATCTGAGAGAATATTAAATCTCGCGCATTTCACAGCGTCTGTGCATTTTAATTAAAAAAAAATAATCTCTTACATCTTCAGTACTTTGCTGAATTAAATATGTTCAGTGAAAAAAAACATAGTTTATATTTGTGAATGAAATATAAGAGTTTACTTTAAAATGGGATCACATGAAATAAAATATTACTAATTGCTTCGTTTCTATCGAGTTATGGCGAAACCACGCACAGGAATCGAACGTGGGACCTCCGTGGTACAGAGTAAGCAATTATCAAGCATATCATCAATAATTATATTATACATAAGGTCAGTAAGTCATCTCGATTCATCAGTTAAAAATACTACTCTTTTGCTACAATACTAAGATGTCCGATGTGTCATAGGACAGAATATTCAGAGAGAGACTATTTGTTGCCCTGCCCGCTTTATTAGCCCGTGACACCCCCGCAACTCCCTTTGGGGAAGTAACTTTATAAAATATATTTTTAGCTTACCTCTAAATGGAAATAGCAATGTATCTACCAAATTTTAAATCTTTAGGCCTTATGCTTCCAGAGATATTATGACGAGTCTATATTATTTGGTCAAAATGTAGAGTAAATTATATATATATATATATATATAAGATAAAGGCATCTGTGTGGAATCTGCTTAAACTTTCTCTCTCCCCCTTATTTTATTTTTACATATATCATCATCATAGTGAGCCGATAGTTGTACACTGTTAGACATAAACCTCCCTCAAAGATTTCCACATCGATCGGTCTTGCACCGCTCGCATCCACCGGCTTTCCGCGATCTTCACCACACAGTCAACGTCGCCTCTGTTAGCGCCGGGCACTACGGGCCATCCTTGGTAGGGGTTCATATAAGGGGATGTGGACCATTTCCCACTACGTAGGCCCAATGCGGGTTGGTGGGAGCCAGCGCCACGTTTGTTGATTAGCAGGGTGCACCACGAGCAGGTGGGGTTAGCTGGGGTCCCGTGAGTTGCTGTGCGAGACCCTTTATACCCCTACATACCCCTTATACCCGTGCATTAAAACCAAAAATATTACGTGTCACAATTGAAATTAAATCTATAGATTTCAAATCCGAGACTAAATACTTTTCCTCTTACAGACGAATATCTCTTCTATACAAACTATGATTAAACATCATTTATGTATTTCTGATAGATGTGGAGATCTTTAGTAGAGGCCTAAGCCCAACTGTGGACGTCTGTTGACTAATGATGACGATGATCTATTTCTAAATTTGATAAAGTTTAGTATCAGCAGAGTGGCGCAGTGGAAGCGTGCTGGGCCCATAACCCAGAGGTCCGTGGATCGAAACCACGCTCTGCTATGACTTTTTTTTTATTATTACTATTATTTTAATATTGTTAAGTAACATCAAACTAATTTTTTCCGTTTTTTTATATTGTTCATACAATATTATTAACAACAGTTTTAAACGCCATCTATGACAGGATATTTGAAACTACAATATTCCTTGGTCGTAGATCTCTGTTGCCGGATACCATCTAGGTACCACCGCAGCGCCTATTTCTGCCGACAAACAGTAGTGTGCAAACATTACTGTGTTCTGGTTTGAAGGGCGCTGTAGTTAGTGAAATTACTGGGGTTACGAGACTTAACAACTTATGTCTCGGGCGACGAGCACAATGTGGAGTAGTGTATAACATCTTAACTAACGCCAGGTTATTATGGGCAGTCGTATCAACAGAGAGATTAGCTACCTTGAGTCGGTGACCAAAGCTGTACAGTTTTATACTTAACTACTCCTGATCACCGAGTATCCTCATGGCACACCTTTCTAGAAATGGCAGTATGTAATAAAAGTTCATCAATTAGAAATAAAATTATGAAGGATCTATGAAATTCAAAAAATGAATAGTATATAACCATCTAAAAATCATTCCGCGTCGAATGCTCATGTTCTCATATCGGTATGTTCACTAGTTTTCACGTGATTTGTGAAAAAAGATAACTCATTTTTATTACATATACAGAGTGAATAGTAATAAGTGTAAAAGATCTGTAGGGGCTAAAGTATAGCTCGTATCCTGTCTATCTGTGTATGGAATACACTATACAAAAACAATGCTTTTGGAGTTATTAATTTTTTAAATATTTATCTAAAAACACATCACATCTTTAGTGTACACAACACCAATTAACTCGTCAGAAGATTTAAAGTCACACATCATCGTCGCTGCTGACAAAATAAGAGAACAGCTCACAGGGCGTCACTCGATCTGACTTAAGGAAAAGGCTTCGTGCTTGTATCAGGAACCGTGGCCGTCAGTTTGAGCAAAATTTTAATCAATTGTTACTTTAAACTTTTACTCTCAACTTAATCTCTAAAACGACAACAATAATTTTCTTTCTCTTTTACGAATCTGTACAGTTTGATATTTCATGGTACTTGGTTTTATTACAAGTGTTTTTTTTTTTCTAAATTTTAGATACTTTATGTACTCTCTTACACCTTGTAGGATAGGTATTGAAGTCAGTTACTTATTTATGTGCTTTATACGTATTTTGTATAATTAAAATTTTATTTTAAGATTAAATAAAAATGTAAGTATGACGCCTTATTATTTAGTTAGGATTTTCAAAAAACCTAATTTAAAAGTTTTAGCCTCTAATTGATGATTATTAATTTAATTTAATAAAACAGTGATTAAACAATAATTATTAATATTAAAATTTGTGTAGAAATAAAATCATCGAATTCTTTCCTAGAATGTCGAGAATTTTTAAAAAATATTTAAAATATGAATAGCTCCAGAAGCAATGTTGTCTGCATTGGGTATTCCAATACACAGATAGACAGGATACGAGCTATACTTTAGCCCCTACAGATCTTTTACACCTATTACCTTTCACCCTGTATATTGATATTCTGTCAAGTGTCACTCTGCCGGTTTCGGTGCTTTGTCAAGTAACAAAGTAACTTTGTGATATCACAATAATCCATATGGTACAAATTAACAAAAATCCCACATTCATCATATTAAATCATATTACGATACATTTTGTTTTTATTATTTTAGACTATGACTATACAACTGTAAGCTGAAGTGGCACTGGGTCGGGCATAATGGCCGGTGGGAGAAGAAAGTCTTGGAGTGGAGGCCGTGTAAAGGACATACGGGTGTATGACGCCCTCCCTCGAGGTGAACCGACGACATCAGAAAAGCGATCGGAAGTGGTTAGGTGCGAAAAGCTGAAACCAGTAGTGTGCTGTCATTACTTTACTCCGGTTTGATGGGTGCTATAGCTACTGCAATTACTGAGGTAGCGAGACTCAACATATGTCTCAGGCGACGAGCGCAATATGGTATAGTGTATATTATCCTGACCAGCGTCACGTTGTTATTGGCAGTATCAATTACCATCACAACCGCTCGTTTGGTCGCTTAATTGAATAAAAAAAATCTACAAAAGTGTTAGAGATTTAACGTTACTGTGAATTTGAAATGCCAAAATCATGGACTATTTGACAAATACATGAATAATGACAATGTGATGGTAATAAATTAGTACATTAGTTTATAAAAAAAAGTGTATCTCATACAGAAATAGTTGGAGACATATGAAAATTAATATAACTATTATACATTCATAGTAAACGTATATACAATTCATAGTAAACGCATTTTAAATGTTAGAAAGGGTCGTTTAAATTTTCGCAGCTAAAATTTCACTCCAGCACTAAAACCTGATCGTAAGGCAGTTTAACAAATGAAGCTCCGTTTGAAGTTGGCCATCGTTACACAAAAATAGGGTTGTAGGTCAAACGGTCCACTGGTTCTGTGCACCATACATCTGATAGGTACACGTCAGAGGGTTACACTACAGACAATCGCAGACATACACGACACAAAATTTCTATTTATTTATATAACATATAAGGGAAGATTAGAGTTAAATTTCTTCCTTGAGTGAGGCTTATGTCCAACTGTGGGCTACAGTGCGCTGATGAATTATTTTTATTAAACGAAGCTACAAGACGTGTGGGTCGTTTACCTGATAGCAAGTGATACTGCCGATAACATTACGCTCGTCGCCTCAGACATAATATATTGAGATTAGATAAACTGGGACACAGTAATGTTTGCACACTACTGTTTGGCGGCAGAAATAGGCGCTGCGGTGGCAACTACCTAAACAGTCTCCGGATACAGATTCCTACCACCAAGTGATGATGATGTGAAATCGAATTCCACGGACGACACTTTATTCCTTGTGTAAAAATACTACCGTTGTGAGGTTAACCAAAAGTTTAAGACTAGACTCAGTTCAAGATATTTTGTGATGATTCTTTATGCTTTGATCTTTCGTACACTACAGTAATTCTGACGACGCGCTTTTCAGACCAATTCTAAGTAGCTAACAAGTGGTAATAGAAATATGTATGATTTAATAGAAATTATTCAATTTCAATATTATAAATTGGTTTTATAAATATTCTAATGGTTTTACACCGCCAACTTACTGTCAGCGTAAAAGTAAGAGGGAACAACTACCAGAAAAACTCGTTAACCCGCAAGCAAAACGTATCAAGTACAATTACATTCATAATTGAGGAGGCGTGTTAAACAATAGACATCAATAAGCTGAAGTTATGTGTAGTTACTGCAGTGCTGAAGTTGTATGCAATGAAATATTTTTTTATATTCAACGAAGACATTCACCTGATGGTAAGTGATACACTTGCCCATGACAGCGCTAGTTAGGATGGTATATTCAGCTGCACATTGTGCACGTCGCCTTAAGCCAAGAGATGTTAAGTCCTGTTACCCCAGTAATTTTACTGTCTACAACTTCAATTTGGAAAACAGTAATGTTTTCACAGTACTGTGTGGCGGCATAAAAAGGCGCTGCGGCGGTACATACTTAAACAGAGACCTACCACCAATAAATAATTAATTGTAAATATAATTAAAAATTGACTAACCTCTTCCGTCTTTTCCCGCGCGATACTCAATGTCAGCCATTGCGTGCAGATACAAAAATAAGACTACAATTAATCTAACCGATCCGCAGCCGCTTCCTCAAATTAAATAATTTATTCGTTTCAAAACATGCGCACTACACATGTCACCAAAATATTTAAACAGTCTGCTACTTTTAATTTTAACATTTGTTTTATTAATGGCAACACTAATTAATTTATTTTTTAAATTATTACTCGCAAAAGTTTGTGATTCTTTTTTTAAAAAATCACATAGGCGTCACTTTAGCCCGATCGCGGCACAGACACTGGACTATTCTCGCGTTGCCAAATGAAGAGTTTAACGTTCGTGTTGTTTTGCATTTATGTATTTGTTTATATTTGTAAGTATAGTCGTCGTTGTCAACGACGTGGTAAACAGCTGATGGTAAATAAATAGATATAACTCTAATATTTGAACTTGTGGAAATCTAACAATGCTTCTTAACCTCTAACAGGTGCACGTCTATGTTTATGTCTATGCTGCACTAAATTTTTTTATAGGTATTGTTTAAAGCAACCAAACTCTTTTTTTATTCGACAAAGCCACAAAACAAGCGAAACGTTCAGCTAATGATAAGTGTAACACGCCTGCCCATGAGAATTTGGCGCTTTTTAGGATGGTATACACTGCACCATATTGCGCTCGTCGTCTTGATAAGATGTTAAGTTTCGATACTCAAATAATTTCACTAGCCACAACACCCTTCAATCCGGAACGCGTTATCATATTACTGTTTAGCGGCAGAAATAAGATCTGTCGTGTTACATATATTAACATTCTCCGTCAACAGAGACTTACAACTAGTATGTTTCAAATTTAATTATAGACAAGCAAGCGAATGCGCCTAATTTCACAAATTATCAGTAAATCACAGAATATATCTATGCACATGCAATTAAGTTACAAGGTGTAATTGACCGAAAAGTAGATGATTTAGTAATCCAGGCATACTGCCAAGACGTGTCGTGGAAGAGCAGCAGGCATTTGACAGTAAAATTTTATCGTCAATAATCGATGTTCATGGCGCTGTAAATTTATATGTCACTCTCAAGCGTAGGTAACGATGTAGGGAAAATTTCAGTTCCGTTAATAACAAGCAATTAGTTCACTGCTGGTGTTTACATAAATATAAATAAGTATGTCGCATTAAGGTCCCGAAGGTCTTCAGTCATGGTGAAGGCTCCGTAATTTAATATTTCATTTATAAATAAAGTAATGAAACAATAAAGAAGTCCGTTTGTATCAAGGTTTTATACTGATGCTAGGTCTCTGTTGCCGGAAGTTGTCTATGTAGATTACTATAGTAGTTCCCATTTCTGCCGTTAAACAGTAGTATGCAAATTGTGCTCCGGTTTGAAGGGCGTTGCAGTTAATGAAATTACTGGGATAACAAGACTTAACATCTGTCATGTCATCAACATGTAATGTCGCAAAGCGAACACAATGTGATGCAGCATATCATTTTAGTGAGTGATCTCATGAGTAGGCCTATAACTTACTACTAGGTGAACGTGTTGCTCGTTACGTACCTTACTGACAAAAAGGAGACAATAGTTAGAGTATTTACACAACACAACATTACACTCATTAAAATATAAAGTGACATGTTATCCATATTTACTGTTAGATCCACGCACAAGATAGTGAAATATTAATATCAGTGTGGAGATCGTCGATCTTCAGATCGCGGAAGGAATAATGATGCTGGTAAGTATTAGAGATGGTCGAATACATATTTAGAAAGATATTGTGTAAAAAAAAAGTTTATACCGTGACAAGTTTAGAAATAGTTTATTGATCCCATTGACATAAAAAACCAAGCAAGACAGAATTTGCCAACAATTTATTACATTTCTTAAGTGTAAAATAAAACATAAACAGGCTTCATTATATCGAGTATCTTAAACAGAGAGGGCATTTTTGTTTATGTTACGAATCATTATACCGATGTAGATAAATATGATCGAATTATCGTTTATAATATCTGTACAATGAGTCAGATTAAACACATCAGATATTTGCGTCCGGCCAACACAGACAGATATATTTGCACATCGCGTAACAATTCTTGGTGATCTATTATATTAAATATCAAACTTAACATAATTCATGTAGCTCCATTTTTCAAATTATTGCTTGTTTCATAAGACGGTGAAAATTATTTAATTAACCACCTTAACAAATGATCTGCTTTTATATTTATCAAAAAGCGATAGTTCTTTATTCGTAACACCACTACCACTTTTTGCATCCTTGCGAAGTTGAATCAGGTGCGTAGTCTCAGCCGCGATTTAGGCTCCACTGTACAAGTCTTGTAGTGAGGTGCGGAACTCAAGACTTGATACTTATAATGATAGTAGTTCCCCTCTTAGAATAGAATAAAGATCTAGAGATCCAGTTAATGGCTACAATTGCATACTTCGTAAAGACATGTTGAACGCTTATTAATGAATACCAATGTATATTCCATAATAACAAGTTGGCCGAAGGCAATCAATGTACACAAAGATCTACGATCCTTATAAGAATTTGCGCTAAGATAAACGATAACGTGATCTATTATTCATGGTGGCGCCAAATTTCCTCTTATGAACTAATAACATCTTACATAATTTTCTTAATGGTATGATAATTAAATTTCAATTAAAAAAGTGTTCTCATCTTTTTTCTTGGTTAGCATATATAAAGTGTTAGAAGGAAGTGCTGGAAGGATCCTTACAGGATGGACTGACAATTTGGCGAAGATCCCGGTAAGTCGCTAAATGCGGGCAACGCAGAACCGATCGGTGTGGAGAACTTTGGAGGAGGCCTATGTCCAGCAATGGAAGTCTACTAGCTGATGATGATATCTAAAATTGCTGCAAAGATTTGCTATTTCATATCACTAATTATAAATGTTAATAAATGTTGACTTCGTATTTTTTTAATAAGTATCTTGATTTTTAAAAATATTTATTCTGGTATCAAAATTCTCTGTAACAATAATCCAGAGCCAGTGTTAAAAGTGATTGTTTACAATATTGTAGAATGTTCTATACGCAAGTCTTTTGAAAGCGAAACATGGGAGAGCTGTAAGTTTTATATTTTTTTGACACACGAGTTTTTTTGTACTCATAACAAAAAGCTAATCTCAAAAATCTGGAGCTTACGAACAACGAAAGCAGTTCCATATGCAACAATGGATCTCGGTACGTATATGACTTCTTAGAAAACAAAAGTAAGGTCGGATGGTGCAATCTGCTACTCATTAATAATGCTAGTGTTTCTTTTTGGCGCAATTTTTAGTATTCCGAAGGTTATTCCCTATTTTTTAGTCTATAAAAAGTTGTGATTATAACTTGTCATTCTATTAGATGTTTAGTGATTATGCTGTTATAACATACATTTACTTAAAACTGTTCATATAATATTATGTATCCTCGCGCATCATTGAACCATTTACAAATTTCTCTCACCAAACATAATAAGCATGTAAAAAAATGAAGCGCAATCCATTTTATTGGTCATATTTATATTAATTCATATTTTAAAACAATAAACAATTAGAAAATTACATAATAAAACAAATGTAAAAGTTGTTCATTAATAAGAAAAACATTTGCTACTATTTATTTTTACGTTTGACGTTTAATGAAAAATCTTGTCACACACACTCTGTAGCAGTATTTTCTGTCAAAAACATGTGTTTTTGATAGGAAATACTGCTACAGAGTATATTATCGTTACATCGATGTTAATATCAATCGAATAATGCCATAATTAACAATCTATTTTATCTATAATTATTTGAAATAACGTTATTAACTTAATAAAAACTATTCTTAATTTAATTATTTTATAAGAAATAAACA
Source organism: Ornithoptera priamus (assembly GCA_029034505.1). Classification (NCBI taxonomy): domain Eukaryota; kingdom Metazoa; phylum Arthropoda; class Insecta; order Lepidoptera; family Papilionidae; genus Ornithoptera; species Ornithoptera priamus. The sequence goes on from JARDWD010000685.1 coordinate 1,342,005, forward strand.
GACACAAAATAGAACATATAGTTCGATACAATTCAAAATCGACGAAGGCATATCGATAGTATCCAGCCACCACTTCGTGACATTGACAGAAAATAGTAGGCATTGTTGTGTTGTTTAAGTGTATACTTTTCTAACTGGATTTATTAATTGAAGTTATTTCAAAGTGACATAAAAGTTAAATTAACCAAAAGCACATAATTAAAATTAAATTATATTAATGTTAATTATATTTTGCAATGACGGACCATGATGAAAACTTGCATCGTTTGGAGGGCACTTCTGGTGATGGTCCTGGCGGACTAATCATCAAAAAGAAAGATAAACCTGAAGAATTTCAGTTTGCCAAGCCTTCTTTGTTAGGGTTGGATAAGCTAGCAGCCGCAAAAAGGAAGCAGGATAGGTTAATATCGTTTCAAAATGACGAAAACGAAATTGATGAAACGGAAAACATAAGCGATCCTTCTGGTGTGAAGCAACGAAAATACAGGAGGCACAATGAGGAAACACCAACGTATACAGGTGGACTATCGGAACAGGCTCGAGAAAGGATGCTGGAGCGCCTGCAAAAGTAGATATTTATTTACTTTTACCAACTTTCCAAGATATGTCTTATATATAAAACACTTTTCGCATTGACTAGTACTTTAGCTTTAGAATATGTTCTAATCGAATCACGTTTTAATTACTCTACATTGAAGTTGCTTATTATGACTGCATGTTATCAAAAATTTTTCTCAAATTAACTGTTCAACTTCAATTTAATGGTGACCCATTATGACGTTGATGACTATCTAAAATTTAAAAGATTTTACTAACAACAGTGTTATTGGAGTAAAAAAGATGCAAAAATAATATAGTTTATGAATAACTTTGAACTTTGCAAATTGTGTAATATGCTTTTAATATTTTTTGAGGAAAACCTAATAACATTTAAAGTTTTTTATACATACACATATAAAAATTATAATATTATAAATTTTTAAAATTATTAATAAAATTTAGAATTATAACTTGTTTACAAAATCATAACTACATTTTACTTGTATATTTATTATTTTATTAAATTTTATTAAACCCTGTATTTTATTAATTTAATAAATAAATGTGTGTTTTATGTATGTGACATATTAATTGTTTTTATTTTTTTATATTGCGGTGAGTTATAAAAGAATCTTGCTTACTTTTTACAGAAAAGAAAAAGAAACAAAAGAAAAGGGTGTTCATTATTCAACAAAAGATGAAAAGAAATCAAGATCTAGAGATAATGATGATTGTTCTCATCATAATTACTATGATCGGCGAGACCATGATAGAGACAGAAAAAGAGATGATGACTACAGGAAAAGCAGAGACAGATATAGAGACAGAGATGGAAATTCAGAAAGAAGAGAAAGGGTTAGGGACCACCGGGACTCAGAGAGAAGCAGCACAAGAAGTAACTATGAGCCTAGATTCAAAGATGAACCTAAGACTCCTAAGTAAGTGTATATTGTATTAGGAATATGTATATAATAGAAATATATGAACATAAAGATTTACAATATGAGTGTAGGAGCTACAACAGAGTGATTTAGTAAAGAGGCCTAGAATTAAAACATGATTATTTTAATTCCACCTCTCTATGACTTCCACCAACAAAGATATTGTTCCTTTTTTTATCTATAAATTTTGTTCATTATAAAGTTATAGAATTTCCAATTTACATGCATTAACCTAAAATATATGTATTGAAGAAACATAAAAACCCAAATATAAAACTACCACAACAATGTCTTGACGACAACACAGTGGAGTACAAACTAGTGAAACTTTTAGAATGTAATCTTAAAATGTTATTCTATGTAGTTGCATATATACTCTTGTACTTATAACTACCAAATAACATTCTACACAGCAACACAATTTTCAGTTTAAAAGTTCTCAAACCAACCGATAAAACAGCATGGGACGAAGATGATGATGATACAAAAGGTCCTTTAAGGAAGTCCAGTTGGGACTTCCCAACACCGCTGCCACGGGATGGAAGTGCAGGTGATCGGTCACAGCGCAGTGATAGGGGAAGGCCTTTAAGGGATAACAAAGGGAGACCATATGACTTCACTCCTAGACCAACACCACATAAGTAAGTAATAATTACTTGGACTTAAAAGATTTTTTTATCTTCTGAACTTTGATATTTTTCTAAATGAGATGTAAAAAACTAAAAACATGCATGTTTAAGCTGTAGAGATTTGTCAAGGTAATATGCATATTACTTCTGGTTTGTTTCTTTTATCGAAAATTGAACAGATTGGTAATAGCACAGCTGCTATGTCTGTTGCTGACTAGTAGTGTGCAAAGATAGCAAGTTTCTGATTTAAAAAGGGTAGTAGCTAGTGGTTACTGATACAGTATGGTGATACAGTATATCTATCTATATATTTAGTCTATCTAGTGCCTCATTAGGTAGGCATGTCACTTGTTAACATGTATAATTATACCTGTCACCTCAGCATCACAATGAAACCTAACTTTACCAAGTTTACTGTTTTAGTAACTATACGATCTCTATCTTGAATTACAGATGGGCATCTAGCAAACGTGCCGCAGATATAGATGATCCTGACTGGGAAGAAGCTGAGAAGAAGTTAGACAGGGCTTGGTACAATATGGGTGAAGGTAGGAACCTCTTTTTACCAATTATTCTTTTCTGGTTGATATTTGTCTTTATACAAAAAGTACGTAATTTTAATTCGCAGGGGAGACTGACGAAACTGATCCATTTGCCGGCACTAGCGCGGAGTATATAGCGCGCAAGGAGGAGCAGATAGAGAAGCGCCGCAACCGGAAGGTATCTGCGCAACGGCAGCAGATAGACCGCGACAACGAGCTGTGGGAGAGGAACCGGATGCTGACCAGCGGCGTAGTACACGCAGTCAACCTAAACAGCGATATGGATGAGGTTAGTTGTGATGTTACAGGAAAGATTTAATAAATAATAAATTAAATTTGATTCTGCTGGGTTTGGGAATTGTGTTAAAATGTAGAAGCGTAATTGAAAAATAAATCTTGAAATGAATACATATTAATATTTCGATTTTTTTTCGGAGAACTTACAAGATATTTAATCTTGTTACATTAATAATTTCACATATAACCTTTCAAACGGGAACAGCAATAATGTTTCATCATCAACGTCCGGTAGACGTCCACTGCTGGCCATAGGCCACCACAAAGATAAAAATAATAATAATAATCTATACACTAATGTTTGACGGCAGAAATAAATTTCGGTACAGTCACCAATAACTATGCTTTAGTATTAGTGTATAAAATTTCTCAGATCCATTTGTTTCTTCGTTCGTTTCTTATTAATTTGTAAGTTGATATATCAATTTCTCAGGAGAACGTCGACCGCGTACACTTGCTGGTGCACAACATAGTACCACCATTCCTGGACGGCCGCATCGTGTTCACCAAGCAACCCGAGCCTGTTATACCGGTGAGTGCAGTGCGACTAATGACTGATGATAGATTTAACCGATTCTCCGCGTTGAAACCGCTTAATAACAGAAAAAAAATAATGTTATAAATTATAACTAATAGATTTGTTGTTATGATTTATTTAACAATAATAGTAAAGCTGTTATTTCTACTACAGTTTTTAAAACAATGCAATTTATTTAATTTACGTTTAGGTTAAAGATCCCACGTCAGATATGGCGCTTAACGCCCGAAAGGGTTCAGCATTAGTCAAGACATTCAGAGAGCAGAAGGAAAGGAAGAAGGCGCAGAAGAAACACTGGAAACTAGAAGGCACTAAAATAGGTATTGTCTTCATTTGATATGTTAGTAACTCACTAGATGCCATATGACGGTACAATTAAGAAAACTTTGGCTATCTTTCGTCATCTAATCTCCTCTCCATCTTTCCTCTCGCACATTTTCCTCTCACTAATTTTTTGTTCCATTTCCAACGTAAATGACTTCACAAGCGAGTATGGATAAGATTTTTTTACATTAACAGTCGACATCGATTGGTTCAAATTTCAGGTAACATTATGGGTATACAGAGGGAGAAAGAAGAAATTGAAGACGGACCGACGAGACAAGCATACAAATATGCAGAACACTTAGACAAAGGTAAAGTTTGAGATATTATTTTAATTATTACATAGTCATGAAATTACTAAAGAAACATGACTCATGCGGCATAGTGTGGTGCAGTGTGTGTCATCCTAGCCAGGGCGAAGTTGTTATGACAACAGCATCCTTTACCAACAAATGAATAACGCTTCATCAAATAAAAAAAGTCATTGCGAGGTGGAATCTTCTTAAAAGATACATTCCTTTTGGGGATAAATCAAGTTTATGTGGGGCTTATAACCACTAAAACACCCTAGATGGTTTCTGTCTGGTTTTCATCAGTGCATTAGGAGGAGCTCCGGGATCTACGGAACGCGCTATTGCTCCCCTGCACATCCGGCTAAAACATCCCACGGAAGGGCAAAGCCCTCCATGGCACCTACGACAAATGCAAGACCATGCATTTATCGTCCTCCTAATATTTGCTTATTGAGCTCCGAGGGTTCCCACACACACGAACGCGAGAATCCTTTTAGTTGTACAACGAGCAGGGAATACCTTAGTGCTACTCTTAACAGCCGAAGACTACAGGGCTGAGGTTATGGGCATACTAACCATCAGGTTATCAGGACATATTGTTATATGACAATGGGACTGTGAATAACACTCTGTGAAATACTTTGGCTCTCCTATGTTGACAGCAAAAGACAGCGATGCTGTTAGGATGGTAAAATTGCATTAAATAAAAAAATATGTGTATTGTATTATTTTATAGAGGGTCAAGAACCGGAATCGAAATCTGATTTTGTTAAGAAGAAAACCATCAGCGAGCAGCGGCGCTACCTCCCCGTGTTTGCCGTGCGGGAGGAACTCATGCAGGTCATCAGGGAGAACAACGTCATCATCATCGTTGGTGGGTGACTCACGTTAATTCCTTTTAACCTTCAACGCACAAGTTGCAGTTTTTTAATACATCACAGCGCCGCGTAAACTTTTCATGAACTAGATCTTTTATCTTAACGATATTTTAAGTAATTGGTTCAAGTATTTCAAGATTTTTTTTTATATTATTTAACGAAGCGATTAGACGAGCGGGCCGTTCACCTGATGGTAAGTAATACGCCCACCCATAACAAATTGGCGCTAGTTAGGATGGTATAGATACACTGCAGCACATTGCGCTCATTGCCTTGAGACATAAGATGTTAAGTCTCATTACTTGCTTACTTAGTAATTACACTAGCTACCATAACAGCCAATTTACGTCCCTACTGCTGGGGCACAGGTCTAACTTCAATATGAAGGCGATGGGGCCATAGTCACCACGCGGCCCAATGCGGATTGGAGACTTCACACACAACTTAGGATAAATTCTAATTCATGCGCAGGTTTCCCCGCGATGTTCTCCTTCACCGTTTGTATTTCGCTGTTGTTACTAAAGTTCACAAATGTACATAACCTAAATATTAAAGTCATCCGTACATGTTCAAGATACGAATCCGTGACCTACGAAATGAAGGCCGCACGCTCGAACCATCAGGCCAGCGAGCTACTAATATTAATATTACACTAGATACAACTCCATTCAATCCAGACTATCGTAATATTTGCACACTACTGCTTGTCGGTAGAAACAGAAGCTGCGGTAGTACCTATCCAGACAATCTCCAGTAAAATCTGGTAGTATAACTTTTTCTTCAATTTCTGTCAGGGACAAATAAAAATTTTGTTTAAAATTGATTATATTGAAGATTCCCGTCGTCTCTTCAGGTGAAACAGGTAGTGGTAAAACGACACAGCTGACGCAGTACCTTCACGAGGAGGGGTTCAGCAAGCTGGGCACCATTGGTTGTACGCAGCCGCGGCGCGTGGCCGCAATGTCTGTCGCAAAGCGCGTCTCAGACGAGATGGGATGCAAGCTCGGTAACTAATATGCCTTTATCTGATATAAATTTCCAAGAATTTACTTTGTACTAGCAGGAAATTTTATGGAGTTCTATATACTAAAACAGCAATGTTAGGGGAAAGACTGGAGTTCTTTTAGTTTCTCTACGTACTTATATAAATAATCTTCAAAGGTAAGTAGCAGCACCTAGCACCTTCTTGCGCTTGCAACCATTAAATAACATTCCGTTCTGTGACAGGTGAAGAGGTGGGGTACGTGATTCGGTTCGAGGACTGCACTTCCCCTAACACGGTGATCAAGTACATGACGGACGGTATCCTGCTGCGAGAGGGTTTGCGCGAGCCGGACCTGGACAACTACTGCGCCATCATCATGGACGAGGCGCACGAGCGCTCGCTTTCTACCGACATGCTGTTCGGCCTACTTAGAGAGGTAAGTGAATTTAGGCTAGAACATACAAATTAGATATTTATAGAACAGACAATTTTTCCAGCTGATTCTACAACTTTGTAAATCCTAATCTTATTTAATGAGAGAACCAATATAATTTTAGCAAACAATTGTTTAGCATAAGTAGTCATTGCTTTAGCTAAGATACTATATAAACCTCCTATTTATAGACCACCAGATAGCCTATCTCTATAAAGTTGATTCCACATATACTCCATTAGAATGTGATGTACTTCGTCAATTTTTTCACAATCTGAACAATGTGGCGAAGACACCTTACGCATGAAATAGGCAATTAAGGGCCAACACTCATGGTAGGTCTCTATTACCTAAGACCGTCTAGATAAGTGCAGCTGTTGCTCATATTTTTGCCCTCAAACAGTATTGTTCAAACATTATTCCGTTCTGGTTTGAAGTGGGTTTAGCTGCAAAAATTACAGAGGTGACAAGACACCATCTTATCAGTTTGACGAGCAACAATATTGTGCGTCGTATATCATCTTACTAACCCCACTTTGTTGTGGATAGTCGTATCAGTTACCATTGAGTGAACAAATCGCCCGCCTAATAAAAAAAAACAACTACTACGATAATAGCAGATTTTGCGTGTAAATCTAGTCTCGTTGCTTTTATAATCAGTATGGGATGAGATCTACTGCGTAGGTGATAGATGACAGACTATTCATCATCATCAGCCGATAGACGTCCATTGCTGAACATAGGCCTGCCCCAAAAATCTCTACATTCAGTCATCATGGCCTCTGGTACCACTGGGCACTAGGGGCTGTCGTTCGTAGAGATTCGTAAGGGGGGGGATTTGTGTCATTTCCCACCACGCTGGCCCAATGCGTGTTGGCGGGGTCCAAAGTCTCGTTTGTAGATTAGCCGGCTGCACCACATGAGGTGGAACAGGTGAGGTTGACTTGGGTCCTGTGAGTTGTGGTGCGGGAAACCTTACACCCTTCATCTATCTACTGCGTATAGACTATTAAAAACCTCCAAAATTCGAAATACTCTACAAGCTTTTCGAGTTTGAGATAAGAATAAAGTTATCATAATTAATTTAATACATCATTAGGCCTCCGATATAGTAAAAGACTGATTATAAGATTCTGTGGGGAACCAAGCAATAATTAAAAGGATAATAATTTTAAGCTCTTCCTTATACCGATATATAATCGATGCATTAATTTATTCGATCTTATTATTTTTTACTTTTTAATATGCTATAAATAAAAACAACAATGTATTGCAGTTCAGCAGCTATTGTACATGCATACTGATAACGATACGATAATGGTCCACAATTAGCCGTATCTAGAGGTCACGGTGATATGAAATTCTTTGACTGCCTCCGTGGCGCAGCGACAAAGCGACTGCATTGTGGGAAGATCTCTGACGCAATCCCAGGACCACATATGGAAAATTTTGGATAGTAAGGGTATTTATTTTAAGCGGCTAGCCATCACTGTAATAACAAGATAAATCTGCCAAATATAAGAGCGAGATTATTCCAGGTGAGCACGCCTTCTTTCTTCGACATCATGTCACTTAACCCAATGTGATAATGAGGTCAAATTTTGTGAGGAAAATTAGGTTCGTTGAGAGTTTAAAGATATATATTAATAAAGTACGCGACTAGTTTCAAAGATTCGTTAATTTTAAGTGTATATTGATTATACTTACTCGTGCAAGATTCTCGTATTGGAGACTGTAAACTCCATTCTAGTTTTAATAAAGCGGAAGCAGACAAAATTATTCATAGTTTATCATATGTATCAAGACGACGGATTTATTATGGTGCAGTATCCTAAACTGCGCATTCATGTTATAGACAGGCATGTCAGGTGAACGCATTGCAGCACATTTCAATATTATCATTTAATCATCAATCGTGTCCGGACATACTTTTATCGACAATCGACATCTTTACATTTTATCGTATCGACATACTTAAGTAAGTAGATCTTTAAGTAGATCATGTCTTAGCATTTTTACGTCTTCGGCGACGAGCGCAATGACGGTGCAGTGTATCTTAACTATCGTCACGCTGTTATGAACAGGCGTATCACTTACCATCACGTGAACGACCGGCGCGTCTCCCCACTTAACTGAATAAAAAAAAGGCACTACCACAGCTATTTATACCGCTAAATAGTAATGTATAAACATTACTATGTTCTGACGTGATGACCTTGTTAGTGATCTCAAACACATTTGTGTCTCCAAAGCGACAGGCACAACGTAATTCAGTGCATATCACCCTAACTAACACCCCCCCCCCCCATATGGTTATATTATGCGTATCACTTACACCATACGATGTCTTCTAGCTGCACCTTCGTTAAATAAAACACACGAGAAATGTTGATTAAATATCGACGTTACTACAAAAAAAAATCTGATTGGTTATGAAAATCTATTTATTAATACAAAAAAATGCTTCATTATAAATAGAAAAGTTTTATTTTACTCATACAATAGTCCTCTCATCTCCTGCTATCACTCAACAATCCTTCAATATTAATATTAAAGATCGGTTATACTTAATAAATAGCAATACTTAGAGCGACTACGAAAAACTGTGATGTGATCAGAACCCGGACTTTATTCAATAGCAAAAATCGGGGGAAAGTTCTGGAAATTGTGAATTTTTCGTAGTCCTATCCACTCGAAACATCTTCAAACAAAATCGAAACAGTCTTAGAAACAATCGTAAATAGACTTTAACATTTATAAGATAAACTTTCCAAACATATTTAAGATTATTGGATATAATTTCGATTGAACAGAAGCTGTATTCGCCTCTTATTAAAGGAATGTTATTTTTTTTGCCGCGTTAAATTTATTTCTAGACAAAATTAAAGCTCGTTAAATCAAAATGTAAAGAGAATTTATTACGTGTATGAAAGTTGAAATATACTTCCACTGCTGAGATACTTTCTTATTTTTTTTTAATTATCTTGATTGAGCATTCGATAGACATACAGCCTAAAAGTCTATATTAATGTTAACAAAATCAAAAAAATCCTAATCAGTTCGAGAAATGATTTACGATTCACAATGAGGAACTTTAAAAAAAAGCCGAATTAACTTAATTGGCAGTATGGCATTACTTGAAACAATTCCCACCTTTCATAATATAAATCATTTATGAATTCTATAATAATGTCAAATAATCGAAGAAAAATTTTTTTATCGTTTTGTTATTAGATTTATACAAAGCAATAATCGATTTTTAATAAAATAAAATTTAAACATGAAATTGAGAGCTATATCATTTTAAAAACATCTCGGTCCTTGAGATAATGTCGAAAAAAATCTACCTCGTATAATCAATTCAATCACGCCTGTGTCGTTGGAATAAGAAAAAAAAAAACAATTTAGACATTGTCAACATTCCGGGGAAGCCAGAAGCAGGCGTAACAGGATCTGCCAGCGGCAGTTTGGCCGCTGGTTGGCAACACTCAGACCGATTTGGCTTTGGCTCTGGCATTGTTCTGACTCACGAGCATTACGCCCATGTTCATGCCAATGTTGCCCCATTTCAGCGACTCGCTTATCTGAAACAACGAAATTTTTTATTAATTGAAAGAAGATTTTTAAAAAAAAATTATTAACAATGGTGAAAGAAATCAAACTGCTTAAAAACATTTACATGATGCAAAAGAAATTTAAATAAAACAATTACATTAAAAGTGTATCATTTTTTTTTTAATAAAGCTACATAAAATGTTATATCATCTGTCAAGTCAATTACAATTCGTTGAACTTTAAACTTACGGCTTTTAAATGATTACCATATCGCAGACTAACAACATTCTTATTTTTTTTATCTATTAAATCCTTTTTTTTGTCAAATGCGATCAACACAATGTTTTTTTTTTATCACTAAATATTTCGGTCTTATTAAAAACGATAAAATGAAAAAAAGTATTGGCAGTACGAACTACAATCCTTCGCCTATTCAGTTATAAAAGTTACATACTTATTTTAAATTTAGAATGTAGTGTGTTGTCAAGTCATATTTACTTACGTATTTTTCATTATCAAATGTTTATATATAATGCTGACATAGAATAAAAATTTATTAAAAAAATTAAGGATTGGAACAGTCTGCCGGCGTCAGTGTTTCCGTCCAGGTATGACGTGGGGATCTTTAAGAGAAGAGTGCACAGGCTATTTCTAGACTAGTGCGCTTTACCACCATCACCATCAGTTGGGATCGTAGTCGAGCGCTAGTGTAGTACAATAAAGAAAAATTGTTATATATAGCAACTTAAATATAAGTTGCTCGTCATTTAAATCGAACAGCATCACCAATAACATAAACATCCGGCAAGAAATCGTCTTTAGCATATTTAATTACGCAACAAAGCCAAAAAGTCCATACAAAAACAATAAAGCGGAAATATATCTGCTGGAATAAACCTTGACTTTTGCCAGATCACAGATTATAAATACAGTTTCTTTACAAGTGTGGACGTTATGTAAACTATCTTCTACAATAGGTAAGGTCCAATAAGATTTTCTTTGTTGTAATGTCTGTTTAATTTTTTTTTCTATGACGCAACGAAACCGACATTCATCTGATGGTAAGTTATACTCTTTTACCCATAACAACGTGGCGCCAGTTAGTATGATATAAATAACACCATATTGTGCTCCTCGCCTTGATACATAATATGTTCTCGTTACCTCAGTAATTTCTCTAGCTACAACGCACTTTAAACCGGAACGCAGTAATATGTATGCACTACAGTTTGTCGGCTGCAGTAGGAGCTGTGGTGGTAAAGTACCACCAGTAGTTTATGTTTATATTTTGTAGATTAATATCAAGGTGATCAAATAGTCCACCATTAACATTTTTAATTGTTATCATAAAGTTATGTTAACTTGTGATGATACTCTTTCATTGATAAGAAAAAAAAATTGAATGTTGCTTTAAAGTTATTTTAAATAAAAAAAATTTTTTCAGCTAAATAATTAAGCGGTTATTTGCTTTGGGATTATCACTTGAATTTTAGTGATAAAGCAATTTCAGTAATAGTCTTACCCGGACGTAATTAGTTCTAAGGAAAATGTACATTGTCGAAGGAAGTAGTAATTGGATCTTAATTAAAATTAAATAAATTAACTAGTTATTGTCTTAAATGCATTACGTATTAAAAATGATTATCACCCTAACATTTGTTCGCCGAGGCGGGCATCAATTAACCCAATTTAATCTGCCAACCTTGTGCCAGGGGTCAAACTCTGGTGCCCCATTATATATAAACTGTGAACGTTTCTCCGAATAATGATAAGGCGATGTTTCAGTTTATTAATAACGGACCTTAGGTGTAAAGTTCACGGGGATTTTTTTTATTAAATAATATACAAATATAACCTTTGGCCTGTTAATCAAACTTACTGGGACCAAACCAACCCTCACGTGCTCGTGGTGCACACTGCTAATCAACAGAGACTCAGGCTCCTATCAACCCGCATTGGGCCTACGTGGTGGGAAATGTCCCAAATAACTCCAAATGAATCCCTATCCGATCGATATGGGAATCTTTGGGGCAGGCCTATGTCCAGCAGTGGACATCTATCGACTCATGATGATGAATAACAATCTGCAATAGAATCTTGATAACGCGGTCGAAACCCTCCAAGTTTAAGAATCCGTTACCTTTCTCGACCACTATGTAATGAAAAGGTGGAACTTCATATGATTTACATTTAATCTTTGAAATCAATAAGGAAGGAATCACCATTCTAATATTTAGCAAGTGATTTCCGACAGGAATATCCGGCAGCTCCATCGATGCTATCATAAATGAACTAGTTCAGATTTAAATTTTACCTGGTTTACTATTCGGTATGCTAAGGTTACTGTCTTTTTCAATATTGAAATAACAACTTTTACTTATGTTATATTTGTTCTAGTGCATATTTATGTGTATATGCATTTACAATTGTCCTATAGTTTATTGAATGAGATTCTGACGCGCGAGTTTACAACGCAGCAGCGTTTCTTCGATGGTCCCGACAAGTGACAAAATAGAGCGATAGGATCACGAATTGCACACAATAGAGTACACAAAGTGGGGCACATCAAACCTCTGAACATTGGGGTAAGTCCGTTCAATCGTTTTAAATTCAAAAACCTCACCGGTATTTGTAAAGGTAGCCGGATGGTTGTGTCCATAGCGCCTCTACGACCATCAAAAGATGATAATCATAGGTGTTTTCGACGTCGTTAAGCTGATCTGTAACAAAATGTCTACGTTGTGCGATCTCTGTTTTGTTTGCTTTTTTTTTCCCTCCCCCAACTCTTGTCCAAATGTCGTCCCATGCAATTGCCGCCGTGATGATCCCACGATGCCGGTCTCGCCAGTTTAAATGTTCCCCAAGTTCACAGTTAATGAGGAAGCCCCGCTTTCATACATTTAACTTCATACAAAAGCGTAAACAAATCACAAAAACTTAAGAATAAGCAACTCTCGAAATTGATGATTGAGTTTGTTTTTCTTAGCGAACACTGTCGATACATTTTTTTTTTAAAAAAAGTACTGTAATAAAACTTGCAAATAGATGTAAATTATATTATTTTAAAAGTAAAGAAAAAATGTACAGACAGCTTTTGTCGATGTGTTCAACATGCATATGCAAATTATGTATGAGCCAAATTGCAATAGAAAATACTTAAAAAAAAACGTGAAATACATGCAGAAATTAAACTGATCTAAGGCATATTAATGGTTCTAGATTTTATAAATCGTTTATAAAAGAATTTTAAAGGTTCTCAGTGTTACCTGTCTCATGCGAGCTTCTTGCGGCGTCTCCCCGTAGCGGCACCAATGGACAAAGTGTAGTGTATTGTGCCAGTTCCTCTCGAATCTGGATTTAGTGGCCATGTCAAGCTGCAATCAGTAGAAGCTCCTTAGTAGCCGTTCCACTGTCACTTTCCAAAAAACGAAAGCCCCGATGAGGCTATCTGAAATGAGAGGGTTTCCAATTCTAGCGTCACCTACAGAGGGAAGGCTAACATTCAGATAATCGACAGAGCTAATAGTGATTGCGAAAGTTAAGTATCTATTCACTAGAGAATTTTATATTGAAGAATTACAATGAGATTTTTGTTTTACGTTAATAAATGCTACAATACTAGAATATTTATTTACAAATCAACGGTATTCAAAGGAGGCTGTCTCATAAATCGGACAATATCCAGGCAATAACTTGGTGAAGAAATAAGTATTTGCATAATGATCGAGGTCGCCCGGTTAACCGTTTCGTTTACTACACAAACTAAACAGTTTGCGAATGAGTAAAATGCGTAACAAGAAAGAAATGTTTATTAAACAATGGCCGTTGAACCATCGCGGTTATAACCCGACATAACCTGAACCGATGCTTAAAAACGTGTTCCGACCTGTCTCCATGCGTCCGAAGGTTTCAATTAAGGAGGAGAGCTTTTTGAATTCTACAGCGCTTCATTCATGTTTATATCCTAAGTTTTAAATCTCGACAAACGCAGTAGTAATCTAGATTAGAATTGGAAACTTGTGTTGTTGGGTTCCGTGTTTACCTTCGCTCTTATGTCTTTCTCGCTGTTCGGCGTCTCCTGTTTGTCATCCACGTTGTTTATACGTATCACGGAGTCTTTCTTCCAGAAGGCGCCCAGGGTCGTACGGATCACACGTTTGCGCACACCTTTCTGTTGCACCGTGTACACCTCTATCTGTTCCGGGTTCTTTGTTTTTTCTGTTAAAAATATATATTACAATTAGTATCGAAGATATTTCATTATTAAATATTCGTTAAGGTTTAATATTTAAATGTGCATATCTAGGTCAGTACGCGACGCGTCATCTGCATAGAAGCGAGGAGAAACTTTATGTGGTTTGTGTTCGAACTTAACATATATAAACATAATGCATGTCTTCTTTATTATCGTTAAAATTTGTATGTGATGTAATAATAAAAAAAAAAACATCTGGCTAACATACCGGCCGCATTAGTAATCACTTAACTATTTATTACCCTCGCCCAACAAAAGGTGTGAAGGGGCGCCCGGTCGCGTACGCCAGATGAATAATTAACATGTTATTATTAGAAAACGTAAATGACCCGCAACTAAACAGCCGGGGTCTCCGTTCAGTGTTGCATTAGACCTCTGCAGCTTCGTACGTCATCTATACTCACGATGAATTACGAACCGCTCAAGGTTACCCGCAAAGGAATGCGCGCATCACCGCCACGTACCTTTACCCTTCTTCCACATCGCGATGGCGTACATGTGATAGTCCGCCGACAGGGCGGAGTCGGGCGGCAGCGGGTCCTCGGCGCGCACTTCGAGCACGAATCCGCTTTCGAGCACAGCGCACAGTATGTTCTGCTCATCGTGCTTGAACCACTTGGTCTCGCGCAGCTTGTGTATAGCGACCGATGAGCCGAAGCGCTGCTTCTTTGGCGCGAACAGCGCCTGGGCCTGGCTGCCGAAGCGAGACAGGAGCCCCTTCACCGTCGGCGGCGGCGCGAGGCTCTTCTCGGGCGGCTTGATCTGCTGGAAACTCCGGCAAGTCACGAACCTCGCTTCCATTGAACCACGATAGCTTGAATACGTGAAACAATCCCGTGTGCACTGAGTGAAGGTTTATCGTGTGGTTGGTGGAGGGAGGCGGGTAGAGGGGTACGTTCGGTACTCGCGCACTGGGTAGAAATTGCGTTAAAACACTTTCACAAACGATTGTCGCGTGGCTTCGCGTTCGCGGCGACGTCGCGCTACACTGCGGCACTGCTGCGTTAAACGGCGCGCGCGTGGCGCCCGACTGTTATATACGGGCGCGGGGCCGGGGAACGCGGCGCGGGGCCCGGGACGGGCGGCACGCCCCGCCGCTCGCGTCCGACCCGACCAGTGACGGGCACTTCACTAAATATCGATTATAGTTTTATTTCATCAAACGACACGAGAGTAGCTCGCTGGCCTAATGGTTAAACCGTGCGGGCTTCATTCCGCAGATCGCGGGTTCGTATCTCGGCATGTACTAATGACTTTAATACTTAAGTTATGTACATTTGTGAACTTTAGTAACCACAACGAAATACATACAACGAAGGAACTCATCGTGAGGAAATCTGCACATAAATTAGAATTCATTCTAAGGTGTGTGTGAAGTCACCAATCCGCGTTGGGCCCGCGTGGTGACTATGCCCCATCGCCCCTCATGTTGAGGGTAGGCCTGTGTCCCAATAGTGTTGATGTAAAATGGCTGTTAAAGAAGAAACGACACGAATCGACTTTAACGCGATGGAAGTTGTACCACTATCCCAGGTACTTGCACAAAGATTTGGAGTAGAGCATGTTAACCACACCCGAAACCTCTGTTCGATTTAGTCCATTTAGCAACAATCGGAGCATCAGTTATGTGCCTTTTGAGTAACTTGAGAGATTGTTATTTATACAAGCCAGCATATGCAGTGCTTATTTGCCTGTGTATAGAGCGCATGCATACACAACAGTGTGGCGATAATTGAATGTTATATTTTGCACTACGTTGTACTCGTTTCTTTGAAACCTAGGCTATTAAAATTACAAATGTAACGCTGTTACAACTGCATCTATTTAATTACTAGGGTAACAAGTGTCTACATATTATGTCTATAGGCGATGAGCATTGTGTGGCGCTGTATATTATA
Organism: Ornithoptera priamus; assembly: GCA_029034505.1. NCBI lineage: Eukaryota > Metazoa > Arthropoda > Insecta > Lepidoptera > Papilionidae > Ornithoptera > Ornithoptera priamus. Next base: position 1,358,113 of record JARDWD010000685.1, read on the forward strand.
ATAACCGGCGCCTTGTTGTTTTGGGCATGAGTGTTACTTACCATCAGGTGAACGTCTATGCTCGTCTCGTCGCTTTGTTCTATGAAAAAAAAAAGAAAATAATTTGATTGATTGCACAAAAAAAAATTAAGCTTTTACAAAAAATATCGATAATAAAATATATATTGTACAACGCTATGGTATGCACCGAATCTGACCTCTCTCGCCACACCTCCCCGCGTCAGCCCCTCTCTCTCCGCTCCGGCCCGCGCCCTCCTCCCTGGCGCCCGCGCGCGCGTCTCCCCCGCGCATCGCCGGCGCCAACCGGTCCGCGCTTATCTTTTTAACTTTATTACAATAAAAAAAAGTTACTTTATAAATGTTAATTGCGTTTCGGATGCTCGAGAGTTACGTTTTATCATTTCTAGATACCCTAGGGCATTTACCGGTGTGATATAAAGCGAGAAAACTTAACCTATTGCAACCGTCCCCACACTACATAAACAGGTCATTATTTTTTTTGTTACGAGGGGGGGGATACATCGAACTGTCAGATATATTTGTAAAGAAATTATACTTTATATTAAATTTATTACGTTTGGTAAATAGAATCAATAAACTGCCATAAAGGTTATGTAACAATACTTAAGGCCTGAAGTATTCAACAAATTCCTTAATTATTTTATACAGTGTAAAGGAACTATGAACTGGTGTGAAATAATAATTAATTTTATTCATTGCTACTTTGTTATTAATATTAGTCATACGGTATATATGACATACATATGTTAGTGTAAAAAAAATATTGCCAACATTATAAAGTGTAAAGGTTTCATTACAATTTACAATGTTGGCAATATTTTTTTTACTCTAAACCGTCTAGTTCTAGAATGTTCTTGCTTTTGTCGATTTAAAATTATTGAAACGAAGACATCATTTGGTCTATGCCTTTATATGTTTATCAACAGCTAGTAAATTCTGACTCGTGTATACATTTACCGTGAAATTCATTAATCAATACTAATTTATCTATAAACATGTTTTTTTTTTTTAACTCGGTAGCATTTGTTTCTGTCTAGCGTAGGAAGTTATGTTGACGACCTCAAGAGGCATTTCTGTGAAGGCCTTCATTAGACATACTTTTATCGTTACTCATAAACGATGATGTGCTCGACACGAGTACAGTTAATTGAATACGTTTTTTTTAGATACAACGAATCTTATGTCTTGAGATGACGAGCGCTATGTAGTGCATGCCATCCTAACTAGCGCCATGTTATCTCGGACAGGTGTACTTGCCATTACGTGATCATCCCTCTAGTCGCGTCGCTTCGTAGAATATAAAAGAAAAATCTTTTACTGATTTATATTCTTATTGAGAATCATAATCATTTAACATTAGACGGTATTCATGAGAAAGAAAAATAAACTTTAACAATAGCGAAACCATTGAAGTAAAGTAAAACAGGACCTCCGTGAAGGACTATCTCTGAGGAGTAAAGAGAAAAAAAATCGTTAGGAACCTTCTTGCGGTAATTTTCTAAGCCGTGCTCATAGTTAAGTATTAGAGCGATGAGATAAACTTTTACAATTCTAACAGGATATAGGATATCCTATGCAGAGTTTACACACGAAAAAAAAATTAAAAAGGAGAGAAGGAGCTAGTAGTGTCCTTAAAAAGAGACGCCTGCTGATAGCCTTGAGTTTATATAGGAATGCAGTCGAATAGATAATTGTCTCCATATCTTTTAAATCCGGATTAACGCTTGAAATGGCGATAGATTTAAAACAGTGCTTATCATCATTTCAACCGATGGACGTCCATTGCTGGACATAGGTCTCTCGTAATATGTTCCACAAACCATGGGCTTGCGCTCTTTGAATCAAGTCACTACTAGCGATTTTTTTTATGTCCTCTGTCCAGCTAGTGGGTCATCTGCCAACGCTGCGTTTTCTCGTACGGGTTCGTGGTTCCAGCACTAAGACCCCAACGTTGATCGGTTCTATGAGCTATGTGCCACGTTAATACTGCATAAAAAATATATATTTCAAGTGTTAAAATATTGATTTACCATCATCATAACATAAGTTATGATGACAATTTTTTTTTTTCATACAACGAAGACAGTTATCTTCAGTAAGGGCGCGGTTCATATCTCTGTTTATAACTTGTGTAATGATAATACAATCCACTGTTACCATTCAACGAATATATTGGATTCTTTTTTGTTATATTTAGTAAATATATATTATTATCGTATAATAAGTTAACAGTATAAATAATCATATTTACTGGTTGTAGGTCTCCGGTGCAGAAGACCGTCTAGATAGGTACCACCGCAGCGCCTATTTCTGTCTCTAAACAATACTGTGCAAACATAACTGTGTTCCAATTTGAGGGATGCTGTAGCTAGTGTAATTACGTGTCATCCGACGAGCGCAATATAGTGCAGTGTATACCATCCTAACTAGCGCCACGTTATAGGCAGGTAACTTTGTATTGTCGTACGCTGAGCATTTTGTTAGAGATTCTAAGTTGTGTTTAATCGAGTAGCTTATCACATGTTCACAGCGCAGGCGTAAAATTTTCAACTACCCTGCACATTCTTCCAATTTCACGGCTCACTTTCCATTCTATTACCCTCGTTCCTCACGAGCACGTGTGAACATGATGCGTCATGATATATTTAAAGCGGTACACCAGCCGTACGTTTGCCCACTTTCCTGAACTCTAAGCGACGCCGTTATCTCTCCTTATGTTATTTAAAGTCTAAACTTGTAACGGTCAACATGTTCATTGTGCTGCGGAATTAAACCAATTCAAACGTTACATACAAAATGTTCACACTTCCGTTCCAATTAGACGAGTTTAGTAACTCGTGAAATTACCAAAGTAACGAGTGTACATTTTACATCACAACGTTTTCTTTTTCAATGTACGAAGCGATGACACGAGCGGGACCGTTCATCTGATGGGAAGTGGTACGCCTGCCACAGCATCACATTGTGCTCGTCGTCCTGACACGTAAGATGTTGATTCTGGAAACATCACAAGAGATCTACGTAAAGTAGTTTGTTCGTCATACTGGTATTAGGTCTCTTGCCGGAGACCGTCTAAGTAACTGCCACCGCAACGCCTATTGCAGCCGAGAAATATTAGTATATAAATGTTACTGTGTTCCGGTTTGAAGGACCAATAGCTATTATTAGTGGCAGGTCTCTGTTGGGGGAGACCGTCCAGGTAGTTACCACAGTATTGCATCGCATCGCCTATTGCAGCCGACAAACAGTTTTTTACAATACCTACATACAATTACCTTAGTAATTACTCTAACTACACCGTCCTTTAAATGGAAACACGGTAAAATAATTACAATGTGGTGCAATGTACATGATCCTAACATATGCTAACCAACAAGTAACCGCTCAACTCGAAGCTTTATTAAAAATAGTAATGTTTTTTCTTGTTAATTTTGTTGATGACTGTACATATCAGAAAAAACTTAAGTGACAATTTGATCGGTGTACCGTATAATATTAAGTTCGAAGATTCTGGAACGTCACGGATTTGGTTAACATGATAGATGTCCACTGCTGGATATCTATCTCTACCAAACATTGTCCTACTGATCGGTCCAGGGTTGCTCGTATGCAGTATGTTCACAACCTTCGCCAGTTCGTCCGTCCACCTTGTTCCCTTTAATCGATTACTAAAACAGGTAACACTAGCTGTTCCCCGCCCACATTGCTGGCTGTAACTCCTACACAAATTCCTTTGGGGAAGGAATTTGCAAAATCCATTCTTAACTGACCTCTGAATGGCAGAAGCAATATCTCCACCAAATTTTGGTTATTTATGTCTAATACTTTCGTAGATCTCGTGATGAGTCAAAAATTCTTTAAACTTATGTTCAAATTGTGTGATGTAATAGTATATTATCTACAGTGTAACTTAAAACTTACGAGAAACTTATCACTCTCCAAAATAAAGAAGCGTGATTACAACATCCTCGCAATTTAAACCCAGAAGAAGTAAAATTTAAAAGGTTTATACTTGTATCTTTCTATGGCGTTTTTAATCCAAAGTAGGATTTTCAAAATAAAAGTTCAGGTCAGAGTTTCATGAATACGGTAAACAGTACGTTTAGCGTATTCATGAAACTCTTGTTTTCTTTTTTAATAAATGTTTATATTCAAATCGCGTAACGTCGCCTGCAACATTTCAATCATTCGATAAGATTGTAGTGAAAGCTTTAAAACGTTAACTTATCTAAGTAACTTGTTCCTTTCGTATCAATTATATTGTCTTTGTGGCTATCTATAAAGATATCGTAATTTTTTTATCTCACCCAGCATATTTAATTAAATAAGATATGGCAACATTTTTTAAAATTTGTTAAAAAATTATTACTAGTTTATTGGGATTTTTATCTATAAATTTTTGATCAAGTCCTTTTTTTTTTTGTTTTACGTGGGGGAAATGCCTACGCATACTCGTCCTCGCGGGGGCAAGGACGTGTTATGTCGGACTTGCACCGACTAAAACCCCCACGATGTTCCTCTTCATCGCCATGATGGCACGGTCACGGGAACGTAAGCACTCAACCGCGACTCTGCCGGCGCTGGCCGTTTGCGCGGCCCCACTTCGGGGGGAGGAATGAACCCTCCCAGGGCGCGCCGGAACATGCAGCGCGCCCCCTCCTCGATCTCATGCGTGTGCGGGCGACCGGTTCCCCCGAAACTGTCGCCCAGAAGTCATGGGAACCACGGGAGAAAACCTCTCCCGGCTCCCCGCGGCGGAAAGATGTTAGGCCCGCCGCTACCTGTTAACGACCGCGGAGGATAGGGAGAACGACGCATCGCAATACCGAAACTCCTCTTCCCCCGCGGCCCCACCGCCGCCGCATCGCCGGTGCGACACCAGTTGGCCGCAGAGGGTACTCCTTCCGCGACCCCACTTCGGCTGCGAGGGGCGGTATGAAACCGCCCCTGCGGCCCCCGGCCGCTCCGGTGAGCTCCAGTTATCCCAACCGGTGCTCGAACCTGGAGCGGCCGCTTCGGCCAGCCCTTCGCCGCGAGCCGGCCGGATGGGTTCCACTTGGCTTCACCGTGTACTGGACCACGGTTACTAAGCCCCTCCGCCACGACAAGGCGAGAAACCGTTTGAGGGGAAGTCCTTAGGGATAGGTTAGGTTAGATTAGCTTGTAACTGTAGGTATTTCCTCAATATGTTACAGTATCTTTCCGTAATATCGCCGACTTACGGATATATCTCTAGAAGTACTTTAACACTCTCAAGTTATTATAAGTACTAGTCTTACTTTAATTTAATAATAAATCGAAACTATAATATTTATTGATAAACATTGATGACTGCAGTTATCTAATTAGAAATGGCCATTACATATTAATCACATTGTTGCAATGTGCTAGTTTATCAGATGATTACACCGCGTGAACTAGGACAACGGTGTTAAAAAACCATCAATAACTGTCACAGGACACTGTCAACGGTGACGTTTAAGGCCGACTTTACGATCGATAAACAGTTTACGTTGCTTTGTTTGTCGAATGTATAATTTTACGTTCAGTAAATTTTCCACATAATTGCATGGCGGCGGATATAGACCCGGTTCTATCTTCTTAGGTGAAACATAAAGCAACAATCTAGGCTAGTTTAGATTTGCTTATCACATCAAAATTTGCAGGATCAGGGATTTGGAAAAGTAGGTAATAAATCCGAGGTCTAGAATTTAATCCAATGCAACTTCGTCGTCTGATAACTGGCTTTCTTATCCAAGTTCTGATAGAGCTCTGCTTAGTTTCTGTTCATTTAATGCAACGGTATTGCATTCGCATGCAGACGATATTGAAGACATTTTTAAAAGTAATTGCGATTTCGCAAAAATAAAAATTGTAATGTAGAGTTTAATTTCGTTCTAATTAGATAATATCGAGTGAGAAGTCTGTAAAATAAGATTTTATCTAACCGACGCAATAAATATAGTCATATTGTAGTCTCAGTGAGTCGTCCATACGTCCGTCGGCTAAGTGTGTAGTTGCGAAACGTTACTCACGTAATGTCGGCTCTAAACTATTTTGTCACGTCTAACTATTGTTTGAAATCTCCGTTAGCAAACGTTGTAGTGTATTTGTAATTTAATTATTGACGAAATCCTTACATTCAAAGCTATTAAGCGACGAATATGTGGAATGAATTACAAGAGACCTCCGTCCAACAATGGACATCCATCTGTTGGGATGATGAAGGGAAATTATATTGTCAGCATTGACGAAGGAAGAACAACCCGTCGACGACCAATTATGACCTGGATGCAATAATTACAGATGATTTAAAGAAGACAACAGTTGATACAAATCTATGTGGAGAACTGCCCTAAAGCTATAAGGAGGGTAAACCCCAAATAAGATAGAAAACAACTAGACAGAAGATAAAAGAAGAAAAAAGAGAATTAAGTGATTTTTTGTTTCTGGGCACATCTAACTGTATAGTAATTGGAAAATTTAAGAGGAATCTAACAATAGAGGTAAAATGTACAAGTGGTTCGCGGTTTTGTAATGATAAACATGATTATAACAACAAGGTGCTAGTTAAGATATTAAGGCAGCAGAACTTTTGGTTTTTCCAGCAATTTCACTAGTACACTATTATTCAAACCGGAACTATGCTGTTGATAGCCGATGTAGAAGCTGCGATAATAATGGTTTATGCCATATTTGGCCCACTTTTACGTAATATTGCTTGGCTTTACAGTGGACTTGATAAAGAAGGCTATGCTCGGGGTTTTTCTGGTAGGCCGAATTAGAAATAAGGATATCTACAGGAGAACTAAAGCCACTGACGTACGTAAAAGATTGCTACCTTGAGAGGCATACTTTGCTTGAAGAACTGACAGCTGATGGGGTAATAAGGTCCTCGAGCAGATGCGCGCTCAAGTGGGACCGAAGATCTGACATAATTTACGGAAAGCTGTGATTTGGCTTGGAGATCCTTGATGGAATGTCATGCTTACTTGCGGGCATTGTCCAGCTAATAATTTAATGTTACATAATCCAGTAGTGTAGGAATTACTCTCGGTAACATAATTAGTAAACTAAAAAAAAAGTCAACACTATTAGACATTGAATTCATAAAAACTGTTAGTAATAAAAACACTTCAAAAATACCAAGAAAAAAACTGAGTAAATTTTTAGTAAGGCTATTCGATGAAGGAGAGCAAAAACAAACAACTCCATTTAAGGAAGTCCTTTATTGCTCGCAGCCGGAGCTGGAGCAATTCACAAATCCTTATCTACAATTACTGTGTCATTTTTATCAGGTATGATTGATGGCCCTCCGGTGCGGGAGTGTGACGGTAGTTTAGAGCGGTGACTTTCCTAGGACCCTCTCGGCTTAGATGAGATCAACGTAATCACGTCGACTGATAGCTTCCAAGGTTTTTCCATCGCATTTGTTTTCACCGTGTTAATAGTATTAGCTACTTGAAGCGAAATTAACTATCTCTTATAAGTTATCAAAAACGACAAGACTAACGGGATGTTCATCTGACGGTAAGTGATACTCGAGATGACGTTGTACTCGTTGCTTTGAGACATAATATTTAAAGTCTCGTTATTCCACTAGGTACAGCGTCCTTCACACCGAATTACAGTAATGTTTGCACACAACTGTTAGGCGGTAGAAATAAGAGCTGCGCTATTTGGAATTTGTTGCAGAAAACTCTCAAGGTCATATACTAACTGTTACAACGGTCCGGTTCAAAGGACGTTATAACTACAAACAATATTTTATTCTACGATAGGAGAGAGACGTTTAGTTACTCATAAGTGATACGCCTGCCTATAATAATGTGGTACTAATTAAAATGACCAAAAACGTTCGGTCTTTCTCAATAATATTTGCACATTACTGTTTGGTGGTATAAATAGGAGTTGCGATGGTGTTAATCTAGACAGTCTCCGACAACAGAGACCTAACATCATATGGCGACCAGCACAATGTAAACATCCTAGGAACTAGATTGTTACAAGCAGGTGCGATGGTCTTCTCCTCTCTTCGCTTAAGACAATAAAATAAATACAAAAATTACCAGATTTTGTCTCTTCGATGACTTAATCTGACGGTAGATAGATAACATTTCAATCTCATCCTGTAATTTTTTTTTTTAATCTGTTTTGTTTTTTGAACCTACGAAGTATATACATGTCCCATCATGACCTATAAAGTTTACGATGAGTGTTTATTTAGTCCATTGTCTCTGAACATGAAATAAATACACGATGAATTAAGATAATTCAAAATCATCTTCGTGGGCAGCCTGTGGGCGGGCGACTCACCATTGTGAGCTGCATGTTCAGCTCGGTTCTTTGTTCCGTCGGCCACTGTTTCCGCCGGCTTGATAATGGCTTTGTTATGCAGAACACAATTGACGTTAAAGCATAAAGCTACGTTCAGCGTCACTTCAGATATGAACACAACGTATGTTAAATAGGAATTTCAATTTAATCGGCAATGTGTGTTGGTGATGATGATGAATGTGGTTGTGTATATAGTTTATCGGGACACGTATGATAGTTTCGTAAGCAGAAATTTTGCTTTCGTGCTTAACATTATACCTATGTAGCGCAATGATTTCACATTGTTGACACGTGAAGTTTAGTGTTGGATGTAAGGCTTTTTCTAATCCGCCTGTCTAGCTACCTTCACATTGTAAGTCTACCATCATAACAATATTTCTGTATTTCGAATACCATCATTTACAACCCAGGGAAAGAGATAAGTGTATTTCTTCTCTCTCTATATATATATATATATATATGAGATATCCAAAGATTCATGACACGTCAAGAGATCTCCGAAAATAGATGTAAACACTCAAAATTTGGTAGATATATTGCTTCTGCCATTTAGAGGTCAGCTTAGAAAAGATTTTAAAAGAAGTTATTCACTTAAGGGGGTTGTGAGGGTGTTACAACCAGCAATGCGGGCGGGAAACAGCTAGTATATTAAAATAAAAAAATCATATTATCATCATAAAAACAGTCACTATTTTATCTTGAAATAATACATCTTATTACTAATTCCCGCTTTTGTATTTTTTTTTTTTTTGAAAAATTGTGGGTTTCTAGATGAAAACGATTCCTATTACAATCTATGTATGTCATATTTAAATGTAGTATTTACTCTCATTCCACAGTAAAGTATTTAAGCAATTGTTACTAAGCAAATATAACTTTGAAAGGAGATATTTGTCCTTGAGAAAATATAGCTTATAATTGTTATTAACGTAATAATATAAAAATTATAGCAATAAAGGAAATTTTATTATAAATAAAACGCATTGTTTTTCTAATATTCTATTGTAGTAATCAGGTGTACAGGCTAATGCTTCGATTATTTCCGGACTATAAATCATCATCATCATGAGTCACCTTCAAACTGAAGCTTATTATATTAAGGAAATTAATCAGGTCATCGGCTATTCTTATTAAAATGATAGTATTTAAGCCTGGTGAACACCTTCACTTGGACAATGTATCAGTTTTTAAGTTGCCATGCCATACCACAAACGATATTCGAAAGGCATAATGTATCGATATCGCTACTATCGAATGATCATTCGCAAGATTGTCGTTAGTGTACATATCACAGATTGCTTATGATTTCGATCAGATCGTTTACGTTCACTGCATTCTCTTATCTGCAGTGTGCAGCTTTCACTTTCGTTTAAATCACTCCTTGAATTTGTGTAATCATTAACACACACTTATTCACATATTCCTTGTCTCTGTGACGCAGCAGTTGACTGCTTGCTCTGTTAATACCAAGGTACAAGGTTCTAAGCGAGCAAGTAATAAATTTGGATAGGTTTTTATACTACTAGATCTCTGTTGTCGGAGACTGTCTAGTTATGTACCACCGGAGTTCCCAGTTCTGTCGGCTAAACAGTAGTGTGCAAATATTTTTGAGTTCTGGTTTGAAGGGAGTTGTAGCTAGTGAAATAACTGGAGTAACGAGAACTAACAACTTACTCAAGGTGACGAGCATAATATGGTACAGTGTAACATCTTAACTACCGCCACGTTATCTTAGGCAGGCGTATCACTTACCATAAAGTGAATGTACCGCTCGTCTCTTCGCTTAGTTGAATAAAAAAAAGAAAACTAATTTCACTAGCTGCAACGCCACACAAACCGGAACACAGTAATGTTTGAACAGTACAGTTTATCAGCTGCAATAGGAGCTGCGATGGTGCCTATCCAGACGGTTTCCTACAACAGAGATCTACCACCAGTAACGTTGTTCTAATGTAAGAGAACCTATTCTTTTATTAATTCATTTCTATGTTTCGTGAAAGATAGAATTTCAACTGAACTCAGATCACTGGTGGTAGCTCATTGTTACTGGAGATTTGAGACTGGAGTAATGAGATTTAACATCCTATGTCTTAAGACGACGAGCACAATATGTTGCAGTGCATAACTTAACTAAGCCACGTTGCTATGAACAGGCGTATCACTTACTATAAAGTGATTGTACAGCTCGTCTCGTCGCTTAGTCGAATATAAAAATATTAGGATAATAAGATTGTTGAGGTTTTCGGTTGATCATTTACAATGGTCAAATCATGATTACACGTCATGCATTTTTTTATATGTACCGATATCACTGCATTATCAAAATTTCTTGAAGTGCTGATACGTGTAGATAAGATTACTCTTGAACATAATCAATCGGAAAAACCTTTGTCATTATTTTTTTTCAGTAAGAGGACGTCAATAAACTTCTTAAATATGTGCGAGTATGTAATTTATTACATCAGTATACTTATTATAAGTTTTTACTTTTACTTTATGGTAAGTGATACATCCGCCCATAACAATGTGGCGGTAGTTAAGATCAATGTACTGCACCATATCGCACTCGTCGCCTGAGACAGGATGTTAAGTTACCTCCATTATTTACTTGCTACATCCTCATCAGCTGACAGACGTCAGCGTCTGAATATAGGCCTCCCGCAAAGATCTTCGACATCGATCGGTCCACAGTCAGCATAGCCTCCGATATCGCCGAGCACTAGGAGAGCCGTCATTTGTAGGGGTTCATAAGGGGGATGGGCAGCGCAAGAAATGGTTTGATGACATACAGGAATGGACCGAGTTTAAATACGATCAATTAAAAAGAATAGCTGAGGATCGAATTGGTTTTCTCAATCTGATTGCCAAACTTCGGTTCGAAGAGGGCATCTAGTGATGATGATGATGTATGGGGAGATTTGAGCCGTTTCTCTTCACGCAGGCCCAATGCGGGTTCGTGGGAGCCAGAGTCTCGTTTGTTGATTAACACGATGCATCACGAGCAGGTGAGGTTTGTTTGGGTCCCGTGAGTTCTTGTGCAAGACCTCTTACGCCATTCAAACCGGAATACAGTAATGATACGGTGGTATCTACCCAGACGGTATCCGGCAACAGAGACCTACCACCAGTAACCAACACCAGTTTTCTTGCTTTCAAATTGTAACAGCTGGGACTTACGTAGATAAATATCTATGAAGGGTTGACAAAAGACAATTATACTTATTTCTATGACTTACATATGTTATAGCCTTTATATAATTTCATGAGAAAGCTACGGAATTTAGTGTTTAAATAGATGGCCTGGAAATGAGTAATGACCAACAATGTTGCACATATAAAACGCTTCACGCACATATAAAATTCTTCAAATGTAATTTAATTCAATGAATACAAGAATTCCAGTGATAACGAAACATGTAAAAGTACTTCTTAGCTTTCACGTCGCCATTCAAGGTTTGTGATGAAATATTTGAATGTGACCAAATATTTTTAAAGGTGACTAAAAAAAATTGTTTTTGGCGCACAAACATGCAGGTATACAAGCGATTCCCGAGCTGTTGTACTCAGGGATACATGTGGGGTTAACTTTTTTTTTTCCGATGAATTTAGTTTTATTGATATCCTTAACAGCTTCATCGGAACCAAGGCTCTAGGGGACTATGTGAAAATTATATTTATGAAGACGGGAGTAGTTAAAACAGTTAACTTATACTTGCTGGAGACTGTCCAGCCATACAGTACCATAGCAGCCCTTATGTCTTTCGCCAAATAGTAGTGTACAAACATTACCATGTTCCGGTTTGAAGTCCGTTATAGTTAGTGAAGTAACTGGGGTAATAATAATAAACAATACAAGTCACCTAACAGTACGCCCACCGCTTCCGTATAAGTTATAAAATATGATGGTAGGATTGAAGAGTGAACTGTGCGGTGTCAGGATAAACATTTGGTGTTTATTGGTGCCAAGAGTATTATAGTTAAAATTGTAAATTTGATAAATAAAAAATCCAAAACTTAACATTTTTTGTCTTCAAGCAATGAGCACAATGGGATGCAATAAGATCGTAACAAACGCCACGTCGTTACCGACAAGTGCTTAAAATCAGGTGAACGTTTCGCTGTTCTCGTACCTTCGGGGATTAAGAAAAAAGAGATACAAAGTATACTTCAAAGTAAAGATTGGTCAGAGCTTAAGAGAAACGATACATTATTTAGGAGTAGGTATAGAGTTATCAGTACTTGCTTCGGCAGTACATATACTAAAATTGAAACGATATAGAAAAGATTAGCATGGCCCATGCACGAGGATGACACGCAAGATCGTGGTGCATTCCACATAATGTAATCTCGGGCTGGTAAGAATAGGACTAAGGTAAGCCCTTCCTGTCGTAGAAGGCGACTAAAAGGGTCTAGGAGTTTGGCGGGCCTTGAGGGTGGAGACGCCTTATCGCTCAACAAGCGAACCTGCGTGGGACAGCGAATGGCTCAGCGATAGTACCTAAGAGAGAGAATAGAAAGGCACCGGTTGTGTTCTATAAGAGATCCCGAAGGCACTCCAAATGCACTGATGCAGACCACCGAGGGGGTTTTAGTGAGTAAGAATCTCACATAACCCTGACTTCCCTCCAGAAGCAGGGTATCCTTCGAAAGTTTCCCTCCTTTAAAAAAAGTTATCACTGGTTACCATAAATGAAAAGTTTTATTTAAGAGGAAGCAAAGGAGGTTGAGAAAGACTGATGTAGATTTACAGGGGTAAGTGCAGCGCCGGCTGCAATTGTTTGTAAATCGATTAATGAATTCTTTATTTAACAACAATAACCATTATTGTGTTAATTAAATACTCGGCTATACATTAGCACACTTCCTGTTTGTTTCGTTATATTTAGTAATATTATTTATTTACTACATCACATTTCTTTATTTACTAATATCCATATTGGCGTTGGATGTTTCATAGCTACAGTGTTGGCACTGCACTTCAGTTAAATCCGTTAACTGGAACACAGTCGCCATCATCATGAGATTTATGTATTAAAAACTTTAATGATTTGATCTTGATGTTAAGTGATGATATGGGTTGGTAAAGCGATGTAACTTAACAGCTCGTTCACTCCTCTCTTGAAGATACCCGCGTCGTAATTGTACGGGAACGTCGACATCCGATAATTGTTCCACTCCTTTGCTGTTCCTATGAAGAACGAGGAGCTGAACCTTTCTAACATTGTGGTATGTAAGTGCTGTCAATTGTATACATATTTACTCTTCTGACGCAGCGACTAAAAGTGAGTCTTGGTGTCCGAGATAAGAGAGCGCCAGCGCTGTCCGTCTCGCACTACCTCTTACCAGTCTACTGCTTGAAGGTCGCCTAGGTCGTGGTATACGGCATCCATCCAACGATATCTGGGCCGGCGGATATATCGGCGTCCAATTGGTGTTCCGAGAAACGCTTTTTTTACTTTACTACCGTCTCCCATACTTAGCAAGTGGCCCATCCAGCGAAGTCTGTGGGCTTTGGCTACCTCTGTGATGTTCGGTTCGCCAACCAACCTCTCGATTTCAATATTACGTCGGGCTCACCACCTACCGTACTCTCTATGGGTCGGGTCGAAGATCCTACGCATGATTATCCTCTCGGCAACCAGGAGCCGCTCTTCTTCTTTAAGCGTTAGTGTGTTGGTCTCGCTACTATACATCAGGATCGATCTTATCACCGTCCTGTATATACACATTTTGGTCTTTCTGCTTTATTGGAAATTGTATACACACTACATTTAAAATGCAGCTCGTCATACACAAAGCGAACCGATTCACACAAACTTTACTAAGATTAAGATAGTTATTAAGATATCCACTCCCAAGTATAACAGTTAAGTAATCAGTTACACTACTGTTAGCTGACAGTTAAACTATCACCTATCAGATGGTTCAAAGTGACCGGACGAATGAAATTAAACAAATGGATTAAAAAAACCCCAACTCACTGGCGGTGTAAGGAGTCCCACACAACAACTCACTGGACTCAAGTCATCTGCTCGTGGTGTATCCTGCTAATCAACAAACGCGGCTCTGGGTCCCGTCAACCTGTATTAGGTCAGCGCGGTGGGAAATAGCCCAAATACTCCTATATGAAGCCTTAAAAATGCGGAGATCTTTAGGGGAGGCCTATGTCCAGCAGTGGATGTGTATCGGCTTGATGATGATGAATAAAAAAAAATAATGTTTCAAACTGTTATGGCCATAGATATACTTATCGGCGGAATGGTGCTACAATCGTGCGTAACTATCTAACTAGGGCAGACGGTACCCCCCTCCCACTGTCACTCTACCCTCGTATCGTAAAAGGCGACTAATGAGATGATAATTCAAATGGAGGCGTACCTGTCGGACTGGTTGTAGCACCCAATTGGCGGAGACCGTCGCAGCTCCTATTGCAGCCGACAAACAGTAATATGCAAACATTACGGTGTTCCGGTTTTAAGGGCGTTGTAACTAATGAACTTACTGAGGTAAAAGAGCTTAATATCTTATGTCTATGGCGACAAGTACAATATATTGCTGTGTATATTATCCTAACTAGCGATACATGCCTGCATCTAACCCAGATACTACCTAGATACCTAGTGTACACTATGCATTTAAAGTAGAGCAAGCATAATAAGCCAGAGGGCATCAACGGTTTAATCATTAACTGTAATGTGATGATGAGGAGACATCGCGATGATGTAAATTATAAAAACAATAGATCCCTTAATATTCCTTCTACTTATTAGGATCTTACAACGATCGAACCCGAGTCTCTTAAAGATCTATAGAGATGAGATGAGACGGTGAGAGATGTACGGACCTTCTTACAAATGGACCGATCACTACATCATTATTCTTTAATCATATAAATATATCCATTGTTTACAGTGTATATTATAATATAGTAAACATTTTTTATAAAGTATTGTTTTAACTCTGGTGAAGGTTATGAGAAGCAGTTGGTTGCTGCTGGATCAATGTGGAGTTCTTTGGGCGAGGCCTACGTCCAGCAGTGGACGTCTGTCGGCTGATGACGACGACGAGGACGGTTTTTACTGAACTTCTAAGTTAATACATTATTTGTTTGACCACTTTATATAATTTGATTATCATTATATGTATATTGTTTGTATATTATTGTTAATGAATATATAGATAAATAGTTTTGACTCCATGATGATCATGATCATAACTTAATGTTCCTATTTTTAATACAGGATGATAAAATAACTATCCTTTACAATTTGACGGTAGTTAGGATAGTATATACAGCATCTGCAGAGCGGGATCGGGAGAGCATAGATCCAGCTCGGAGACGAAGCCGTCGTGGCGCTAAAGCATCACGGCGCACTGGTGAATGGTGTTACCCTACTTTATGAGTAAAAATCTATAATGAGTAAAAATCTCCACATATCTCTGACTTCCCCCAGAATACATAGTATCTTTTCGGAATTTCGTACCCTCCCCCAAAATTACAAAAATATACACAGCACGTTGCCTAATGATGTGTGTTAAGTTTCGTTATATTGCTTTATCGCTATAACTCATTTTACAGCTCGCCCACTACTGTTTGACGGCAGACAGGAGTTACACTGGTACCTGTTACAGACTTGGAAAGTTTTTAAAAGAATCGATTTAATCTTCATAGAAACCAATGAATAGTCACCGGAAGACGCAACGTAGACCATCAATCAAACGTTTGTGTGTAAACAAAAAAAAGATTTAGACGCGCGTGTACTTTCGAGCGTTAATCTATACATGCCGAAACGCATTCGAAATTGTGGTTTACTGCATTGCGATAAGGTTTATTATAGTAGTGATGTTATTTAAAGGGTCGCAGCGCCGCAGGGCTTACGTGACAGGGCACACGGGCCGTCTTGTACGCAGTACGAAATGTTGCCACGTCACAATTCTAAGGTGTTTACCGTGTAAAACTATTGTATTAACTAATATTATGAAACGTGATGTATTGTTTACGTGACCGTTGACTGTTTTGTTTAGTTAAAAAACCCAAACCCAAAACTGTAAACCATGTATGACCAGAAGGTATTTTTAACTGACTAAGCGAAAGGATGAGCTAGACGGCCATCTGGTGGCAAATGATACGGCCTGTCTACAACAATGAGACCCTAGTTAGGATGGCATTCACTGCAGGGCTCCCGCACAACAACTCAGGGGCTTCAAGCCAACCTCACCTGCTCGTGGTGCACCCTACTAATCAACAAACGAGACTCTAGTTTCCACCCACCCGCTGGCCTAATGCAGGTGGGAATTTGTCCAAACCCCCCCGTATGAACTCCTATAAACGACGGCCCCTATTGCCTGGCGATGCGGGGACCGATCGATGTGGGGATCTTTCAGGTTACGCCTATGTCCACCAGTGAACGTCTATTCGCTGATGATGATGACACTGCATACAGTGCGCTCCTCGCTTTAAGACATAACATATTCAGTCTCGTTACTAATTTCATTAGCTACAACCTCCTTCAAAGCCCCGTCATGTCTGCACAGTAATGTTTGGCAGGAGCAATAGGAACTGCAATGGTACCTAACCTACCTATTAAAATATATTTACAGCCTGAATGATGTCATGGCAACAGATTTACATTATGATGATAATAGCTTTCGTGGTGGGTTTAAAACTATCCCTATCACTATCAAAATTCCACAACATGGTTGAGAAGAAACCAAAGACTTGCGGAACAAGGTGGTTGCCGCTGCCTCGATGAAGCAGTTTACAAATGACGACAAAAGCTAAGAGCATACTAATCTTTAGAAAAGATCTGTGGCCTATAAACATCTTAATTGACTTTAACACCCAATGCAAAAAGAAAAGTGTGTAAAATTTAACCCGTGTGTATGTCTGTCTGAAGCGATCACTATAAGCAAATTTGATCTACAACAGATTATTTTATAGATCCCTTGATAGATCATTAATTTCTATTTAATTTTATTTCAACAAAATATCTATATTTCAGTCTTTCAATTTGCTTAACCTGTTTTAATTCATCAATAATTAAACCTACTATATTGTCCTTATTTCATCTAGCGGAAAACCGTCATAAGATACCCTGCTTCTGGGGGGAATGTCAAGATTATTTGAGATTTGTACCCACTGGAACCCCTTCGGTGGTCATCCTTAATCACGCCTAGACGCCTAAGAACATCCCAAGGCGTGCCGTAATCCTCCCCTGCACTCTCTCTTTCTTACAAACACGAGACCACCTCGTGCATGTAGTTCACCCCGGAATCTCTTAGTGAGCATTGAGGGTTCCTTCAACAATCACGAACTCGAAAAACCCTTTTATTCAGCATTTATAACAACGTCTCACTTTAATCTTATTCTTAATAGTGCGAAACTACAAGGCTGATGGTATTGTTATGATAGCAATATTATTTTATCTCCATGCAGAATTACATTTATTCATAAAAAAATAATTAATTATTATTTATTTTCTTATAACGGGTACCAGAGTAGTTTATATGCAAAATGCATATACTCTTCAATCCCAAATCTCCTTAGAAGCGCAGTCACCTCCCCCGATATTATTTACGTACATACATAGACACGTAAGTAGCACTGACGCACTGCGGGATTATCATATACAAACAGTAATTAACGCAAGCTACTAATTACGCTCACGGCCTTGTTAAATATCATCGTATCCATTATAACAAAACCCACATTTTTCCTTATTCTATCATCATCATTAGCCGATAGAAGTCCACTGCTGGATACAGACCTCCTCGAAAGATCACCACATCGATCAGTCCCCGCATCGCCGGGCACTAGTGGCCGTCGTTTGTAGGGGTTCATATTGGGGGGTTTGGACGATTTCCCACCCGCATTGGGCCAGCGGGTGGGTGGAAACCAGAGCCTCGTTTGTTAATTAGCAGGGTGCACCACGAGCAAGTGAGGTTAGTTTGGGTCCCCCGAGTTGCTGTGCGGGACACCTTACGCCCCTTATTCTATACAAACAAATAAACGTATGTTTGTAATAGCATTTTAAATTTACTGGTGGTAAGTCTCTGTTGCTGAATACTGTCTAGAGAGATACCACCGCATCACTTATTGCAGCCACCAAATAGTACTGCGCAAATATTACTGTATTCCGATTTATAAGGCTCTGTACCTAGTGTATTTACTGGAGTAACGAGACTCTACATCTTATGTCTCAGGTTAACAGGGTAATGTGGTGCTGTGTATGTCATCCTAACTAGCGCTACGTTATTATGGGCATATCACTTACTATCAGGTGAATTTCCTGCTGGTCTCGTCGTTTATTTGAATAAAAAAATCACAATAGTATTTGACTCATATGAAAGTTTACAGTGTGATAATATCAATAACCGATTTTGACTGTACTTTATTTACACACACTTTAGATCTAACTTAGGTACGATAGGTAAGTTACTCGTACTCGTACACTACCTCTACCGGATCGTCAGTGACTATCTCTCTGAACGGTACATCATATACCTTGGACAGAACGGTGAAGTTTTGAGCAAAAAAAATTGGTGCCTTGTTCCACAGGCCTCTGTATTAGGGCCTCTTCTATGGAACCAATTAATACCGGAGGCAGGCAATCTTGTTCCGGGTGTGATTATAGTTTATTATGCCGACGATACCCTTATCACAGCTGAAGGGAATCACGTTCACGGTTACTGCTCGCTTGCCATTGAGGCGGTGGCAGAAGTTATTAAAAGAATACGTATGCGGGGACTAAAAGTGGCATTGAATAAGGCTGAGGCCATATGCTGTCGTGGTCCTCGGTAAGCGCCACCGCGAGGTTCCCGCATCATAGTAAGTGACGCCCTTATCGAGGTTGGATCCAATATGAGATACCTAGGACTTACCCCTCGATTGCCGATGGAAATTTCGAAAGCATTTCCAACAATTGGCTCCTCGTTTTAAGGGGGTAATTGCTAGCCTAAAGCGCCTGTTACCTAATATCGGTGGACCCGAAGCCAGCTGCCACCGCCTCTATCTAGGCGTAGTGCGATCAATGGCTTTGTACGGAGCACTTGTATGGGCCAAATCTGTAGCGGAGCACACCGTCACATATTTAAGAAGTCCCCAGAGAGCGATGACTATTGGGGTAATTCGGGCTTACCGCACTGTTTCTTTTGAGGCGGCGTGTGTTTTAGCAGGGTTCAGTCCATGGGATCTGGAGGCGGAGTTTTTAGTGTCGACCTATGTATAGCGCTCGGAACGTCGAGCGTAAGGACAACAGCTCTCCAGAGATCACATGCTCGACAGTCATTAGACAGACTTGTACATCCCAGAGTTGACAACAGAACAATCGATGCTGTGTTCCCAGTTTTAAATGACTGGTTGAACATACTACATGGCGCTTTCACTTTCCGATTGGTAAAGGTGCTGACTGGGCACGGATGTTTCGGTAAGTGCCTGTGCCGTATTGGTAGAGAACTATCAGCTATGTGCCGTCATTGTGGCAGCGGTGAGATCTCGGCGCAGCATACGTTGGAGGATTGTCTCAGTTAGACAAATTTAGGTTGAGATCTCATCGCTGAAATAGGGAGACACCTCTAGTTGCAAGCTTTTATTAAGGCTTTGACAGGAAGCAAGAAAGCGTGGGGTGCAGGCGTCGCCTTTTGCAAACAAGTCATGTCGCAAAAGAAGGCTGCGGAGAGGGAGAGAGAAAGAATTTCGGTTCTCCTTATTCGTAGCCAGAGACCTGGGCGGCGGAGGAGAATGCATAATACCCTCCAACCCTTATAACAGAGGCTACGGCAGCCGGTTCACGGGTCGCTTGTTGCCGTAAATCAAAGGCCTCAAGGTGGCGCGTACGATGCCTCTATGCGTTAGTGAAAGGTCGGGAGTTGCAGCTCAACTCTGAGCCGAGATTCTGTAATGGATCAATTCTATTGGGACAGAGGAAGTATACGCAAGCGCTCCCGTAGTTCCGATCAAGGGTTTTAGCCGGTAAGAGTCCGGCATAACTCTTCTACTGACCCGGCAGCAGAGTATCCGATGTAAGATTCCCCTACGAGAGAAAAAAAAAGGTCAGTTACTCGTAAAAACAATAAACTTAGAAGAATTCCCAGGATATCTTTTTAAACCGGATAATAGGACTGTTTATTTCTTTGTAAATATAACAGCAAAACATCACGCGATAAATTATACTAACGAGTAACGATCTATTCACAGCAACGATCAAGAGGCGGGTAGTTAATGATTACTATCGAAGGTCGTGAATGGCTGCATAAAAATAGACGAAACGACCAGCAATCAAGACTCCAGCGGTTAACTACTGAAGTTATAATTATACTACCACTCAGTAACAATTTTTTATGAACAAAATTAAAAGTACTAGTAGAACTTTATACCTGTTGATGGTATGTCCATATTGCTGGAGATTATATTTTGCTGGTGGAAAGTCTCTGTTGCCGGATACTTTTTAAATAAGTACCATCCCAGTGCCTGCTGCCGTCAAACAGTAGTGTGCAAACATTACTGTGCTCAAGTTTGAAGGGCGCTGTAGCTATTGCCATTACTGTGGCAACGATGCTAAACATCTTATGACTTCAAGGCGACGAGCGCAATGTAGCGCTGTGTATATCGTCCTAATTAGCGCTACGTTGTTATGGGCAGGCGTGTCAGCTCGTCTCGTCGCTTCCTTGAATAAAAAAATTACTTACCATAGCAGCTCCCATTTCTCTCGCTCTCCAAACAGGGACAGTGATGTTTGCACACCACTGTTTGCAGCCAGGAATTTGAGCTGCGGTGGTACTTAGACAGTCGCCGCCAACGGAGACCTACCACTGTGTGAATCATATCACTTCTTCAAGCAATTATGGACAATAGATATATAATATGTAAAGCATATATATATATAAATGTTTATATGTAGTTCAATCAAAGCCTTAATGTAATGATAAAATCAAATTACCGACGAAGCCTTCGCGTCGAGTCCTTGAGACAAGGATGTGGATCACGGCCTCGTTCTACATACTGTTTTTGTGTTAGAGGATCAAAAAAATCCGGTCACGCTATAGGATAAGGCTATCCTATTACATGAAGGTCGGCAGGGTTCGGGTTGCAGGCAGTTTTCAATATAGGACTTTTGGATAATAGTTCAATTTTTTTTTGTTTTTCTCAAATTTTTATGTAACATTAATTTTAACTATCCTGGTGTAGGTCACAATATTATATATATAACATCCGCAGAAGTAACGTCACCGACATAGTCCAAAAGATTGCTAGACTTACCGGTAGACGTAGTGAGGCCTCGCACTAGGTGGACCGGCGATCCAGTGAGAACCGCGGGAACCCACTGGATGCGAGCAACACGGGACCGATTGATGTTGAGATCTCTAAGGTAGGCCTTCGTCCAGCAGTGGACGTCTATCAGCTGATAATGATGATGATGAGATATATAATGAAAATGGGTATTGTTGGTCCTCCAATCACGTGAAATCTAGTAAACGTATCGACACGGGAATATGAGCATTCAACGCGGAATGATTTGTGGGTTGTTATAAGCCTGTTTGTTTTTTTTTATTTCATAGATCTTTAATGTTTTTGTTTCTAATCAATTTTTATAAACATTTTTATTTTGTATTATTTATGCAGTTGCTATAGTAACTGTTGTTATAGAAAGCTATTTGCAATATAATTCTATCTTACGGCCAACAATGCGAGTGGGGAACTTTTACTATATTTATATAAGTATACATATATATCATCACCAGCCGATAGACGTCTACAACAGGACCTAGGTCTTTTGGTACCAAAAATATCGTGATGAATCCTTACATCTCTTATATATAGCTAGCGGTACCCCGGTCGCTTCGTTGACCTGATATAGAATTAGGCTTGAAATTTGTCCGAAATATTCCTTGAGAGCGACCGCAACCGCAAATGACTTTCTATATCAACCGTTACCATAGCAACCGCATAAATAATACAAAATGAAATGTTTATAAAAGTGAATTATAAATAGAATGAAGTTCAAAAAATAAGTAGCCTATAATCATCTACAAATCATTGCGCATCGATTGCTCATGTTCCTATGCCGATACGTTCACTAGTTTTCACGTGATTAACGAACAAACAAAACCCCTTTTTATGATGATGTTTGCGTCGCAGTTTTATTGACAACCATTGCAGCTTCATCGGACTTGGAGCTCGCCGATCTGCTATCCGCGAGCTAAAATATTAAAAAAAATATTTAATTAAAACTTTAAAACAACACAATAATACAAAAACAAAAACATAAAAACAGAAACCTGAAACCAAAACACAAAAATAAATGTATACATATAAATTTAGTTTTTCTGTTTTGGTTTATATACTTACCTGGCCAAGAGGATATCGTTATAAAACAAAACTTATTTTCAATATATATATATATTTCTATATATGTATGTTCCGTGGCAAATTTAGGATTTCTTAATGAAATTAAAGAATGTTATTATTTTAGAATATACATATATTTGTCATAAAAAGAAAGACGAAACATGCGGATTTTATTTTTTGAAGATCACTCCGTCCAAATGTTTCTCATCGCGACGTACACACTCGCGGAATCTTTCGAGAGTATTCTGAGTGTGTCTCGCGAAGGAGGCTCATGGTGGCTCTTGCTGTGTGAGGCGTGGCGCCATCTTGTTGAAACCACGTGTGAGAGCCGTTCGATGGATGGTCTCCTAGTTTCGGTATAAAATACTCATTAAGCATGCGGCGATAGACATCACCATCGACAGTTACGGTTGCTCCGCGAGAATTTTCAAAGAAAAACGGTTCAATTATTCCATTGACAGAAAGAGACACCAGTCCACACGACATCGTGACTGACCAATCCGCACAAATGTCGCGCCAAACTGGAACCCCTCCCCGATCCCCTGCGCAACCGTTAGAAAAATATTCGAATTTCAAATCCTAAATCTGCCACGGGACACTAACCGATACCATCGATGTGGATTTAAGTAACTAATCTCTCTGTTGCATGCCGGTGCATATAATAAACACATAAGCGATAACAAATTGACCATGTTTTTGTTTATTTGCCCTCCGTAGGCAAATGTGGTAGGATGCCTAACAAATGTACACCTTGTGGCCAACGTAACAAAGTTGTTAATGTACCCAACGCTAACCCGGAAATCATTACGAATGTGTACTAACAAAATTTATCGCAACATAAACAACCTTTAATGACGGCTGGTTTAACTTGGATTTACAAAAAATGCGGAAGTATCAACTTAACTGCTTGTGTAATAACTTAAATTTTGTTTTTTTTTACGAAAAAATTCTTAATATATTCCTCGTTAAGCTATTAAGAAAATTGTTAGTGGGAAGCGAATAGTCTGGTTATGCCTTTAAAAGTTTTATATTTATATATATATATATATATATATATATGTATATATCTGTATATACTATATATATATATACTTATAATCATTATGTGAACCGATGGACGTCCACTACTGGACGTTGGTTTCTTGTGCTGTGTTCCACAGTGCACAGTCTCGTGCTGTTTTAATCCAATGGTTCCCAAAAGTTCTTAAACTGCTGGCATGGCGACCCCGCACCGGAAAGCGTAGTGATGGCAGACCTTCCGCCGGGGGAACAGGCGACATTTATATATATAAATGAAAGAGGTTTATTTTTATTCGCCACACACGTGAAAACTAGTGAACGTATCGACACGGGAACGGGTACTTCATAGGTACTTAATCATTTTATTTATAAATAATCTTTTAAAAACATTTTCATTTGGTATTATTTATACGGTTGCCATGGTAACAGTTGCTATAGAAACTCATTTGCGGCTGCGGTTGTTCTCAAGGAATACTTTACGCCAATTTCAAGTCTAAATTAATATTACGGCCTGAGAAGCGATCGGAAAACAGCTAGTACATTTGAGATTTCCACAGATGTAGAGACCCATCAGGATATCTCTGTAACCATTAGGTCTACATACTTGAAATTTGGTAGAGATTTTTCTTCTGCCATTTAGAGATGAGCTAAGAATGGATTTTATAAAATATCTTCCCTAAAGGGAGTTGCGATGGTATTAAGGCCAACGTAGCGAGCGGGGTACAACAAGTTTGCAATAAATAGAACACTACGACACAGACTACAATTTATAAGCTATAAATTGGTGAAAATGGTCTACGGTCAGCCGTAGAGTTGTGGTCCAATTATAGCAATGATTCCAATGATTATAGCAAACAGCGAACGGAAAATTATGGTCACTATCGAACCGACGTCATTGTACGCATAAATCTGAATCAAATCTCGAAACTTCGTTACATTGTGTATATGGTCATTTAATGGCCGTTATTCAAAATGTCTTATAAATATACATTGAACAGCAACACGAACCCTTAATAGGAATTTCGGTCAACTCACATAACGTCTGTAAGCACATTTCTTTCGTAATCTTATGGAAGTGGTTATTAGATTTTTTTTATATGTTTATGAAGAATAACTTAGGTGGCTGTGTAAACATTTTAATTAGCATCTCATTCATTACTCAGGCGTTTCATTAAACACTAGATAAACCACAATTTTCGTATCATCATCATCAGCCGATGGATGTCCACTGCTGGATGTAGGCCTCCCACAAAGATCTACACATACAGTCAGCATAGCGATACCGCTGGACACTAGAGAATATTGTATATAGGTGGTCATATAAGCGGATTTGGGCCATTCCCCATCACGTTGGGCCATTTCGTACCACGCTGAGTTAATGCGCGTTGGCGGGAGCTAGAGCCTCGTTTGTTAATTAGCAGGATGTACCACTAGCAGATGACGTTGGCTTGGGTCCCGTGAGTTGTTGTGTGGGACCCTTTACACCCCTTTGTACGTAAAAACATTTTCAGTTGTCTAATATACTTACCATCAACTGTCTAGGTAGATACCACGGCAGCGCGTATTTCTGTCGACAAATAGTGCTGTACAAACGTTACTGTGTTCCGGTTTAAAGTGCGCTGTAGCTAGTGTAATTAATGGTATAACGATACTCAACATCTTATGTCGCGACGACAAGAACAATATGGTGGAAATTATATCATTCTAACTAGAACTACGTTGTTATGGGCTAGCGTATTATTTACCATCAAGTCTACGTCCTACCCCTCTCGTAATTACCTTGAATAAAAGAAATATAGTAATAAACGTAGGTCTAATTAGATCTCTTGTAGAAGCAGGGTATCTTTTGAATATTACCCTCCGACTAAAAAGAGTATCTGGTCTCGGAGACCGTCTAGGTAAGTACCACCGCAATTGTCACCTATGTCGCTAAACAGTAAACTACAAATATTAGTGTGTTCCGGTTTGAAGGGTGCTGTAGCTACTGAAATTACATAGGTTGATACTTAACAACTTATGTCAGAAAGCGATCAGCACACTGTGGTGGAGTGTATATCATTTTAACTAGCGCCACGTTGTTATGGGCAGGCGTATCACTTACCATCAGGTTAACGTCCTGCTCATCCCGTCGCATCGTCTAATAAAAAAATGTATAGAATATAGGTTTGATTACCTCTTCCATATTACTAGTACTTTACATTGATGCACCGGTGCGTTCCGTAGGAGATTCTGAAGCCCCAGATATCTTTGACTTCTCCCCGAGGGTATACTTTAAGAACATTTCCGCCGCGATAATAAAAAAACAGTACGTCGAACCAAATTTTTTCCTCATCCTTTTTCCGTCTCTGATACGCCTCACCATAACAACTTAACGCTAGTTAGGATGATATACACTAGATCACATTACGATCGTCGCCTGAGACGTCAGTTGTTGAGTCTCGATACTCCAGTAATTACTAGCGGCAGCACCCTGTAAATCGGAACACAGTAATGTTAGCACACCACTGCGGTGGTGAACAGTCTTACCACCAGTAATATGTTATGTATATATGTCGATGTGTCGTCGAATATATTTAGCGTTAGGTCGTTAACTCGCTACGTAAGCGATAACCATCAGCTATCTGTATAGTAAATTCCATGATAACCACATATTTATATCAGTTGCTGTTGATCATAAAATAAACTTTATCGCGATGCAGTAAATGCTGAAGTACCACAACATCTGATCTAAATAAATCGTACCTGGATAATATATAGCAGAGTTGTTCTAACGAGGTTGGGAATTCAGAAAACACTTCGTGATCGTGTAATTACTTCTTCAAACAGGCGACTAGATGTTCATCTAATGGTAATGGTAAATGACACACCTACCCACTACAGTGTGGAGTTCGTCGAGATGATATACACAGCACCATGTTATGGTAATCGTTTTGAAACAAGAAATATTAAATCTCTTTACCCCAGTAATTACATTAGCGGCAGCGTCGTGCAAACCGGACACTATCTCTGCTACAAGGTAATAGTAGAGGCGTAGACAGTACTTCTCAATTTATTGTCTGATTAACATCACCCGACAGAGTCATATCAAAGCAAGCATAAATAGTTTGGATGGTGATCAATTACATTTTCATCCAAAATATTCATGAAATTGAATTATAGGGAATACTTTATAGTTCTATAAGAATGTTTATAAGATTATTATTCTGGTTTTTTTTTATTATTTCAATTAAGCGGGAAGAGCGGGATGTTCACCTTATATGGTAAGTAATTACGCCTTATAAATGCTATTTATAAGACACATAGATAAAAAGAAGAATTAAGGATGCAATAAAGAAAGTATGTCTGTCAAACTCATTTCGGTAAAGAATGGAAGACGGCAATAGGATGCAGTATAAATGAAAGAGAATAAGAATGAAAGGTAAAAAATATATAAAAGAAGAAAAGTATGGAAGAAGAGAAAGAGGAATGGAAAATAAAAATGTGATAAATTAAAGGAACGACGCCCAGGTCTACAAATTCTCGGAGGAACGAGTAAAAAAACAGAGACTTGCTAATTTTAATTTGGTTTATTATTATCTACATAACTATTATATTATACATTGTTTATTAAAAAGTATATTTGTGTATCAACATCGCAAAAATAACAAAGAGCAGCTGTGCGCCATTTAAAGACTAACCTAGTTGAAATATGCATTATACTCCTTTCGTTCCCGCGGATCAAGTTACATTGGTTTTTACGAGATTGTCGTGTAACGTTGAGATAACATAAACATGCTCGGTTTATGGAAAGTTATTCAATGTGATCATTTATCCGTAAAGGTAAAGTCATCGTATTGGAAATAACACAGCATCGTCTATTCCATTGAAGGAACAATAAAGATAAAGCATCATAATCTTCATCAGGTGACATACGATCACTATTGGACATAGGCCTTTTTCTAGGATCTCCGCAACGATCGATTATACATTGCTCGCATCCAGCTGCTTCTCGCAACCTTCACCAAATCGTCGAACCACTTATTGGAGGGCCTGCCAACACTGCGTCTTCCGGATGGATAGAGATATAGATGTTAACATTAACTTTTATCTACGATGAGCTTACTTTACCACAATTTCATCTAATGTTGAAGGATGGATGTTGCAGCTCGATCGCCCAAAATACTCTGGCTCTCGCAAACCAGCGATGTTGATGTGGCGGCAGATTGAAATGATATATCGTTAAAACATTCGCCGAGTCTATTTACCAGAATCGATATTAATCATCATCGGTCGATCACTGATAATGGATATATGTGTATTTTGATAATATATACATTTGATTTAACAAAGAAAATTTATTGAAGTTCTTACGATTATAAATCTATAATTATTAATAAACAATAAACTTATTAATAGTTCCGAAACTTAATTATAAGGCTTGATGGCAGTAGATTTACAATATGAGAATTATAGGTGACAGCGGATTTGGAAAAACACCACCACCATCCCAATTATATAGAACATGTGACTCAGGAATTGGAACAAGGACCTCCAACATCATCATAGTCTGATTAAAAAGATATCTCGATTTCTGTCTTACAAAATGGTGGGTGTCTAGTAATGTTTGACTAAAATTTCTTAACCTCGACAGGTTGGCACCTTGTCTTCTATTAGATCTTATTATTATGATTTTCATTATCTGTACCACCATCATCACTGCAAGTTTCCATTTTTAGTGATAGTATGGGCTTGTTTTTGGCAAATATCTTTTCGTGATCGTTTCTAGTTTAACTGTCTATATCAAATATCACGCTTACTTTATGAGTCATGTGTATGTTAGTCACGGGAATATCGAGTATCACTTTACTTTGGTTTTAATCTAAGAAGCCTGTCAACTGTCGTAGACTACCTACGCAGGGTATTTCACGGCAACCCATCCATTGGTAATGTTCACGGGCAGGCGTCACTTTTATGGTCAGGAAACATGAGCTATTACTTTATCTATTTTTATTATGTTATTTACACAACAACTCCAATGCATATTACTTATATATTAGCTCCTTACATATGAAATTAGCGGTTTGTCGCACTGACCACTTTGATCTGAAATATCTCCTTTTTGGTTAAGAATTCCAAATTCAAATTTATAAATTCATTTAGCTGCTACATTTGAGTTTTGAAAACAGTTATTCATTTGTTTTTTCCTTATTTTTTTTCTTTGGCGTCGCTAATTACCGCACAATGCGAAACATGAAATATCGGTATATATATGAGTACGACTTCTACCGTGGCACCAGTACCAGTGCTGCAGAAAGAGCTCGAATGAGTAATGATGTGTACGGCGCTGGTGTCGCAAAAGAAAGCACGGTGCGTTTTTGGTATCAACGTTTTCGTTATGGAAATTTCGACGTACAGAACCAATGTCCACGGGAAACAATCAGAGACCAAAGTGGAAAATGAAGAATTAAAGGCTATTGTGGAAGCGGATCCATTACAAAGCAATTCAGAGTTAGCTGCTGGCTTCGGGGTAAGTGACAAAACTGTATTAATTCACTTGAAGCAAATCCACTTGAACAAAGGAAAAAACCTTGAACGATGGGTACCTCATGCATTGAGTGAATCGAACTTGCAAACACGCGTCAACTGCTGCTGCTGCTGCTGCTGTGTTACTTTGCTCAACCGACACAATGATGAAGGTATTTTAAATGGAATCATTACTTGTGATGAAAAGTTGATACTGTACTATAATCGGAAGCGCTCGTCGCAATGGCTGAACACTGGAGTCTCAGCCAAACCCTGCCCTAAACTATACGAAAATTGGCTCAGAAAAAGTTACTTGTGAGTGTTTGGTGGACTAGCGCCGGTATTGTTCACTACAGCTTTCTATAATCTGGCTAAATTATTGCAGCAGATATCTATCGTCAACAACTGCAGACCATGAAGGAAGTACTAGGTGCTAAACTACCGAGATTGCTCAATCGCCCTAGGCCTTTGCTGCTTCACGACAACGCAACACCACCACCACACACTGCACAATAAACAACCACTAAGTTAGATGAGCTACAATTGGAATGTCTGCGACATCCACCATACGCCCCGGAGCTTGCCACAACAGATTACCGACTTTTCCCAAATTTGGACCACTTGCTACAAGGAAAAAAATTCAACTCTGATGCGGCAGTCCAAACCGCCTTCAAAGAGTTTATTGATTCTCGCCTCCTAGGGTTTTCTTAGTAAATGGATCAATGAACTCCCTATGAGACGGCAAAAGTGCATATATTACCACGGTGCATACTTTTATTAATTAAATATATTTTACAAAAAAAAATTAATTTATATTCCTCCCGTACAAAACGCCAATTTCATATGTAAGGACCTAATATAATAAGCATTTTTCTGTTTTAGCATTACCTTCGACCGAAGAAAACGAGATCATCCGCAGCATGGTCTACATCGTTAGTTTTTCTGCATCATCCTCTTATTTTTACACTTAAATCACTCCGTATTTTTATAAAGTGTACATAATCTTTATTTTAACATTTATGCCATTAAGTAGATTTGATTTATAAGGTACTTTATTTACTTTTTTAAAATATTTGAAAGTTGGATAAACAGTTTCCTCGTGGTTTATATCCAGTTCGAAAGTCACTATAAAACATTAAAATTATTTATATTGTTTAGACGGTAGATAATTACTGAGAATTTGTGTTTGTTTCGCATAAGTAGGTACCTTTTGTTACGAAGTACCATACAACAGTAGAACCTGCTCAAATTTGTCACCAATCATTAAACTTTGTCAGTTGAAGTAACCTTTTTACTTAGATCAGTTTTACTTAAGACAGTTCTATAACTGTTCGTATGGTTGACGAAAACTTGAAAGACGTTTTCAGAATTTATATTCAGTGCCGTTATTCGTATGAAAGCATTAGAAATGGTACATTTTCGTTAACTCTTTCTTCACCCCGTAAAATGTACAATGTCTGGTGGATCTGATATTTAGATGAACTCACGGACAAGAGTAAGTTTGTATTTACATAATTTTATTTGACCTTAAGAGATGTAGTATACATTAGTCTTTCAAATATTTGAAGTAGTTATCTTGTTGACCTAACATTAAAGCTTCTACAACGCGTCGCTCCGCTCCAACGTCACACCGCGACCTTCCGTAATACGAATATAGATGGAAAATGTACTTAATGTTACCGGAAGTAGAAATTTATATCACTTTAATAATCGTCAATACATAAACGCTATAAAATTTTAATTTAAATTTTCAGCCTTACCTCCATTAAAGTTAACATTTTGTAATTTTTATAGATTTATGTGGAAATTGTTACATTATTTGGGATGCTGCAACGTAACAAACATACATAAGTTTTAAAACGAATTTAACTACTAGACATTCATATTTAAAAATCAATAGGGAAATTTTTTATTCATTTAATTAAGAAAATATAAAGGCTTATTAAAAATGGAAAAGGAAGCATTTTTATTGAATTTTTTAATACTAAAGTTACCTGTCTTTTTATTGTTTGCTAACAATCGAGAGATATTTCACAACTGTCGTCTGATGATCCTGTGATCTTCAAAGACAAGAACAATACTATCTTATTAATAACTATTAAGATAATATTATTCAAAATTAACTCACGAAATCATTGATTTTGTCATCGAAGAATCTAATGGGATTGTATTAAAGTACTACGAAAAAGATCAAGTTTCAGTCGTCATTTTGTACCTGAGATGACAGCTTGAGAGCGCTGCTGGCAGTTTTAGACTACAACAAAAATGGCTTTGTAAATAATGAATGTATAAGACGGTACAAACCAGAGCAACATTAGTTACTGTAATTACAAAAAAACTCGGAACTATTTACAGACAGTAATAACACTCCAGAAAATATGACTGGCAAGTCATGGTCAAACTTTTGCTTTAATGAATTGAAAATCTCAATAATTCTTTGTACATATGTACAAAAGATTCATATGACAAAGGAAATTTGTTTTATTGTCTCAAAAATCTTCGTCTCAATTTTTTTGCAGCTATTTTGGATTTGACCATACAGGTGCCAACACTATGTTGTGGGAATCAAATTGCAAAAGCCACTCTGCAGAGTAATAGATATTACCTACGCGATAAACTCTGGCACTCCGCTTCTATTATTACGAGATGTGTTGTGTAAATGCACTGCGGTGTGATCTCTCCATTTCCAAATTTACGAATATCGTCTTTAAATCAAATTTACTTATCTATTATTGCAATGTCTGAAATTATAAATGGAAATGGTAAAGCAACAGTGATAGATAGTTGTGATAAATAAGAAAGATTACAGGGACAGTACGATGTCACTTAGATTTATTTTTATCTAGTACTACAAGAAATTTTACAGAAAATCACATAAGTAGTAAATTATCATATTTTTATACCCAATCATATAGTAGTAGTGTATCATTCCAACAATTTACATTAAAAACTACTCTTCCATGTTTCAGATGCTAAACATAGATTTTATGCTTTTCATCGAGATAACAAAACGACATTTAAAATAGTATAATTATTTATTTCTTAACAATCATGTTTCCTAACTTTATTTATTGGCTTTAGTAAACACTAATTCTATCTAAAAGTGCATTGCAAATAATCTATGTCGTCTCAATGATTTGTTTATGTTTACACAACCACGGCTCCCGTTGCTGCTGACTATCTCTCCGTATTTATGTATCTATCAATGCCAGGAGTCTATGTAATTTGTTATCAAACTCAGTTGTTGTTTACGTTTCATCTTCGTAATCCGTCGGCCTAGATTCATTAATATTATAGATAGTTACATCATTTTCTAGAATACAATCTATACTTTCATCTCAATTAGATACATAATTACTTATAATCCTAACGCGTCTTCGATTAATCATAATCTTAGAATTGTCAATTTACGAGTATAATTCCCTTTAGTATTGTCTTTTATATATATAACGGAAATCTCTATGATTTTGTTTAGGCTAAAAATGGGGTTTTTTCGAGTGTTTACCATAGACCGTTTCTTTACTCTTGATGAAGTAATAATGTAAACATTCTATTGTTTTCAACTAATTTTGTCAATGTTATACCATTTCGTTGTTTACCAAGCTCGGATACTAAATAATTGATTATTTGCCAAATGTTAATCGCATAGTTCATTATCATAAATTACATCGTTGTAATATAAATTGAAATGCATCTTTACATTGTTATTTAATTAATCATTAAATTTATAACCTTAAAAAAAAGCGGATTATTCAATACATTTCATACAAAGATTAAAAGTAGTAGATGTATTTTACAAGTAAAACGTTTTATCCAGGTTTTCGTGATAGGATTATTTGGAAAAATGTGTTTGCTCTATACGGATGCTATTGAATCCCATGCTCACCAAAATTATACCTGATATTTAATTTATAAGTTCTCAACGTTTCCTATTACATTCGACTTTTTTGAAATTTTCATACATTGCATCAAGAAATGTTCTCGAATCTAAAACGTTCCTTTTATTTTATGGACCGAATATTCATAAACATAAGAGTAGAAATTTGTTTTATCACGAGTTTCTATGGCCAAAAGGACATTACATGTATTTAATCAATCTTATAGTATGTCCATTTTAATATATTTTTAATAACAATTTAATAGTTTTTGTAACTGCTTCCATAACCTATCTATTTTTAGTGGAAATAGAAATAAGGCACAACTCTGTCAACAATTTCTCGTCTGCACTTGTACTGTTTACTGAATAATTGGATACGGAATATAGAGTCGATGTTCACAGATTTTTTCCGCACTGGCAATATGATGCGGACAATCGACTCTACCGTTTACCAATTCGATGCCAATCAACAGTACAAATTGCCTGTGTACAGCATTCAGCGCAACAGTCAATTGGCAAACAATGCAAAGTGTTCCGGCGTTGTTAATTTAGACATCGTTTGCGATTTTGATCTCAAATTTTGGCAATAGTGCAATTACATTTGTAACGTAACCAAATGTTTATGACAATAATCAATTGACTTTCTATGATTTCTTGATCTTGAATTGAAAATGTCGAAAATAAATTGTTCACTTACTTTTCTGCGCAAGTCTATTCTCTGATAGTTTTGAATGCTGCTGGGCGTTAGATCGACAGTTCATCGAATACTGGGATAAGGGACCTGGCGACCGTGGCCTAAAGCCGAGGCAATGAAAAAAGACTAGCACCTGACCATATACACTGCACGACATTATGCTCATCACATTGTAACTGGAAGATGTTAAGTTAGATTTCTGCAGTAATTTCACATGTTACAGCGTCCTCCAAATCAAAACGTAGTTTTACGATTTCAATTGCAGCTCTGCACTGCAGATGGGAATAATTAAATGAATTGCAGCTCTGCATTAGTCTTTATCAAATTCTGTAAAGATTTCTTTTGCATGTGTAAAGTTTTATAACAGGTTAATGCATTATGATGATGATTATTTTTATTACACTGGAATATTAGTCTTTACATTGTATTTTTAAGCTTTTTGTTTGTTATGTATTTAGATTTCATTATCGTTTATGTCATATTTATAAGCTTAAATGTTATCTTTTAAAAGACTTTTATTATCTTTCTTTTTATAATTACACTTGTCGTAATAAATTCTATTTTGATGCCGAAAAAAATTTCTCACTTTTCAAATCTGTTTACATGAAATGATTTTTTTGAGCTAACAATGAACTAAAATTTCATGTCATGTTTACAGTGACCATGAGGTCATGGATAGTGCGGCATACTCGTACTCTCTTTGGCTTTTATATTTACCAACCAGAATACAGCAATGTGGCGGGAGATTTATGGGTGGTAGTTAAGCGAGTTTGAAAAAAATCCTCAGCCACCAACCAAACTCCACAACATGTGGCCATGGAATCGAAACAGGCACCTTAGTGTTATGAGCCGCTGCGGAAAACGTCAAATTTTACAAATATATAAAGAAATAAAGCATTTAAGTTATATTTAGAATACGCAATTACACCAAATTGATACATTTAAACTTATTCGTTTAATTAGTACTCTGTGAAAACATTTTTACAGTGCAAAGGTACTGGATGATGTAAAAAATATACAGGAAACGAAAATATCCCTGGACTTTATTGAGGTCAGGTGTGTTGGTATTTCCTGTCTGATCTCAAACAAATATCCGTAAGAAAGGTTACTGTCGCCGAAATCCAATGTAAGCCGTAAACATAGTCGACACAGAATCCTGAATTATCAGGGATTACTATAAGAATAATGTAACGTTTTACGTGTTTAACAGTGTCCAATGTTTTTTAAACCAACTAAAAATGTAGTTCCTTTAAATTTGGTATTCTACGTTACTTCTGTGTTCAGGGTCGATGAAAATTAATTATACAGATATGATGAACTATTGGTGCAAATTTTAATCCTCATAATCATCTCGATCAATGAGATCGCTGCTTTTAATTATTCGACAAAGCGACAACTCCAGCAAAAGCCTTAACTGGTGACAAATGATACGCCTGTCCATAACAACGTGGCGCTAGTTAGGATTATATATACTAGCTACAAAGCCTTTCAATGGAACACAGTAATGTTTTTACACCACTGTTCGTTGGCTGCAATAGGCGCTGTGGTGCTACCTAACTAGACGGTCTGCATCAACAGAGATCTATCACCAGTGTGACGAATTGGGAGGGATGCTTCACATCCCTCCCCGAGGCGGGCCCGTTCGATTCGGGCACCGAACGAGGGTTGCGGAAGAACTGTTTAAAGCGTTATCCCGCGACCCTTGTGCGTTCCTTGCGGATGTGATGGAATACCGTGTGAAGCTTTTTAGTCGGTTGGAGTCCGACACTACCCCACTACCGGCCCAGTATTGGTACAGGGTGTGCGTTCCGTTAGCATTTTGTTACACACGTTAATAAAAAAAAAACAGTGTGACGAACAGACTACGTAGATCTATTGTGATGTATTCGAGACTCATTATATCTTAAGGCGACAAGCGCAATGTGGTCCAGTGTATACCATTCTAAGTAACGCCACGTTGTTATTGATAAGCGTATCACTTGTCAGCAGGTAAACGTTCCGCTCGTCTCGTCGCTTAATGGAATAAAAAAAAACAGTCAGTCGTTGTTTGTGTCCAGTGGGCCACAGAGACTATTTTAATGTTATTTGTCCACCTAGAGAGGTTTGTCATTCCAGTACTTTAAGTCCTCAAAGGTGCATCGATTCTACGAACTATATGTTATTCTTATTACCATTTCAGCATCACGACTCGCAGGGCTTTATCGGTTTATTGTAATTGACTTAATTATTTACTTTTAATGCGTATGAAAATCCAACTTTCTGTCATAATTCTATGCTAAAAAAAATCTAAAAACAACTATTGTGCGCATGTTAACATTTAAACGAAAGAGCAATTATTAACCATTCAGAATTTTAAATATTTGACTAGTTTATCTCTTAATAACAGTTTTAAATCTTCTTCCGCATGTGAATGCACTTGCCTATATAGCGGCATATTAAGCGATATGAAACGTTCACTGCCTACACGGAAGACAAACGCTTGGCATTCGTATATTTATATCGATTACTATTTTTTTATTCGTCCGAACGACGACATTAGCGAGAAGTTCACCTGATATTAAGTAATACATCTGCCCCCAGTTGATACTGAAGATGTCAAGACTCGTTTCACCAGCTACAACGTCCTTCTAATAATAACACGGTAATATTACCAACTGCGGTGGTTTGTTTCCGCTAACCTACATGACTAGTGTGGGCACTACAATAATTGCCCCAATAATTTAGAAGACAGGTTCAGTAGTGAACTACAATAGCTTGAAATAATAAGATCAATTCGACGAGCAGATCTTCAACCAATGATACGCCAGCGCGTAACAACATTACGCTAGAATTATGTACACTACACCATATTGTGCTCGTCACCACCAAACGTAAGTACAACGGTATACAGTAATGTTTTCACATACCTCACCTACCTAGACAGTCTCCGGCAATAGAAACCTTTCAGCTTTAAACTTTATGGAATGGTAGAAATTTACCTACCAAATTAAGTGCAGTAGTTAAGCTCTTGGGGTTGCTGTTGATTTCTAAGGGTATGTATTTTGTTAGATTTGGACTATTTTGGGGTTATCTCGGATCCGATTTACTAGTTATCAGCATCGTATTGTAAACCTTACTGGTTTAACAGTATTAACAATATCGGAATCCTGTTAAATTGAGATCAAATTTTAATCTTCTGTCTATAAAAGAGACTTCAAAAACGCCTATGTAAGTAAATTTGTATTTATATTGAAATATCTTATTAAAAATATTTATCCTATATATGTAAGCCCAGATCAAAATTTTCTAGTTTCATACATATTTATACTTGTCTACATCTAAATATCTCTACCATGAATTATTTATTACTTGTGAAACTATAATCAGAAGTACAATATATTATACTTCTCATTGTAGTTTGATGATGTATACTTATTGTCTTGAGACTAAGGTTACAATCTAAAGGTCGCAGGATGATCAGTAGTTCATAGTGCACTTAATTGTAGTCATGTTACTACCTGCCTTCACATCTTGTCCGAAGATGATGGTTTCACTATCAAAAATCCCAAGAAAGGTTGAACTCCAGCAGCCGTATGGTTATAAATAACATGACGGTGCTTAGTAGAAATAGGGTAGCTATATGATGATGATAAAGATCAAGAAGATTCTGAATTAACCTTATTAAAAAAATTATAAAATCAAATATCTGTCGTGGCATTTGTATGACGGCCTTGGTGAAAGTATATGTGTGCATTTATACAAACATGAACAGCATTTAACTTTTATTCTTGATGCTAACCTTCAGTTTTATGTAAACATGTCTATGTACAGATGTTAATGTTTGAGTTGAAGCAAGTTGTCGTTCAAACAACGCCACACCAAAAGGTCGCCGCAGCATTTTTCATTTTAAATTCATTTCAGGTATCTGTCACATTGAAATTTCGTATATCATGTAGTCTGTTAGTTCATTAAGTATTTTACTTAAAATTCAATTGATAATTTCAATATACTTGAACTTATTTTTAGCACAAAGTAATTAGTTTTCGCTTATCAACTTTAATGTCAACATGGGACGAGTAATTTAACCAAATTTGTCTCGTGTTACAACTGAATTAAACGAAGTTTTCAGGCATCTTTTTTATAAAAGACATTGTTAAAGAACCTTCGATGAGTTACTAAATATACGAAAAAATGTGTAAAATCTTACTTTAATAATAAGAGTTACCAAAACGCAAACTGTTTATATACAGTTGGTAATACTTAATAAATGTAGGTAATTAAGATGATAATCAATATCGATTAGTTGAGATTAACATCTTTCATTGTAAAAGTAGTGTTTAAACTTTATCGTTTTATACTTGAAAAATCACATACAAAAGTAAAGTATTTTATTCAGTTATTAATAAACAATAGTCAAACAAAATTGTTAGTAAATGAGAACAAATATGCACATACTCGTAATATCTATTTAGTAGAAAACCTTATAACGGGATCCAATACAGCTCTTGAACTGCTTACTTTCTAACTTGATATTAAATACAGCAGCGCGGCCATTTAAATTAACCGTCGTGTTGGTTGGACGACATTCCGTCGGCTATTTTTGGTCTTGCAAAAAATATCCAACACGCAGCCTCCGCCTACAGGGAAAGTTGATCTACACGCATCTTGTTCACCTCTATTAATATGTTAATCAAAAAATTTGTGGGAATTTATAAAGTAACAGCTATTCGGAATTGTTTATCCACCAGTCTCTTTGTTACTGCATACAGAACTTTAACCGGTCCTAACTTTTCAAATACAAATACGATAACAAGTTAAAAGTTTGCGTGTTTCTCGGTGTAAATAATTGTATGAAGTCTATTTTAAGTATAATATAAGATGATATCGTTACTAATAACTTTTTAGCTATAGAAGAACAAACCTTCTCATGACTAATCAATAATATGCGTCATGAGAATTTATTCATAGTATAGCAAGAATTTGTCAAAAATGATTTTGTAAGTTATCAGAAAAATCAGTAAATCTCAAGGAAAGCTAGGTTCCAAATAAAGCAAAGTGGCGTGAGAGAAGTAAGAAGAAAGCACTCTGTTATAAGACGAGATAAATGCTAAGAAGAAGAAGAAGAAAAAGACAAGTCTGTAAATAAAGAAACAGACCATGCAACGATATATGAAAAATTAAGTATAGTCTAAACTAAAATTCAGGAAATCATCAATAATTAAATGGCAAAGTTTAACTTACTTGGGATTATATATAACAATGTTTGTTATGTACACGTTACCATTACCTTTTTTTTAAAGATATTCTATATGCATATTACTAGGTAACATGATCTGACAGCGAAGCAATAAATTCATTGTTGTCATCTCACAATCTCCGCGAAGTACCGACTCACGTGCGCGTACCCATCCTTATTGCAGCGATGACGCACTAATTGCGATAACTTGCTGCTCCGGCGGCCGACGTTAAGTGCTTTGATTAGTTGAAAACCTAGAATCACAGCACATTCAGATTTTACTTCATCAAGGCTTCAATCATCTGAATTTTATACTCCTACATATGCCGCAATTCGTATTTCAGACTTCTTAATGTTCCTACCGCAGCAACTAATCGCTTTCTTTTACAAGGAGTTTCCATACAATGTATTCTTTCACCGGAAGCTTCATCTCAGTGCAAAATCAAATCCGCGTCTCTTATCCTATCACGGCTTCTACTGATCTACAGAACTCTACTTCTTAGAAAGAAAATTATAAAAATGAAATAAACACCTTACTATTACCATTCCTATACATTGATAAATATCGCAAATAGACTTCTACGATCCTACTTATTAACCTTTATCATTAAAATATGTTGCGGCCAAAGTACATCACCTTGTGGTACACCTAGTACATGTATTACTTAGTACTTGGATTTCTAATAGGATCTAATCTTTAAACAAACTATTTAAATGAATCAATATCTGCACACACACAGTAATTTGCATGCAACACAGTGTTGCGATCCGAGAGGCTTAGACAAGTGTCCATTTATAGATGAAGCGCTGTAATGATATCCGTTTGTCCCCTGAGCCTGCTCGGTGTCCTTCTTGGGTAATGTTGGCTTGTGAACGCGTTCTCGTCTCGCATATATTTAGCAACTCATTGCTAATGCAAGTAGTTTATTTGTTTTGAACCAAATAGTTCAATTCACACCACATTCCTTCACATTGATTGCTTTAAGTTACTTTTTATGTTATTTTCATTTCGGCGATTGATGCTTAGTATTAATGAGTGCTCTCAATTTATTTTCATGTACCTTTTTATTTATCGGTGTAATTAATATATATCCACGTTGAACACTGTGTTAATTATTGTTCATCCAAAAAAGGTTTCAACTTGTTTTAATAAATTTACTCGGTATTTCAAAAACAACCTGATTTTAACGTTTCCGAAAATACGTCAAAACCAAAAATTTCACTACCCTTGAAAGAATACAAGCAGTATTTAAATAATCATACAATAATTATAGGCGTTATAATGAATCAACCAGTTGTTTAAACATTCATGTATATGAAGTTATTGTGTTTGAAGGTAGCGTGGATGTTTTGAGGCATTTATAACTTTTATTATACATATCTGTCTCTATTATATGAAAAGTGAATAATTATTAATTATCGTATTAAATCTATGTTGGTTAGAGGACAAGAACAAATGTGATCAGAAATTGAGAAAATTTTAAGAATTTTAAATCTTCCGGCGTCAGTGTTTCTGTTCATAATATTGGAGTCTGGAAAGAGACAAGGTTCTTGTAAAATAGTTCTTTATAACCTAAGTTCCTCATGAGGTGGGAAGATATTTTCTTATACATTATATAATAAAACTATTGTGTTTCAGCATAATACGTTCAACGACCCGCGCTGTTAAACGTGCACCCGGTGTGGGAAAAACCGCTGTATTATACGGGTCACAATCTACTGTATTTATTGTTTTAATCTGTATTAAACCGGTTTTATTAATTACTAACCATATTAAAATGTTCCGAAGAAATTAAAAACAACGTTCTCGTTTAATTAGGTAATATAATTCAGAATCAATCTTTATTATATTGGCACATTATTACTGCACTGGTAATCGATATTGCAACGTTTTGAATTGTAATAGGGGATATTACCGATGTGATCATCATCATCAATCGAATCCTCTGGTGGCAAAAAGCGTCTCTCAAAGATCTCAGAGATATTGATCGGTTCTATGCTGTCTGCGGTTTCTCATAATCATTATCGTTGTAGTTTATGTATCACTGGTTATATATAACCTATTTTAAAATTAATATTTACACTTAGATTTATTAATATGTTAATGTTGTATAAACATCTATCCCAGTATCCTATGATCTTTAAGTCATCTTTTGATTAAAATGTCATTAGACCTCTATGAACTAATAATGAATTCTATTGGCTAAAGGCTAGTAAATTTCACACATATTTCATCCATCGATAACACCATCTGATCTTTTTTTAGCATTATCTTTTTATTCCTCTTCCACATCTTTAATGTAAGATAACTGAGATTCTTGTTAATCTTAAAAAGAAAGTTAAAACGCAAGTATTTTGAATTGTTTGTGTGCTAAAAAGTTTAAAGACACACCTGATGTTGGGACTATGCATGACAATGTGACGCTAGTTAGGATGACATGCAAAGCATCACATTGTGCTCGATGCCTTGGGACTTGAGATGTAAGTCCCGTTACCTCAGTAATTACACTAACTTCAACTTTGCTCACCACCGTTACGCAATATTTACAATTGACTTCATTATTAACAACACCTACTCTAAACCTCTCTCTCAATAACATCTTTATGTTATTGTTTGTCTCTCTCTTTCATCTCGTCTGCCGTCATACTTGACATTAATTGTGTAATAGCTTATTTAATTATTGGATTACCCTGATGATAGTGGTAGCTATTATTGGACGTACATAGTAAATATTTTCATGATATCAATATCGTCATAGGTCGACACGGAAACGTCACGGCCTGTGCTATGGGAAAACGCGAGTGTTCGTTCCACTCGTACGATAACGTCTAACTGTAGACGTGATAATCAAACCGTGCAGTCTGATAAAGAGAATTGTGAGTGTTTGTGCGTCCATTTAAATTGTACTTATTGACATTATTCTATAACTATCATCTAGATCTCTTAGACTTTTTTACCGCTTTCCAATTTCACTACAAAAGACCCACTAGTTATGAAACAATCCTCTAAATTTTTTCTCACTTTGTATACTTGCATTTGATGACTGTCGGATTTGTCTCGTTCTCCTTTTTATATGTCACTAATACTGATAATTTATACTAATATCCAAAACTATTATGTCATGAAATATCTGTTATACTTAGATCGTAGCAATCTAATATTAGTAAATACAAGTATCCTAATCATATGGTTAATAATAGTTTTTTTAAAAAACTGGTCCTATGTGATTAACAGTTTTAAACTGTTCTTGTGATACTGGTGATAGGTCTCCGGTGCCTGAAAAAGTCTAGATGAGTACCACCGCAGCGCTTATTACCGCCACCCAAGCAGTAGTGTGCAAACATATATGACTTGCCTAATTGTGGACTTAAGAATTTACTAATTGATACTAGAGATAGACTTTAGCCAGTAGATGGTGTATTGATGATTATAAAAGCCTGTGTTTATACCTTAGATAAATATTGTCGTTTAAATTAGCATCAAATTATGCCATCTATTTCGATTTCGAGTCCTTACTGTTAAATTTAACTTCAAAAGTAATAACACAGTTTAATTCATTAGTCCAAACGCACTCGGCTATTTATCAGTGATATTTTCGTGTCCGGCT
This sequence comes from Ornithoptera priamus, assembly GCA_029034505.1. Lineage (NCBI taxonomy): Eukaryota > Metazoa > Arthropoda > Insecta > Lepidoptera > Papilionidae > Ornithoptera > Ornithoptera priamus. The sequence continues at coordinate 1,400,734 of JARDWD010000685.1, forward strand.
CGCGCCGGTGCCAATAGAAGTGGCCCTGTGCCAAGCGCAAGGGGCTTGCTGCATTCGTCCATGTATTCAATCAGCTTTACTGCCACGTAGTAATGACATCGTGCTATAGTTGTCAATGTTACCTACTTAAGTTGCATCCAGCAATTGCCAATGCTGCGAATACTATTCAGGTTTTGCAGCATTTGCATAAAATGAGATCCGTTATGTTCACGAAATTCGTTATAAGAGTAAGAGTTAATTATTTTATGGTTATATATATATCATGTATATCACAAATAAGCCATTGTCATTAAAGCTCTAATAAACAAAGGAAAATAATAATATATACTGTTTATATTAATCTGAACTTCATCGTCATCAGCCGATACACGTATACAGCTGGATATAGGCCTCCATCAAACTTTCCTCAGCCTTGATCGACTAATCGATAGGTTAGTACCTCCAACAGAACATTTATTACTGAGAACTATAAAAAAATAATGAGGTTTATAGGAGGCATTTAGTCTTTAGACAGACCATGGTAAAAGCCAGCAGTGTTGTAGCTTAAGCTAAGTCAAAGATTTTTAAATTTCATTTCAAGTTCTTCACCCTCGGGTATTTTAGAAAAGTTCTCATTAAAAGTAGCCTCAAGGTCTAAGCTATATAATAAACATCCCTCTCAAAGTTCCCACCGATGGTGCAAGTTATGTGACTATAATACAAGTACAAACGTACTGAAAAACTTAAAGTTTATAATATATATAAAGGGTAGATGAAAGTTTGTCTCTAACATCTGTTTCTTGGTATTTATAAAGAATAGTACACTAATGGGAAATATCAATGATACATGGAACCGATATGTAACCATATGCTGTCCAATAACAATGAGGACCGCAGACTGCACAAGGATGAAGACAATTAACAGAAAATGAATACAGCTTCAATTTCATGTTATCATACGGACACGATTTAATAATAAAAGAACATTTATTTATATGTGTTATTTAGATGATGTACATCTCCCGCACAAAAACTCACGGGACCCAAGTGAACCTGACCTGCTCGTGGTTCACCCTGCTATATGGGGTCCAAGAAAAGTCAATATATATTATGTAAGCAGTACAATATCTAAATCTTTCAGACTACAGTCTGAACGTGATTTAAAATATAGCTAAGTAACATATGAGACGTTCACCTGATGGTAAACGACACCCCTGCTTATAATATTGCGCTAATGAGTTAAATCTCGTTATCTGCATAATTTAACTACCTAAAACGCCCTTCAAACCGAAATGTTTGTATGATACTGCTTGGCGACAGAAACAGGAGTGGTTTTTTTTTTGTTTTACGTGGGAGAAATGCCTGCGCATACTCGTCCTCGAGGAGGCAAGGACGGGTTATGTCGGACTTGCACCGACTAAAACTCCCACGCTGTTCCGCCTCATCGTCTGGTGGCAGGATCACGAGAACGTTTTCGCTCACAACCGCGACCCTGCCGGCGCTGTTCGATTTAGCAGTCCCACCTCGGGAGGGAGGTATGAACCCTCCCTTTTCAGGGCGCGCCAGCCTACCCGTTAACGGCCGCAAAGGATAGGGAGAACGGCGCATCACAATACCGACACTCCTCTTTCCCCGCGGCGCCACCGCCGCCGCATCGCCGATGCGACACCGGATAATCGCAGAGGATACTCCCTCCGCGACTCCACCTCGGCTACAAGGGGCAGTATGAAACCGCCCCTGCAGCCTAGCCGCAAAGAGCAGCATAAAGGCGCCCATGCGGCCCCCGGCTGATTTGGTGAGCTCCTGTTATCCAACCGGTGCTCAAACCTGGAGCCGCGGCGAAGGGCCGGCCGGGTAGGTTCCACTTCGCTTCACCGTGTGTCGGTCCACGGTAAGGAGATCTACTACCAGTGAATATTTTTCTCGTTTATTCTACGGGAGCTGAAAACGGGAATGTCTCGCTCCATGTATTCAGAACAATAGGCCCGTAAAAAACGGGAACATGTTTGTGTGCGCGTACGCACGCCTGGCAAACCGCCACCTCTGCACGTCTCGGTCTACATACAGCATTAAACAATTTTTTTTGTTTTATATCAACATAATGCTAATAGTTAAGTATTATGTATATTTGTTGGTGGTAGGTCCTTGTTACCGGATATCGTTTAAGTACAACCGCAGCTCCTATTTCTGTCGCCAGAGTCGTCGAGTCGCCAGTGCTAACATTACCGTTGCGGTTTGAAGAACGCTGCAGCTTGTGAAATTACTGGAGTAGCAAGAATCATGTCTCAAGAAGACGAGCAAAATATGGTCCTGTGCTAGTAAGGATGATTCCTTACTAGCGCCACGTAGTAATGTAGTAGCCGTGTAATTTACTATCAGGTGGACGTCTCGCCCGTCACGTCGCTTCGTCGAATAAATGGTGCCCGGTGGTGATGGACCGGAGTAATGATGGGTGGGCGCTGTGTACGCATTAGATACTGTATGCATTTGTATCGCTTGGCTAGTACCGATAGTGATATAGTTATCGCTGTAACAAACAAACTGCTAGTGATGTGAACACTAACCTATCGACAGTGTATAATGTCGTAACTTTTAACAATAGCTTTAATCGATAAGAGAACTGAAGTTCCCACTGCTGGGTCTTAAGATCTTTCCGAATTCTAGTTGGTCAATGTCACATGTCCACAAAAGCTGTTATTTTAGTAACAAGTCGATTTCCTCACTGGAAGGTCATGCTTCGAAGGAAGCGAATCAGCAACTCTTTGAAACATAAAGGTTCTTACTAACTAAACTATTTTCTAAACGGCACAAAAAAGGCAAGATGAATATAAGGGTCTACTGCTGGCGAATGATACATCTGTCTAAAGGAATTTTTGGTAAACAAGGATTTTTATAAACTTTAAAATCTTCTACAGAAATAAGCGTATGGTGATAGTGATTATCTAGCTCAAACGGTATCTAAGAGAGAGAGGACTTATGAGGATTCAGAATACTTTTGGTTACTTTAATTTATAGTAATCAAGCCTGTTCTCCGCTCGCTTTACTGGTCGTAACACCCTCACAACTTGGGGAAAGGGTTTTGTAAAATCCATACTTAATAGCAGAAGCAATATCCTTAGTCAACTTTGAGCGTGTACGTGTAACAGTTTCGGAGATCTCGCGATGGGTCAATGAATCTATGGATCTGTATAATATATATTAGTTTAAATTTAGGCACGTTCCTTATCCTAACATCACTATAGTTAATTATCAATGTGTACTTATTACAGTTCTTTGCGATACTTAAAGTGCATTCGCCGAGCCCTTTCAGAATATGTAACAGTAATAATAAAAATTGGATCGGATGATTATGAAGATTAGAAACTTTTAGGCGCTAATGACATCTACCTAGATGCACCTAAAGGATTAATTATTTATAATAAGGACAACTAACAGCATACAAAATGTTACCGTGAAAACAAGACATTCTTCTCCGCAGATCTTATTTCTACCGGCAAGTTTTACTGTGCAAACATTATTGTGTTACGGTTTGAAGGGTGCTGTACCTAGTGAAACTACTGGGATAACGAGACTTAACATGTTACATTCCTTCGGCGACAAGCACAACGCGGTGCTTTGTATACCATCCTAACTAGGGCCACCATGCTATGGGCAGACGTATCACTGACCATCAGGGTAACGTCCCGCTTCATACAATGAAAAGAAACGTACCACTAATTAACTAAGTTAAACACTTACATATATCATGGGAATCTTTATTTATCGCACTATGCATGTGTGATTTAATTAGAAGATGCATTTGGAGTATATATAAAACAACTTATATAAGAACAAAACGCAATCCGCATGGTGAACTGACGATCTAATGAAGATCGTGGGAAGCCTTTGGAATGCCGGCAGCGCAGGACAGATCGGAGTGGATATCCTCGAGGAAGGCCTATGCTCAGCAGTGGACGTTATCTGGCTGTTAATGAATGAATGAAATAAGAGAATATTTTTCATATAAAATTTTTCAAGAATGAAATTCTTAATGATGTTAAGTATAATGCCGTTTTGTATTAATGATGATGATATATCCATTACATCGCTGCAGGATAATACTCTTAAATAAAATATGTTGCAAAGTCAACAAGCGTCCGGCGACCTTACCAATCCGGACCGGCGTCAGTCAGAGCGACATATTAATAGAATGCGTTGTACGCGGCTTTAATGCGCATGCCCACCATGCGCACTAACGATGCGCCGATATCGATAACTTTCGATTTTGTTAATTTCATAAATTTTAATACATTAGAAAGAAAAAATCTAATTTAAATGTTTTAATTAGCAAAGCGTAATATAACGTTTATGTGTGTTTCTATGACAATAATGTTTGAAAATAAAAACATTGATTCTCTTCAGCGATATTTAAGAGAAGAGGAGAGTGAATAGGCTACTTCTAGACTAGTGCGCTTTACCACCTAAGACTACGCCGCCGTTTACCATCAGTTGGGATCGTAGTCAAGCGTTAGTCTATAAAATTAAAAAAAACCTCAAACAGTGTGTAAACATTGGGATAAAGAAGGTACGTGTATATACTAGTTACTCCTCTTCCGCTCTGCTGGCTGTAATATCTTGACTTAGAATTTGTTAGAACTATTGTCACCCGGCGGCAACCCGCCCCCACCGGGGCCCCTTCTCGGTATTATCACCCTCACAATTCCTTTTGGAGAAGAAAATTTATAAAATCCATTGTTAACTGACCTCTTAACGACAGAAGCAATATCTCTACCAAAGTTTGAGTGTTTAAGTGTAACAGTTTCGGAGATCTCATGATGATTCAATTAATCATTGGATATCACTCTCTCTCTATATATATATATATATATATGTGTGTGTATGTTATATATATATATATATAGAAGAAAATATAATGTAATTTACATGTTATTAGGTGTGGGTGTAGGGCGTCCCGCAAGACAACCTCATTTACACGTGGTGCGCTCTACTAATCAACAAACGAGGCTCTGGCTCCCACCAACTCGCATTGGCCCAAATCCCTCTATATAAAATCCTACACACGACGGCCCCTAGAGCATGGCGTTACCGGAAGCCATGCTGACTGTAACGAAGGTCGAGAGAAACCGCTGGAAACGGGCAGCGCGGTACCGACCGATGTGGGAATCTTTGGGGCAGTTCTATGTCCAGCAGTGGACGTCTATCGACTGATGATTAATATAAATATAGATATAGGAAGATGAAGTTTCTTGTTCCGCTTTTTCTCAGGTCCGAACCATTTGTTTGCTAATGCTTGCTAGAAAATTAAGACTTGGCGTTTGACTTTAAATAGGTTATACTAAAATGATTGCGGAGCAAATTAAAACAATTACAACAAAGTAATTAGAGTAAAAAGTTTATCTTATATTAGGAGGTATACCACGATTTAAATAATGATAGTTACCTTAGTAATTTCTGTACAGTACACCGAAAGGATAATGTTTGGATAATACTCTCTGGAGATTTGAAAATATTTTTTGAAACTCCTCATTAATATTAACTCTTGGTGAGTATGGACATATGGGGTTAATATACTGTGTCTTAGGAGACCGAAAACAAAGACAGACGATAGTACTAATAACACCTTTGATGAGGAGACGGAAATAAATCGATCCTTATTAAAAAAAAAAACATATTTTTAAAACGTTTTAATCCCATCATCAAAGGTATCATTAGTAATATCGTTAGTCTACGTTTTCGGAAGCGGTCTTCTGATATACAGTTTAATCTAGCATCCGGCCAGGGAGTACGTCTGTATTTTTAAGATACCAATTAATATAAATTATCGCTAAAACATAAATAAAATAGAAAGTCGCAGCAATTATATTCAAACGTTTGTCGTATCTAGTCAACAAACTTTCTTACTTTGTAAATTTACTACTTACTAATAACCGCAAATTATACATTTATCTTTCAAACTATAATTAGATTCTTGCATATTAATACATTATAATATGAATATATATAATTATACAGTATCGTGAATTATTCAAATTAATTTAAAGTAGCATGTGTTGATAAGAATTAGGAAAAGGTTATCTCTTCGCACGTCAGTTCAATGGTATGGAATAGACATGATTATTATATGGTTCATGTCGTACGAATTAAAGTACCGATTATTCTAATTTATCGATTAATCGATAAGTGACAACACTAATTCCATCACAATAGTATACTTATTGGAACGACATATATCACATAGATATTCTTGTATAATGTATGTACATCCCTGATGATACCATTTCATTGTATGCATTATAATGATGCGACTCGTTATTGCAGTGTAATTGCGTACAATTATTAATTGCTTAAACAACGATTTCTATAAGTGAAATCGATTTAAGCTAGCAGCTTTATTAGCATAGATTTCAAGATAGACTAGAGAGATTTCTAGATCTGTTAGGAACATTAACGATTTAGTGCGAAACTCGTGGCGATAGCTGAGGGATGCTTTGCTGTTCCCAATTTTATCATTATCAGCCTTTGTTTATGCACTGCTGGACATAAGCCTACCGCCATGTCTTCCACCAAATGTAATCCTCGGCTTATCGCATCCACACACTTCTGCGACCTAGACGCAGCCTCCACTACAAGACGTCTTCCCGTTACTCACAATCTCATTATTAGTTTTCCCAGTATTAGAACTAGGTATTATCTCGTGATTGGTCTTATTACTAGAGATCATTTAAATATGTGCAACAGTATTCCCTATATTCGCCGCTAAACAGTAGTGTGCAAACATTATAGCATTCTGGTTCGAAAGGCGTTGTAGTTAGTGAAGATACAGGGGTAACTGAAATTTAACATGCTATTAGTCAAGGCGACGAAGGCAATATGGTGCTGTGTATATTATCCTAACCGGGCAACGTTATGGTATCACTTACAATCAGGTGAATGTCTCAGATTATTTCGTAGTTTTATTGAACAAGAAAAAAAGCCGCTGTATGCGGGTACCGATTTTTCGAGAACGGATGGTCTTATCAGCTGGTGATGACAATTTATTTGTCGAGTTGTTATAAAATGTTCAAATTATATGCAAACGATTAGTAAACGTTTACATAATCGATTTTTTGTTGTTGAAAAACGTCATTCAAATCATTCTGCAATCATTATCGTGCGATTATCGCTTTCACTACTCGTTCCCAAAGTGCGTAGTGACCGTCGGTCACGTTGCCGCGCATGCGCACACTTGGCTCTCCCCACAGACAGTTCTGTTTACTACATAAATCAAAACTTATACACAATAGCTTGCTGATAGCGAACGTAATTTGTTAGTCTTGACGCATCGTACTAATTTTAAACTTATATTGACAGGAGATGAATAGGGCGACAGTCTTACAATTTTATTGTTAATATCTCCACAAAATTTACTGGTGGTGGTTCCTTTGTTAAGTCAACCCATTAGTCTCGGACTGGTAACAAGAGAACTAAGGTAAACCCCACCTCTCGTAGAAGACGACTAAAACTTTTCGCGGGTTTGGGAACCAGAGCTCGATAAGCGAGCCTTAGGAGAATGGCAAACGTAAGGCCGTCTTGTATTTGCCATAGCACCGTAAAGAGAGCTTTGTCCTTCCTTAGTATATGTTTAGCCAGAGTGCAGAGGAGCACCTATGCGTTCCGTGACAGAACCTAGAGACGCTCCTAACGGACTGGAGGAGACCATCAAAGGGATTTATTTGGTAGAAATCCCACTTAATCCTGACTTTTCCCCAGAATCAGGCAATTTTCTGGAGATTTCCTCTAGGTTACAGAAAGAAGAATCTTTTGCTGGAATGCAGAGGTAGTTAGGCTGCAACTTCTAGTAGTGTGCCGAACAGTAGTGTACAAACATTACGGCTATTGAAATTGACAGAGTAAAGAGACAACATTTCAAGTCTCAAGGCAATGTAATGCTGTATAAATGATTCTAGTATGGACAAAAGTATCACTCATGATTTGATGAACGTCCAACTCATTGCATCAATTCGTGAAATTAAAAACAACATTATTGTACATACTTGTACATTCACTTGTTGCAAGTTTCTGTTGTCGGTTCCTCTTCGTAAGTTTCACTTCAGTACAGTATTCTCTCACTAAGATCACAAGTAACATGACGATACCGTCATATCTTTGAGAAATCAGTTCAATGTACTGCTGTGTGAACATCCTACTTAACGCTACACGATTATAAGACGTATCACTAATACCTACTACTAGACCTGGTCGTCTCTTTGCTCTATACCATGAAAAGATGAACATTATTCCCTCTTGTTCTTTCTTCTAACTAGAAAAAACCGGAAATTGAACCTTTCAATGAGTTATATGGAGTATATGTTTTTGACATTACCTTCCACATCTCCAGAGTATTTCAATTAGATTTTTTTTTATTGATATTAGTGTTTCAGTAAACATCACCATTACAATATTATTCATGAGAGGAAGAATCATCACAATAGATAAATCTAGACGCTGCCGGATCCGGATATCTGCTATTAAGAGATACAAATGTTCGTATTGTTGCGTTTTAAACAAGACTTCAAGGCTGTTTAGTTACGTTTATAGGTCAGTATCACATATCAATGCGATCAATCAGCGTCCACTGCGCCGGCGCCGCCGTTCGTCCGTCTGTCGCAGCATTATCTGTTTACATTATCTATCCACCTTCGAAGCGGATGAGAACGATAAAAACAAATTCTTCTATACTTGCGGTTAAATAATCTTTATTTCCTACAAGTATACTAACAATAAAAAAAAATCAAATAAATGAGTAAAAACTGTAATAAACTTAGAAGCGTGTTGTACCAACTAGACGAAGGACGATAGTTGGATAAAATTGAGTGTAAGGGGTCCTACACAAACACTCACGGGGCCCAAGCCAACCTCACCTGCTTGTGATGCACCCTGCTAATCAACGGACGAGGCTCTGGCGCCCACCAACCCGCGTTGAAGCCAACATGGTGGGAAATTGCCCAAACGAATTTGGCCCGGGCAACATATAACGCACACACACTGCGGACCGAAGAGAAGCTGCGGCAACTAAAGAAAGAATGGAGCAGGATTCGCTGGAGTGTTGTGGGACTATCTGTGGTCCATATCTGTCGTCCGTGTGTGAAGAAACAGTGACCCTCCAATCCGGCAACCTGCTCTATTTCCGGGAGGGCGAACAACAGTCCCAAGGATAATTGGGAACACAACAGAATTTTATGTTAATATCGAATAGTGGTTGTTGAGGAATTTGTCTTCGGAAACATGGAGTTTGTGAAAGTTAAGCAGTTTTAATTACTTGGTACTTAAGTAAACTAGCATTAAAGCTATAAATGTGAAAGTGAAAATACCTGTTACTAAACTAATTGCGCAATTAAGACAAACTCTAATGAAAAAGTGGGACTTCGGGCAAATGATTTGACGCTACAATAAACTGACTGGCTACATGGTAAAGAGAATTATACATTTTTAAATAAAGTGTTAAAATTAAATATTTATCTTGAAATATAACTCCCAATAATAAGAAATAAAAAAAGTTACATCACCGTTATTATCAGCCAATAGATGTCCACTACTGGACATAGGTCTACCCCAAGGATCTCCACGTCGATCGGTCCCGTGTTAAGAATGTTACATACATGTACGAAATTACAGCCACAATGTTAAAAGTTGATTCTTGTACTATCTTCATGGTCATCATCATCGTCAGCCGATACACATCCCCTGCTCGACATAGGCCTCTCCCAAAGATCTTTACATCGAACGGTCCAGCGCTGCCGCATCCAGCGGCTTTCCGCTACCTTCGTCAGTAGGGGTTCATATGGGGAGATTTTTAAGTTATTTTACATCGCGCTGGCCCAATGCTGATTGGTGGGAGCCATTAGCCTCGTTTGTGAATGGGGAGAGTTATACTATCTTACCTCGCCCATATTTGACATAGAGACATGAAGGATCTTCATCAGACAAAGAGTTATAATAAACCAAATTTATGTAGAACTGTTAGTTGTTAGTAGTTTTACTGTTTTTACTAATAAAGCCATAACGGTGAGTGCGTTACTTATATTAGAAGGGACGCCAAAATTCAAATTTGAATTCACTCTAGTAAATTCTAATTGCCTCTAGAGTGCAGTAGATATTCCGATAATAAAAACTTGGCTATAAATAAAATTCCTTGAACAGGATCACGAACGTGGAATATTTACTTTAACTATCCACCGCCGATGTTTTGTTTTAGTTAAATATTTATATTACAGCGCTATACTTTCAATCAGTAACGTCTGTTTGAAGATTGTAGAATCCACACGACCGGAATCGAGAGAACTTGTAAATGCATTTTATATGCAATGATCTATTCTTACTCACACCTCTAGCGCAGCGATTCAAAGTGAGTCTTGGTCTCCGACACAAGAGAGTGCCAGCGTTGTCTGTCTCTCACTGCCTCTTGCCAGTCCACTGCTTGGAGCTCGCGAAGGTCGTGCTCTATGGAACCCTTCCAAAGATATCTGGGCCAACCGACAGGGTTTCAAGGAACGATTTTTTGACTCTAAGATCGACTCCCATCCTAAGCATGTGGCCCTTCCAGCGAAGTCTGTGGGCTTTAGTTAAAATGATCTATTCTATACAAATCTTTACATGTATTAGAAGATAAATATCTACATATTCAATTTACTGGTGATAATTATATTGCAGGAGACCGTCTATATAGGCACCGTCGCAGTTCTAGATTAAATGGTGTTGTAGCTAATCAAATTCCTTTTTTTTATTCAACAAAACAACGACACTAGCAGGACGTTCACCTGATGGTAAGTGATACGCTTTCCACATAACAATAAAGAAAAAAAAACCAGCAATGAAACACAAAATCAAAAACAACTGATGCTCGGATAAACGAACGCTCCGGCGCCAATCTAGATGCTCCGTGACCCTATGAAATAAGGTTTAAATTGAAACCAAATACATGTCGAGTTCCCGCCGCGCCCGTGCGTTCGTTGATCCGAGCATCAGCTGTTTTTGATTTTGTGTTTCATTGCTGGTTTTTTTTTAGTAATGTAATGTATTTTTATGATCGTTTCGACTTTCGACTATCGTTTCATTTAGCTGTACTAACACGATGGAGCTAATAAGACGTTTTAAAAATATATATATTTTTTTAATCAGGATTGGTTTTTTTCCATCCCATCATCTGAGGTGTCAATAGTACTATCGTCCGTCTTCGTTTTCGGAAGCGATCTCCTAACATTCAGTATGTATATAGATAGAAAGATCGGAAGATACGTTAATATGATGATGAGTAATTGACCTGCCTGTAACTAGAAGCTTTTTTTTTATCGGAGGGGAAATTTTTTAAAAGATACTCTGCTTCTAGAGAGGAGACAAGGTTATATGGGATTTTTACCCACTAAAACTCGTTCGGTGGTCACATTCAGTGCGTTGCGGGAAGCTCTGCTCGATCTCGCCTGTAAATAGGAGACCTACTGCCAGTAAATCTTTGAAGTGAAAACTTAGTTTTATGAACAGCTTAGTTCCGATAGGTATGTTTATTCATCTTCATTTGGCCTAATCCTTATGCAACTATCATGGCAAGGCCAGCAGATGTAATACCATCATTGCATATCGCGTGTCGGCGCGGTCGGCCGCGCACCGCAGGCGCCGGCGCTGGCGCGCAGTTCAGGCATGGCTTAACATGAAACACTTCAGTTTCCTCGTATTTAAAATTGTTACACTGCGATATACGATATATATAACTTTTTTTTTGTTTCGTGTGAGAAATCTTCGAAAGATACTAGGAACTCCGCCCGTAAGCAATTGATCGATTGATTGACGATTCTTACAGTTCTGTTTAGCATGGAATCTAAGAGTCCAGCTGACTCCTAGGTGCTCCCGCCCAGACGGGCGCAGTAATCTATGTTAGTGTATAAGAATATAGATTTCAACAGCGGAATTTACTGGATCAACATTACTAACAGTCGTATTTTCTCTTTTTTTATAATCTAATTATTTAATTCTTCAAAGTAAAGGTTAAATAAGTAACACAATACTTTGTAAAACAAAGGTTATTTTCAATAACAGGTTATTGCACCATCGCTCATTGCACTTATAAATATAGTAATTCTCACAGTTTAATGTAATATATAACTGTCAAGTTGTTTATAAATTTTAACCTCTGAACGGTAATAAATGTCTTTTTATATGTTATTAATAAATTAATCAATATCAATTTATAAGAGTAATTAACCTATGTACGCGCCGTAGCTAAAAAATAATAGTCAGCTACAAGAGACGTTTAGTGATGGAGATAAAAGAGTATAAAATTGGATCAATTGATGTAAATGACCAGATCGGACTCATCCATTAAATCTTAACCTAATGATATCTGTTGCTGGACGGTGCAGCATTGCAGGTCGACAACGCACTTGTGATGACTATGGTGTTGCAAGTGTACATACATGTCTTCTTACTATCAGACGGGCGGTATACCTTTTTATCATCGCATTGGTAGAAAAAAAAAACTTCTCCAAATGTATCAATCGTCATACACCCCATAGAAAAAATTGTGTCGATTATATAATTTCGGTGTAAGGTGTCCCGCACAAACTCGCGGGTACCAAGTCAACCTCACCTGCTCGTGGTGCACTCAGCTAATGAATAAATGAGGCTCTGGCTCATTTATTCATGGTGGAATATGACCCAAATCCCCCATATGAATTTCTACCAACAACTGAAGGTCGCAGGAAGTCGCTGGTTGCGTGCAGCGCAGGACCGATCGATGAGCGGATCTTTGGAGGAGGCCTATGTTTAGCAGTGGACGTCTTTCGGCTGATGATAAGCATACATAGTTTCAACCATGACTAATAGCACTGTATATCATATCATATATTACCTAATAGAATTCTTTTTTACAAGTTACTGGACGACTGGCAGCAGCTGGATGTGTATACCCGAATATCGTGCTAAGTGGCGTTCCTTGGGAGAGCCTATGTCCAGTAGTCACTGTCACGGGGTGTTGATGATAATTATGATGACATGATAAAATTCCAATTTTAAAACATCGAAAGACAGTTAATTATTTATTATGATACCTAACGCACCAGACCTTTTGAAACTAAAGGGTTTTAAGCACGTATCCGTTCTTAGTTAAAGCCGAAACAGCGAAAGGTTGCATTAAGAAATACTCCCCACTCACTTCCTGATAAATGTTCAGAAAGTCAATAAAGTAAATGCACGAAGGTACCAAGTTGCGTAAGCTGACTACCGTAACAGGTCATCAGCATTTCTGCATCGGAATGCTGAACTGACGACGTGGCAATTGAGACGGTGTAATGGAAATTGATTTTCTCCGGTTATCAAACGGAAATCGCAGTAACAGAGAGGCTTTAAACGATTTTAATTATGTAAACCTTTCAGGTGATTTGCAATTAGGCGATTTCCTAGTTAAGAATTTCAATTTATTTTTACATTACGTAAACGTCAATACTACAAATTCAATAGTGAGAGCTACATTTGATTGTTTTTTTTTTTTTACTCAATAAAACGACGAGATGAACACGACATTCATTTGATGGTAACTGTTACGCCTGTCCATAACAACGTGGCGCTAGTTAGTATAGTATACACAACACCGCATTGCGCTCGTCGCCTTGAAACATATCTCTTTACCCTAGTAATTTTATTAGCTACAGCGCCCTTCAAATCGGAACACAGTAATGTTTGCACAGTACAGTGTATCAGCAGAAATAGGAGCTGCTTTGGTATCTATCTCACCACATGAACCCCTACAAACGACTGAAGGTCGCTAGAAGCCGCTGTAAGCGAGTAGCCTATTACGGATCGATGTGGAGATCTTTGCGGGAGTCCTATGTCCAGCAGAGGACGTCTATCGGCTGATGATGATAATCATCTCACATTTGATGTAATAATAAACAATCTATACTATGTTGCGAAACGAATTCCGATGTATTCATGTTTTAAACGTGCTTAATAGGAATTATTATATTATAATAATATTTCAATTATTATAATAAAATGCTGATTTTTTAACACTTGTACAAACAGTATTAGTATACTTAAATAATATACATATATGTAATATTTTTTATTTGACCTACAAAACAAGCGAGACTTTCAACTGGTGGTAAATGATTCACCGGTCCAGTTCAATGTGATATAAAAACGTAAGGTGTAAGTCTCAATATCTCAGTAATTTTATTAGCTATAACGACCTTCAAACCGGAACACAATAATGTTTGCATAGTAATGCTTGCCGGCAGAAATAGCTGCTGCGGTGGTACCAGGACCGTTAGTGGCAACGGAGATCTACCACCAAGAAAACAAAAATATGTTGTAAAAGAATATAGTAAATAGTATATTATATTTCTGTGATACTTATATTATAAATCTATTACTATGTTTATACTAAGTAATAAATAGTAACATACAGGAAGCCGTCTAAATGTAAACCAATGCGGCTTCTATTTTTACTGTCCATTTGTAAATGTTACTGTACCATAGCTAGAAAAATATAGTAACTAGTGAGATTACTACTAATACGTGACAATATGTCCAGGCAAATAAATGTTTGCTTGTGGTCGGTTTCTGTTGCTGTGCCAGCAATCAGGTCGCAATGCTGGGAGGAGACATTGCATGGAGGACCGTAGCCTCCTTTTGTGGAACTGTTATGGTACAAAAGGAAGCTGTAGAACGGGATCGAGAGAGGACAGATCCCGTTCGGAGACGAAGCCGTCGTGGCGCTTACGCGCGTCAACTCGTCGTACCGGTGAATGGTGTCCTCATACATTAATTAGGCCTTTGGAGTCGTTGGTGGTCAGCATGGGGGTTCTCATCGCCGAGGCATGTAGGGTCTGCATAAAGCAGACCCCGGGACGGGCTATCCCAACACTGCGTTAGCAAGATCGCAGTCGTGATCTGAACGGAAATCCCGTGACCTCTCCAAACGCCAGTGACCACCGATGGTGTTTTAGTGGGTAAAGATCTCCACATAACTTTGACTCCCTCCCAGAAGACAGAGTATGTTTTCAAAGATTTCCCCCCGAAACCAAAAAAAAAGAGATATCTGTTACCGGAGACATCTAGATAAGCTAGATATGCAACCGCCAATCAGTAGTGTCCAAACATTACTGTGTTCCGGTTTGAAGGATGTTGTAGCTACTGGAATTTTTGTGGTAACAATAGATGTCATCTTGCCTCAAGACGACGAGCATATAGAATACTAACTAGCGCCGTATTTTTATGGGCCAGCGTATCACCTACCAATGTTAGAACGTCATGTGCGTCAATATCTATTCAATCATTCCCGATGATGCAGTATAAATTCCTCGTGTATTTTAGGATCTGTTTGTCGGTGCCGGTCGACTGTCGTGTGTACTGTGACGTCACCTTGTCAGCTGAACGGCATTCAATACTATTTTTAATTCTTAAATTGTCTTCATCCACGTCAAACAGGTTGTTGCGTGACGGTTGCGAAGCTCACGTGATGCCCCAACCTATAATGTGGTTTTTGCTTGCATAAAACAAAAAGTTGTTTTGATTTTAAATTAATGTTCCTCGTATCGATATCCAGGATTATACATTAAAAAATTTATACTAGACACAAACAACAATATACTAGATAAGTAATGGACGGTAGTTGTACGACCTTCAAATACGAAGAATATAATTTAAGGAGACATTAAAACCTGACTGTGCGGTGAATAAGGACCGCATTCAAAAAATCGTATAGAATATGTTCGAAAATTTTATATAGAAAATATATATGAAAAAAAACATCAAATTTTAGGAAATAACAAGGATATTACGAAATAACTACTTACGTAACTTTTGTGTAACTTGATGGATCATTATTTATATAGGTTAAGGGAGCAATACCCTGTGGCCGACTGTATAGAGCGCACGCACGCCCCCACGAAATAGACGAGTAAATGTTTTCAAAGAAACGAAATCATAATTTGAATTGTTTTTTTTTTCTTTTTTCTTTACCTGTAAGCAATTCTAGTTTTATTTAGTATATAAATTGCACCAGATTCACTCATCACTATTATAAAATACTCTAATCCCAAACCTATTGGAAGAAATTTCGTAATAGATTAAGTAGTGCCATTGCACTTATTTCTATGGGTATTATATTTTCACTATGATTTCTATATGAATAAATAAATATTTAAATTAAACTTTAAAACGGGCATCAAATCAAACATTAAATCAGAAAACAAATATTTTAAACAAGGGCGTGAACCCCATACACGCGAATAAGCTCTGCACACCCTCGCTCCTTAAACCTCCCTATACCTATCTAAATAATAATCTCTCAAGTTAGTCAAAAGGTACACAACTTTAACTGTTCCTATATTGGTTCTAAATTAACTAAATTGGTAAGGTTTATTTTGAAGTACAAATAAGTACAGAGATTTCCGGTATGATTTGCACACCCTACACGAAACCTCTATCCACATCCCTGATTTTGAACTTATTTGTTTTATAGTAAATTGATGAAGAAGTTTTAAAGTTGCACATCTCGAGATGATTGTGTCAATTCTTTTTCATTTGATTTAGAATGACTTCAATTGATAATTTTTTTTTTTGACAACGTACATATCTATGTAAGGAACATTTAACTGGTGCCAAGGCTACTGAGATTCGTGTACTTCATAAAAAAAATTGCAAAGAAACAATGCTCCAAAAAGGAACGCACAAAAACAGGTTTTACTGTGTATTTATAGGTAAAACACATTGAAAACAACAGGAAATAAAACCTTTATATAGTAGTATTTTTTATGGATTTATTTCCGTTAGTTTAATTGACAACCATAGCAGCTTCATCATGGTTCTTAAATAAAAAAAAGAAAAGAATATAAAATGTATAAAAACAAAGTTTAAATTAAAATAAAACTTTAAACAAATACAATAACAGGAAAACCAAAACATATAAAACTAAATATATATATAGGTAAAATTAGTATATGAAAGAGCAAGAACAACGCTGAAATAATAGTGGATGGAAAAGGGTTGAAGAGGTGGATAGTTATATAGGGGGAGACATAATGGGGTGTAAATTAATATACTGTAGAATTAAAATAGTACCTAAAAAAACCAACAGTTTAAGACATTGCTGTAGTCCCGGTTGTATATGAGGTGCCAGTCTTCAGCTTCATAGTCTTTTTACATGGTGTAAAATTGGAGACAAGTGGAAGTTTATTGGCGATGAAAGAAAAAACTAATAACATCGCTAAATAAAACCGTTACAGCCGGTTTCAATTTGAATAGTTCACTGAATTTAAATGTAGCCAATTGGATGGTGCTCTTATTCGATATAGGTCTCTAACGACAAAGTAGTTTCATTTAAAACGCATGCGCAGCCGGGGGCTCGTCGGATCACGTTTTTATTTTTAGGTACAGTTAGTACTGGCAGCAAAAAAAAAAAACATTTTTTTCTCGCTGGTCGTAAAGATCTGTAGATACCCGCCGCAGCATCTATTTCTACTGTCAAACAACAGCATGCAGAAATTGCCAAGTTCATGCCTGAAGGTGTAGCTAAGAAATTTACTGAGGTTAACGGTACTTATCAGAGGTTGATGACCATAATAGTTTGCAGTATATAAATTCCTAACTAGACCATATTTACTAAGAGGTTCGTCTATTAAAAAAAATTATGTAGATAGTCCAATTGATCGTTTTTACAAGTGCGGTTAAGATATATAGAATATATCAAATGCGACATATCTAGATTAAGATTTTATTTTGTTCCTGTTATTTGTTACTGGTGATAGGTCTCTGTTGAGAGAGACCGACCAGGTACGTACCACAGCAGCGCCTATTGCAACCAACAAACAGTAGTATGCAAACATTACCGTGTTCCGGTTTGAAGAAAGCTGTCGCTAGTGTAATTACTAAGGTATCGAGACAACATCTTATATATCTAGGCGACGTTGTTATACATATATATATATATATATAACTTTACCATCAGGTGAACGTCCCGATCGACTCGTGGCTTCTTTAAATAAAAAACAAATAAGTTCGTAGTGCACATACATAAAAACTTTTAATCATAAAGTTAAGTATTATACACTCACAAAAGAGTGATGTGAGTGTATATTTGGTAAGTCTCATTTGTGATATTTTTATTTATTATTGTAAAGGTATTGAGGTGGGGTGCGGAGTCTCTGGTGAATGACAAGGCACGCAGCAATATCAGCAGTATATTGATAATGACAGAGCGATTTAAAGTACAGAGCAAGTTATCAAGTACAACAGTATTACGAAGATCCATTTGATGGATACAGTTGTATACTTTGTGATAGGCTATTATCTCGATTCTTGGTATTAGGAAGATCTAGTTAATGGATACAAACAAACAATGTATAGTCCATAACGACTTAGTGACCCAAGTCTTGGCATTACAGAGATCCAGTTGATGCAAACAGTTGCATACTTCGTGACAGGAGTACTATAGTCACCGCGAGGTGATTATGGCCCCATCGCCCTCACATTGAGGGTAGGCCTGTGACCCAACAGTGGGGACGTAAATTGGCTGTTATGGAACCATAATTGTAGTAAGTCGTTTCATAAGAATAAATCCTCTTTGAAAAGCGAATCCTTAATTAGATCCTGTTATCTGTTATTTGGTTGATTAATCTATCTCGCTCACACCCATTTGATAGACTGTTGTTAAAACGAGGATCACCTAGTATTATAACCCGATAAATAGAAATTGTAATCTTACAAGAAGATAACTATCCTAGAAACGTTACTCTTTAATTAGTTCGTGTTAAGTGTTATTTCGTTGATTACTCTATCTCGCTCACACCCATTGTATATATTGTTTCTAAAACGAGATGCACCTAGTGTATGTATAGTTATAACACGAAAAATACAAATTATTAAAAAATAACACTTGTTATTTAATAACAGAAATTAGTACCTGTTTATTATTGTTTAACAGTAATAACAGATATTATGTTTTCCTGTTATAACCCACGTCTAAATACAATTGTATACTTCATAACGACTTAGTGACTCAAGTCTTGGCACTATAAAGATCCAGAGAGATCCAGTTGATGTATACGATTGTGTACTCTATAATAACTTTTTGGTCGAGGGCAATACGCAAAGATGAACGTATGTTATAAGGATTTGCACTGTGATAAGCGATAGCGTGATCTATTGTTTATCGTAGCGCCATCTGTTAAATTGTTTGAAAACTTCTTGTTACATTATTTGTTTTTTTTTTATTGGCATACTTTCTTTGTTTCGTTATAGTTTCTTCACCTTGTCACAGTTCCTAATTTTCATGCTGTTATTACATAAATTTCACTGTCGCTTAATATTCTACTTCCTCAATTCTGATGGTGCCAATACTCCTATTACATTCAGCTCTTTTTGTGACTCTAACAAAAACTAGGCGAGAATTTAATTTTTTTTGCCTCCGTCTTTTTGCGAACCGTATCCCAGCCGCCGTCGGTGGTCGGGACAGCTGCTAGCCATCCATCCCGCTCTGACCTTGATATCTGAACAAAACAACGTAACATAAGTGGTACTCCACAGTTGAATTCAGTGACGATATATCTTAAAGTAAAAATAACTAACCGGTTATTGTTTTGATAAGGCTTATGTTTTTAATTTTTTTAAAAATCCATATTCACTGCGATTGTATAAAAATAATTAATACATAATGATGTCATGTTTTATACAAAATTTGTTATAGTAAATTGTTTGTGGTGATACCGGCTCCGGGTATCTAGATTACTACACACTCTTGAAATCATTCACCATTAAGTATATCTAAAGCGACATAATTTAAAATTTTTTCAAGTTAATTCAATCAATGGCGAAATGGTCAACACTTGCCTTTTTACCTGTTTTCACACACTGTATGATCTGGATAATGAGATGGCTGAAGACGCTAAAACGTCTTCTCTTAGAACACTATGGCGAATTAGCCAAATACAACAATACTGTGATAATGGTACTTTTAGAATGTTAGGGTGGTGGTGGGTGGTGGAATGTAGATGGCTAAGCAAATTTGAATAATAATATGCCTGTCACCATCTAAGTTCTACGTCATGCTCCTCCTTAATCGGTGGCTGTAGAATCGTGTGAATACTTTGTAAGCCACGGTTGATAATCATAAAGAACCTCTTGTTTGCTATCCTTCCTTAAATCATAATAATATTTATTTAATCTTAGTAAATTTACAAATCATATCTATTTATTTAAATCATTAATTAAGCCAATTGTTAAAATGATTGGTGTTGATTGATAGCTGCCATTTCCAGCTGCGAAGACGGGGGTAGTGTAGCAGATATTACACTATACAATAGGTTTCATCATCATCGTCATTTCAACCGATGGATGTCCACTGCTGGACATAGATCACTTGGTAAATATTCGTTTATATTGAGTTAATAATCCTTCATAGTATTGCACGAATATTTAATTTCCTTTGATGCGGGATATAGTACATCATAAATACAATGTTTTCCTCCACAACTGGTTATATACATGTTCAATATTAAGCAACCGTTTCCAGCTGGGTCAGGGAGACCGGTTGGTTAGCATTCAAAGCGCAACATCTCTATAAAAACAATAGCCATTTTGTCCATTACATATTAAGTTAATTCGCTTGTTATTCAGCTTATCATTACGGAGAGTACCACAGCTTTTTCTCATCCAAGTCAGATGCAAAATACCTGTGATAAATATATGGAAACTAATGTTTAAATAGAGCAACAGATTTCAAAAATAATATAATTACTATCAGCCTGTACACGTCTACTATTGGAAAATAGAGATTCCTAAAAAATCTCAACATCGATGGATCCTATACTACATTGCTAATCCTCAGCGCAGACCACGCAATGCGCGAACCCCGACATCCCCAGTGGTCAACAACAATACTCGTGTCACTTCGGAGACGACCAACAAACCCCGAATTTCGAGATCACGCTGCCCTCGCTTTAGAACGCGGTGCTACATCTGCACAACACCCACACCGCGCGCACGAGGCACACTCGCGATTAGGAGCGGCTCTCATCGCCCAGAGTTACCGACACAGGCAAAGTTGGTCGGAGAATGGACCCGAGCTCGTCCTCGACGACCGAGTAGATTCACCAGAAACCAAACATCCAGATACACAATACAAAAATCCACCGTCGGATAATTACACTCCAAGTAATATACTTTTTTAAAAAAAAAAACAGGCCGTGGATCCAGATCCACGAGTCTAGTATCAGATGAGCTATAAGAGACAATATGACTTACAAGCGCTCAAAATCTTCAGAAAACAGAAGCTACGCTGCTTACATCCAGCAGCCTTCCACAACTTTTACCAGTTCGCGGGTATGCCTTGTGGAGAATATTCGAATAGGACCACATTAAAAAAAACTTGATGCCTGTTGGTCCTTAAATCTGGTTTTAGCATAATTGATTATGAAAAATCTTAAGCAATTATATGATCTACCAACGTGGTAGGCTCTCTATTTGTGAAATAGTCCGAATCGCAGCCGTGGGCAATGAGCTATTTATTTAGAAGCAGCTTTCGGACATGTTAGTAGCCCATATATATTTTTTTTGTATATAACATCTGTATCCTGAGATAAATCTTAACGATTAATAATATTACGTACGGGAATTTCGTACTGCTCTCTGATATTCCCTGCCGTTTACAATTGAGATCAATTGAGGAAACTCGGTAAATTTAGTACAAACTACTAGTTTAATCTTCGTCATATTACTTAATATTATCACATTGACGCAAATCAATTACGTCACGTCCGTTAAGCCGTACAACTTAACACGTACATATACTTTTGTATATTTCTTATGTGAACATGATTAGAAACCTCTCCAACACGCAATCTGGCTTGTGGAGAAAGTAAGTAAACATTTTTTTTTGTCAGACATATATACATATCACCATTATCATCATCAGCCGATAGACATCCACTGCTAGACATAGGTTTCTCCCAAAGACTCCCACATCGATCAACTAGAAGGGCAAGCCGTCTTTCTAAGGTTCGCTTATTGAGCTCTGAGGGCCCCCACCCATGAAGGCTCACGAACACGAGGACCCTTTTAGTCGCCTTGTACGACAGGCAAGGAATACTTTAGTACTATTCTTAATAGCACGACACTACAGGACTGGGGGTATCGAAACCTAACATCTTATGTCTCAAGGCGACAAACGCTACTTGGAGCAGTGTATACCATCCCAACTAGCGCTACATTGTTATGGGCGGGCGTATCACTTACCATCAGGTAAACGTCCCGCTCGTGTTGTCGCTTCGTTGAATAAAAAAATATCCATTTATAAGCAAAGTGGATCAGCGTCATCGGCGAAGGTTTATCAGGCGTGGGTCCGGCGGGTTTAAAGTCCGACCTGCGGGTCAATGCCGGCGGGTTCACTTTCCCACCACGTGAACACACGTTAAAGTTATGCTACGGTGTTCAAAGTTGCCTTGTAGTTATGTTTAACTACTTCATACCTTTGTCCATATACAGATTTCTTATAAAATGTTACTAAGGATGTGAGAAATAAAAGAGTAAATGATGCTGTGTGTGCCATGGGATTCCTTCTCCTTTCTTACAGTTATTAGACAAATGTAAGAAGGCTCTCAAAAGTATAATTATAGATAATGTTTGATAAAAACATCCTCTGGCGGTAGGCCTCTGTTGCCGGAAACTGTCTAGGTACATACTAACGCAATCTCTATTGCAGCCGACAACCAGTAGTGTGCAAACATTACTGTGATCTGATTTGAAGGGCGCTGTAACTAGTTATATTACAAGTATAACGAGATATAAAATCTTGTAGCACAATGCGTTGCCTTGCGTACATTCAGACGGACGTATCATTAAGTGATGATCATTGCTTACAGTAAATGATAAAAAAAACTGCAAAACATACCGTTCGAACCCGGAAACGAAATATCCAGGGCTAAGTCGGTCGTACGCGATATTTTTGTACATGCGCATGCGCGTTTACAAACAATCATTGTGTCCTTTGCTTATAAACTTTGTTTTTGTTGATCTTCTTACTTGTTATTATTAAAAATAACTCATAATTGTTAAAGGAAAACAAATAACGATCAGGAAGTTTTGACAATTTTTTTTAATTTTCTTATTTGACGAGACGAGCGAGATGTTCACTTGCTCATGTCAATACAGAGCTAGTTAGGATAATATACACAGCACCAGATTGTGTTCGTTGCCTTGAGACATAATAAGTCACGCTAACCGAGCTTCAACGCCCTGCAAACCGGAACACAACAATGTTTGCTCCGTACTGTTTGTCGGCCGCAATAAGTGCTGCAGTGATACCTCCCTAACGGTCTTCAGCAAGAGGGACCTCTACCATCAGTATTAGTATTCATAAGAGAATTGATGTTATATACTCGTATAAATATATAAATATATATACCATTCTCACATCGATCGCGAGTTTCATAAGGACGGAATGGGGTGTAAGTGTTCCTGCATAACAATTCACGAGATCTAAACCAACATCACCTGCTCGTGGTGCATCCTGCTAATCAACGAACGAGGCTCTGGCTCCCACCGACCTGCACTGAACTAGCGTGTTAGGAAATGGCCCATTTCGCCCTTTATGATATATATATATATATATATGTGTAAGGCTTCCCGCATAACAATTCACAGAATCCAAGCAAACCTCATCTTCTCGTGCTGCACTCTGCTAATCGTTAAACAAACCCCTGGTTCCCACTAATCCGCGTTGAGTCAACGTGATGAGAAATGGTCCTAATCCATCCACACGAATCCCTACCCTATCGATATGAGAATCTATGAGGGACTTATGATGATGATATACATATTGTAGATATAGACATAGTGATAGAAGGCTCTCCACAAGGTGTACCAGTGACCTGGTGAAATAAACTAATTGATGCTCGATTTGGGATAGGCCTATAACCCGCTGAGGGCATCCATTGGCTAATGATGAAGGTATACATACAAGATCATAGTTTTTTGTCCTAGTGTACATTTATGTTATATTACTGTATTATGATCTAAACATAATGTTCTCACACCACACCCTGGAGACAGTCATGCGCGTTGGACTTATTTAAATCTGCTGCTATGTACACTTACTACTGGTTAGTTACTATTGTTAAACTTTTTATTCTACTTTAACTATTTCGTTATGAATAGAAGTAAACGGATTTTACGTTTTTTTATATATTGAAATACAACTATTCAAGTCAACATTTGGTCCTTGAATTAAGTTTTTCTTGTTAAGTTTGTTACAATAAAAAGTTAAACTATTTTTATATTGTAAAGGGACAAAAAATTCTACTGCACTTCCTGTTTAATACAACTGTTGAATTATATGATAGTTAAGTTTCGCTTATTTTGTTGTTAAAAAAAAGCCACTTGTTTGTTTCATTCTACGAAACGACTAGACGGACGAAATGTTTATCTGATAGTAAGTGATACTTCTGTCAATAACAACGTGCCGCTAGTCAGGATGATATTATCACCACATTGTGTTCGTTACCTTGAAGCATAAGATGTTGAGTCTGGTTACTACTTTGATTTACTACAGCGCCCTTTAAACCAGAACAGAGTAATGTTTGCACAGTAGTGTTGACGGCAGAAATACAAGCTGCACTTTGCACCTTGAGAAGTAAAAGTTAGAAGAACTAGTAAGCATAGTTTATTTTCATATTTGCTAACTATATAGTTATGTTGTGATAAGTAAATGGTCATACGGTTATTTCCGGTCCGTAGGTAGTAGCTCGCCGGTCGGACCTCAAGCTGATTGTGACGTCAGCAACAATGGACTCGAACAAATTCTCCACATTCTTCGGCAACGTACCGACCTACACCATACCGGGGCGCACCTTCCCCGTAGAGACCTTTTTCTCCAAAAACGTCTGCGAAGATTATGTCGACGGCGCTGTTAAACAGGTGAGTAAACTAATAATGATATACCAGTTAATTTAATACCCTTAAACCTAAACGCTGTTAATATTGATACAGTACTTCATGACGGTCCTACCAGCAAACTATTAAGTAAGCTTCAATCCAGTAAAGCCATTCATCCAGAAAGTAGTAGCACCCTTCCTAAAACATGGTACAACAAGTCTCCAATGAATTTCTTGCTAACTCAATCTATATGGATTTATTACTATAAGACCATGAAATATGTATCTGTGGATTGACGACGTATTTTTTTTTCGAAGGGACGAGACTAGCAAAACGTTCACTTGATGATAAGTGATGTTCCTGTCCATAGCAATGAGTCGCTGGTTAGGTTTATACTACACAACATTGTACTCGTCTTGAGATATAAATGTTAGACTTAACATCTATGTTTGTTAGTAATTGTATTGTTGTAACAAGACTTCGTTACCGTAGTAACTTCACTAGCTATACGCCTCTTAAACCGGAACTAAGAAATGTTTAGACATTACTGTCTGGCGGCGCAAATATTCGGTGCCCAGCAACAGAGACCAACCACCACTAAAACATAGACTATAGTAATAATTGTCACCATCCGTCAGCCAGCGCTCTTAATTACCGTTCTAGTTTAATTATAATCATTGCATACAAGCAAACGTTACCATCAACTGTTGTTACCAGCATTTGTTACTTCATTGAACAAAGTGCAAAGTCTAGACCAGTTGCAAAAGTTATCTAAATTTTCAGCTCACAAAAACCGTCTAGACGTTCCATATCAAATAAAGAGACTGGTTAAGAGTATCTAATATCGTTCTATTGCAGTTCTTTTAAAAGCTTTCTTACAGCACATCAGGCTACAGACCTAAGGAGAAAGAGATTTTTTTTTTAAATCTACCGAGCTATAACAATGTGGCAATGGTTAGGATGATATACACAGCACCGCATTGAGCTCGTCGCCTTGAGACATAAAATGTTGTCTCCTTATTCCATTAATTACAGTTTCAACATCTTGTAAACCGGAACACAGTAAATATATAAAAATAGATGCTTCCGTAAAACCCATCTAAACTATCTCCCAGCAGTAGAGACCTACCATCAGTAACAGTAATTTTAATATGAAATTACAATTAATTCAAAGGTATAATAAAGATTGAAATTATACTTAACTCAGTACTCCTAAATCTAAAATATACGAGTATGTCTATGAGAGGCTTAGATATCTGGTGTCGCCAATTTCGGATCCGAAATACAGGAATTACTCCGAGTCTAGTCATCACAGGCTATATTAACTCTGCATGTATCTGTAAATGTTAGAAGGAGAACTGCTGGACAGGCCTTTCGCGAAGATATCAACGGCGATCGGTTTCCCGTTGCTTGCATACATCGCATTCCCACCACTTTAACCAGACCGTGAGTCCAACTTATATAGAGCCTTCCAACATTATGTCCACCTCCCACTCGAGGATCTAACTGTCCCATCCGCCGTCATAGTTAATCGCAAAGGGAAACAACAGAGAGTTCTCTTTCTCCTTCGCGGGACATAAAATCTTTTTACATGGTCCATTGTAAGTGGCTACGTCCGATACGTAATTTGTTGGTATTCTTAGATACTCTGTATGAAAACTTGGTTCCGTACAATATCCAAGATTATTAGAAACTAATAAAGTTCGTGTCGGCGCTACGGACCGGTGCGCGGCCGCAGTTCGTTGACACAGCAGCACGCTGCAGTACAGAATTGAACCGCGCTCCCACTGCACCGAAAACATCTATAATATTATATGAAAAAGAAGAAGAAAGCTTTATTATATTTATTATAATCCAGAATATTGTGAAGTTTGTACATTAGTTACCCACATCTAGCGGCTTCCCTAAATCTATATAGAGATCCATGAGGGACGCCTTTTTCTATTCGAGGAGCAGGAGGGGAGGGAATGTAAGGTAATTTACAAACGATCACCTACTTCTAGGGTGAAGAAAATGTTATTTGGAATTTGTACCCCCTAAAGCCATCCCTTCCAATTGTCATCTTCTGTGTATTGGAAAATGCCTCGACATTCGCGAAATGCACATGTGCCCTCACTAGTCCCAAGGAGAGCTATTAAGTTCCTCAGGACCCTTGCTATGTTGCGACAAATACGAGACTACCTTAGGTCGTCCACACTAGGCTCGCTTAATAGACAATACAGGTCTACCTTGAAAGCTTGCGCGAACCCGTAAAACCCGATTCATTACCTTCTACTAGAAGCAGGGCTTACATTAGTGCTATTCTTAATAGCTCGAATCTACAAAATATTTATATCTGGTGGATAAACGCCATTTAGGTCGACCTTCAAAACGACAAACAATAAAGAATAAAATATAAATAGATGCCCCGTCTCCTTTATAACCTAAAAAAATATATCAAAATTTGTCAAGCTGTTAAGGGTCTAGTGTCATAGAGAGACCCAAAGAAGAGTTAGTTAAAATTATAACACATCTATGTCCCCTTGGGAAGTTGTGTACAGTGGGAAAATATTTGAAGCATAGTTTATATTTTTTCTTTTGGTTTCGGGGGGGATATCTTCGAAAGATACCCTGCTTCTGGGAGGAAGTCAGAGTGTGAGATTCTTACTCACTAAAACCATCTCGGTGGTCTGCATCACTTCATTCGAAGAGGCTCCGAGGTAGAACCCACTGATGCCCCTCTGCACTTTGTGTTACCACGTCACTGAGGAGAAGCTTAACTATTCTAGGCCATCGCTGAGCTATACCCGCAAGGCCCCCGAAGCTCATAGACGCTTTTAGTTGTCTTCTACCACAGGCAGGGCTTACCTTGGTCCTATTCTTACTAGACCGACACTACAGGGCTGACGGTCTGGTGCGTCCATTACCATCGCCCCGCCGTCTTCTTTTGTCCGAGCGGAATCAATCCTCTCTCAATTCCGTTTGATGGCCTCCTTCTGTATCATTAAGGCTTCACAAAAGGAGAACAACGATGCCCATGCTCTTTTGCTCTTCATCGAAGCCGCTATTGCTATTGGCAGCGAAAGATCGTGTCCGATCGTATTGACCAGGGTTTGTCGCTCGGACTCCCACGGTGGACAATCAGCGAGCGTAGCCTGAGCAGAATCCTGGTCCTCGCCACAGTGATGGCAGTTCGTTCGCGTCCGTTCCTGTTTAGATACTCACCGAAACATCCGTCTCCGCTGACACCTGAGACAATCATAGTTTATATCTATCATACGTTCTTAGAGTAATCATGATTATTGCTTATCTTCAGATAAACATCTATCACTTGCTTTATTCTGGTTAAAGATTATGTTTACCGATACAAATGCCGTTTCGCTGACGGAGCCTGTCACGATTTTGACGTGATCACCGATTTTCACTTGTCAGCTTGTGATAGTGCGGTGTTTACGCAAATACGTGCGCATTCATTAACGCGTTATCGTCCACTATCGCGGCGTCTCCTGGGCACCTACGTCATATATATGACATATGAAAAACAAGGAGACCGCCGATTGTCTGATTCATTATTCAGTTTCATTGCTTTCATCGTACAGCCTTTTAAAATAATTTAGAATTTTGCTATAATAATTTTAGCAATATCACTGAAATTGATTTTACTGGTAGCTATCGATTTATCATAAAAGTTATCTAGTCGATGCTTTGCATGCATGAAATGTAAAAATTTTGTCAATACTGAATTTAGTAGATTATCAGTCCACAATACTCCGTCGGATGTAGGCTTACACAAGAAATGCCTCTCAGTCTGATCATCGGCTATACACATCTAGTTTTTACCAGCCAATTTGGCAAATAGTTTATTATAAAGGAAACATAGTCTTTACATGATTACACCATCATTTGTTTTAACATATACTTAGAATATATTGAGTCATATGAATGTAAAATCATGCAAAAACTATGTTTCCTATAGATTTATATCTTATCATCATCACAAACTGATAGAGGATCACTGCAGGACATTGGCCTTCCGCAAAAATTCCCACACTATTCATTCGGGGCGGTTTCGGCCATTTCCCACCACACTGGCCCAATGCGCGTTGGTGGAAGCCAGAGCCTCGTTTGTTGACTAACAGGGCCCACCACCAGCAGGTGAGATTAGCTTGTATCCCGTGAGTTGTTGTGCGAGAACCCTTACACACCTTTGATCTTTTGGATTTATACCGCACATAAGCTGTATATAAGCCAGTCTTAAGACCGCCTGTTCGGATATCACTGCAAGACATACTTCTGCTGCCTTAAAGTATATCCAACACTTCCGTTCTTCGGATAGGTTAATGCTATCATTTTTAATATAGAGTGATATGACATTTCTCTCCAACACATACAAAGTAGACTATTGCTATACAAGAAGCAACATATATTTTTGAAATGATATATCTCCATTTGTGTTATATAAAACTATTTCCATACACAGTACCGGAAACTATTCGTAGAATTTACATTCATATGAAATTTAAATTTGTCTTTAAACTTCTGTTCATCGCTACACTGCGTAACAAACCAACGGGCGTAGGAATGCCGTCGCCAGTCTAGGCTATACGTAACTCGATCCTAATACTCTAGCACTTACACGTCGCGCCTTAGATTCTATTATCCAAATTGGGCTCTGCGATATCGAATAGAAAGACCGCAGCAGTCCATCCGACCGCATTACTTGGCGTCATAAACGTCTGATGATGAACTTTACTTTGCGTATCTTATAAGTAGTATGTCAAGGCCATTTAACCATCGTGCTGTCCAAACGATGTTTGACCACACCACCATCCACCATGACGTCTCATGTCCTCGAAAGCTTGTGAATTCTATCATCGAAAGTCGGCTAAGTGAGGATCGAACCCGCGTCTCTTCTGAGAACGACCACCGTACAATATGAGAGCTATAACGGGTCAATAAACATGTCTAAGTTCAAAAAGTAACTTAATTCATATGGGTTTAGAATAGTGACCTCAGGCTTTTCGTTAAATATTCAAATATATAGGTCTCAATACTTACTTTCTCTGGTTCGATACTAGCGCTACAGATTGTGAAATTTGGAGTGTGGATAGAGTGTTTTCGAAACGATCTGACTTAGTTCCCAGTTTACCTCCAACTTAATGATCACTTAACATCATATTAAATGAAGGACAAGTGACAAGCCATAGCAGTTATACAAAAAATATATGTGGTTATAGCTTGTTTATAATAATTGTCTCTCACACACTTGAATCATCGTGATCAGCTGATAAACGCCCACTGCTAGCCACAGGCCTGTCGCGGCTCTGCACACTTAATCCAGGATGTCTTACATCAGTCTAATAACGTCCATACTCATTCATATCTAATATCAACCAGCCGGTACCCGTTTCATCCGGGTACAATGTGAATACGGAAAAGTTAGACTCCCTAGACATTTCTAGGTCAATCTAGACACTTCTAGTTCGAACAATATTTCGTCACGGTCAAACTGTCGAGTAAATTGGTAACTGTTGGTTCATTTATGACGACGAAGTTAACTGTAAAATGAAAAATACCTTATATTTATTAACCGCCTAGAGAATTTACTTCTATAGTAGTGAGTACTTAACCGCAAGTAACCCTTATGGTTATTACTTAAAATCGGTCTTAATTTATAAGATAAAAAAAGTATATAACATAGATTGTTTTTATTTATAAAAGTAATTTAATTTACGAAAACTACAATCAGCTATTAACTAGTGAGGATCCGATCCAGTCAGAATCGGTGGAAAATAAGCTGGAACAGATTTTATTTTCTAAGATACCTTGCTTTTGAGGAGCAGGAGAAGGCAGGCTTATGTAGGATTTGTAACCAGTGATACTCTCTACACTACGCATATCAGTACTACACTGAGCATATTGACCATAACCCTTCCCTGCACCCTCGCTATGCTTAGACAAATATGAGACCACCTTGTACTTTCTATCTATGGTCCCCCAACCCGAAAACCTAATTCATTATCAGCCGATAGACAGTCCACAGATCAGTTCACTGCTGGACATAGATCTCCACCAAAGATTCCCACATCGATCGGATAGAGATTCATATGGGGAGATTTGAGCAATTCCCCACCACGCTGGCCTAATGGAGTGTTGGTATGAGTCAGAGCCTTGTTTGTTGATCAGCAAGGTGCACCAAGAGCAGATGAGGTTAGCTTGGATCCCGTGAGTTGTTGTGCGGGAACCATTATACCGAAAACCAAATTAGTCGCATCCTATGATAAGCAGGGCTTACCTTAGTCCTATTCTTCCATGTGCAATACAATACAATGCAGTATAAACAATGTTCTAGTACTAATCAATTTGTATACCCCACCCAGAGTTCAACGACCCAAACTGACCTGAAAGTGTTTGACGCAAAATTCAATTACCAGTAAAACCAAGCGACTAGCAGACGTGACGTCAAAGCTGAGGCGATATCGTCTACTGAGAAATAACCATGAGGTTTAAAGGGATATTAAGTTTTAAGTTAATATTAAGTTCTATTAATTGTTTGGTGTGCGTCATGTTATCCTTGGGATGTGGTAATGTTGAACGAATTCATCGCGGTATTCGTTTGGTACGTGACCATTTAGCTAAGTGACACCTGTGTTCCGCCTAGGTCATAACAGGGTCAGACGAGTCATTGACACTAGACGCCACAACGAAGCCTATTGTACTGTACATACAACAGACTAGGACATTTGATGGTTACCCCCAATTCTTTACTTAATTAGCTAATGGACGTTATTTGATGCGTGTCCATTAATTTGGGCTTGATTAGAAAAATATTGTCGCTAAACTTGATATCAAACTCCTCAACCATGGACTAAACGAGGAGTAGTGATGAATAAAGCAAGAACAAGACTAGGACGTAGACAACCTTGGTATTGGTCTTGGACTTATTTGAATACTTCAAGCTTTGCTCTTGGTCTTGTTCATTCCGACCCGTTCAGACCAGCTGAAGATCAAAAACAATTTTACTCATCACTAATGAGGAGGCAGTGGATGACATCTTACTTGAATTATGACTTGAAAATTGTATGGACATTAAAATGGATTTTTATTTTGTATCTTCCAACATTGGGTAAACAAGCTTAGTATGAAAGGTTTAGTAGTTATAAAATGATTAACTTAAAGTTATTTATTACAGAAAACGTTTTAATTGATGTAATTTATTTTCCGTTTGTAATTAATTCTATGTTTCTACAAACTCTTCCCCGCATACTTCGCTAGCTGCAATATCGTCAACTGCCTTCGGGAAAAAAATTTTGTAAAATTCGTTCTTAGTTTCCCCCTAAATGGCCGAAGCGATATCTACCAAATTTTGAGTGTTTACGTCTAACAGTTGAGAAGATCTCGTGATGATTCAATGAATCTCTAATATATCTATAGATAGGTAAATATGATGGTTGGCAATTGGCCTGTCTGCAATAATGAACCGATAGCATCCAAATTTTTTACACAGTACCAATTCGCTTCATCTTAAGCATAAAAAGTTGTTTCTCCTTATAATAGTGAATTCTCTGATTGCAGTATTTTTTAACCCTATAGTAACTTGATACTTCAGTAGTATCTACCTAGACAGTTTTCTATAGAGACGAACTACCACTAAATTAGAACTACAACCACTTGGAGACAAATAACCACTAATTTAGATAAGTCCAGAGTCCAAGTTCCATATTGTAGTTAATCGTATGCGTAGGACATAGGAAAAGATATAACTTTTACATCCTAACATATACATTTAGATATATACAATGATATCAAACCAGGCAAGCAGCGAAGAAAATCAATACCTCGTGTATTGCGCAAATGTCAACTCGGAACTTTGTTATTCGTACTGTAGTAGGAACTTCTGAAGGAAGACTATTATCATCAGCCTTATCATCAACTTTGGTGACCCACTGCTGTATGTAAGCCTTTGTGACCTTATTAAACACTACGAACTAAAAGGAGTGCTTTCATTTAGCTGGAACACTAGGGACGGGTACTATCTACAGCCTATGATCTATCAGCCCATAACCTATCATACTCCCCCTAACATCTCATACCTTCTTCAATGTCATCTAGAAATCGTGTTTGACGTTCATTAAGGAGTAGTTCCCATCAGTAACTGCACTGGGCATGCGGGTTAGCGATTGTGGAATGTGAGTAGGAATAGAGAAATTTGAGAGGAATTTGGACTCTTGAAAGGAGTATAGGAATACTGGAGGAGCGGGTAACACAGGTTGTAATTATTTATATCTCAAAGATGCAGCTATCGTTATTTCATCATGATTTCGGCTCATCGATGTCGATTGCTGAACAAAGGTCTTCCCCCAAAAAAGCCGATGTCCATACCCTGGAATACCTACTTATTTGCTGTCGGCGTTGTGCTCAATATAAAAGTAGATATTCTGTTTAATTAATGATAGGTTTCTGCTGCCGGAGACAGGATAGTTACCAACGCCAAACAGTAGTGTGCTGCTGATATTACTGAATTCCGGTTTAAAGGTCGTTGTAGCTAGTGCAATTACTGAAGTAACAAGATAATATACTATGCCTGAAAGCTGAGAGTATGATATGGTGCAGTAATTATCGCAGTACTATTGGCAGGAGTATCAGGTGAACGTAAATAGATGGTGGACGCAGAAATATTATGTAGGTATCCTAACAAGCGCTATTTTAGCAGGTGAACGACCTAATAACTTTGTCGTTGAATACACCTTACTTTGCGTGTAATGACTTAAACGTATCGATCAGCGTTACCACCGTTACATCTGCAGTTAAAAGCGAACCGTAAAGTGACACAAATAGAAACGCTCTCCATGCATTTTAAATGCCCGGTCAACTCCGTAAGGTCAGCGCAAATGGGGTTACCGGATTGATTCCGGCCGGCATGTGTAAATCGCCACAAGTTTATAACTTAAATCATCAGTATTTTTATACAATGTGTTAGAACTGAAATTATTATATTCATCTTAGATAAATTTGATAGAAAAAGGGAAGCTTTATAAGACCGCAATAACATCCTATGATGCTGTATGGTTCAGTGCTGACCCACAATCAAAGCACAAGAGCAAAGAATGCATGTGGCAGTAATGCGTATGCTTAGGTGGGCAAGGGGAGTTACCCTAGTTACTAAGAGTGAAGAACATACATGTCAGAGGCATCTTTAAAGTAAAACCGGTTCAAGAGAAAATGGTAAAGAGTGACCTGCGCTGGTACGGACATGTTATGCGAAGACCAACAACGCATGTGGTTAGGGTAGCGTTAGATCTCGAGACTAAAAAGAGAGGCTCTGGGATAACCTTAACTACTTGGTTGACGATGATCAATAAAGATTTAAAGACAATTTGACAGAAGCTATGATACAGAATAAAGATAGATTTAGTAGAACGACCAGGAGGGCCGACGCGAGGTAAAGATGAGACAATGGTCTAGTAAGAAGAAGAAGACATCTTAGATCATTTTGTTGTATCAATTTACAATACAAAGATAATAGCTGCCCAAGAGAGTTGAAAAAGACACAATACCAAAAACACCCGGTCCTGAAATCCAACCTGGAACCTCATTGTTACAAGACAAACACTTAACAGCTTCACCATGATCGCAGTTAACATATTAACCAGGGAATGCCGGAAAATTATTTCATCATCTTCCGCCGACAGACATCCATCAAAAATATCCAAATCGATCGATACTTGCGCTGCCCGCATCCAGCTGCTTCCCGCAATCTTACCAGATCGTCGGACCGCCTGGAACCCTAGAGCCCGCCTGCCAACACTACTTCTTCCGATACGCGGTCGCCATTCGAGGTCCTTAGTGCCCCATCGGCTGTCAGTACTTCGAGCGATGTGTCCTACCCATTGCCACTTGAGGCTAGCAATCATTTGGTCGTATGTCGGTGACCTTAGTTCTCTTGCGGATCTCTTCATTTCTGATTATTTTTATTCATACTTAAAAAACACGTTTTTCAAGAACGTATTTATATGTCCTACCCGTACTAGCTATGACTTATTTATACGTCCCGCTCGATTAACAGGTTAAACGTTAATCTGTTTTCTTTAAGTTCTTTTAACTATCAATAAATGGTGCTGGGTCTCTGTTGCAGGAGGCTGTCTAGGTAGGTACCACCGCAGTAACAATTTTTCCGCAAAACAGTAGTGTGCAAACAGTACTTTGTTCCGGTTTGAACGGTGCTGTAGTTAGTATAATTGGACGGGTAACAAGACTCGACATCTTTTGTCTTAAGCGTAAGGCGCAATATGGTGCAGTGTATACCATTCTAACTGACTCCACGTTGTTATGCGCAGGCGTATCACTCACTATCAGATGAACGTGCTGCTCGTCTCGTCGCTTAATAAAAAAAAAAGGTTTCTTGTTTACTGTGAAATGTAACTTTTTAGATTTAACCTAATACAAATGTATAAGGTTAAAAAAATTTACACCTTAAACATGTCGAATTGTCGAAAGCTTACTTGTAGTCGAAGGCAGTAATGTTTGCATACTATCCGTCGGCAGTATGAAAGTCTCGGCACGAGCCCAGTATCAGATGTAGCCCAGTCCTTGGTGAACCCGAGGCCACCAGGGAAGAGAGGTACACACTAGCAAACAGGCCGTGGATCCGGGTCCACGAGCCCAGTAACAGATAAGCTGTAAGAGTCGCATCGGCTCACAGATCTAGATACACACTAGCTGTTCCCCGCCCGCATTGCTGGTCATAATACCCCCACAACTCCCTTTGGGGAAGGAACGAAGGACAGAAGGAACATTCCTACCAAATTTTGAGCGTTTACGTCAAACATATGTAACATTTATAACGATGAGTTAAAGCTTTAAAAGATTAAGATAGTTGAAAGATTAAGGATAATTTAACTTAATTCGCTTTATTACTTAAATATCACATAACGTGTCACGGATTTAACTATCTCGGATTACAACGATTGTGAATCTACCTTCAGACAACAGTTGGCTTAAGTGCATTAATCTTTGGGACACAGATGATGTTCTTTGTTTTCTGGTTTCCATTTTAACTAATGCCGTAACTAGGTATAGCTAGGCCAGTGGGGTTTACACAGTATAGAAATACTCATCAGCCGATAGACATCCATTGCTGGACACAGGCCTTCCCCATAGATACAATCAGCATAGCTTCCGGTACTGATGGACGTAGTGAATACAAATAATATTTTATATATAAAAAATAATAATAAAGTAACGCCTCATTTCTCCCTTTTGATGTTAATCGTGAGGAGGAAGCTAAATTTTTCTTTTGTAACATTTGCAGGCTCTTCAAATCCACCTGCAACCCGACGAAGGCGACATCCTCATATTCATGCCGGGTCAGGAAGATATCGAAGTCACGTGCGAGGTAATAACTACATTACCTTTGAATTTATATAATTTGTAGTTTGTAGCTAAAGTAAAAGTAATACTGTTGTCTGCAAAGACAGCCCTGTGGCCTGGTATAAACATACTAGCTGTTCCTCACCCGCTTTGCTGGACGTAACACCACCACAACCTTCTCTTGAGGAAAGAGTTTTGTAAAATACATTCTTAGCTAATCTCGAAACGGTAGAAACAGTATCTTCATAAAATTTTGAGTGTTTAAATCTAATAGTTTTGGAAATCTCGTTACGAGTTAGTGAATCTTTGGATATCCCCCATATATATAGATTTGAACGATATAACGATCTGGTAAAGGTTGCGGGAAACAGCTGGATGCGGGCAGCGCAGAATCGTTCGATGTGGTGATCTTTGAGAAAGGCCTATGTCCAGCAGTGGACGCCTGTCGGCTGATGATAATGATATAGATTTACACACTTAAAGACAGTTATGCTCGTGTTCGTAATAAAGAACGAATTGAAATCTAGATCATCATCTTACAATTTTATTCAATATACTACAATAAATACAATTTTTATATTAATTTTCACAGCAGCGACTTAGATATAAAAATAAGTAATGTCATACTACAAAATGTTATCCCAGTATATCGTCATCATCAGCCGACAGACGTCCACTGCTGGATATAGACCTCGTCCAAAAATCTCCATATCCATCGATCCTGCGCTTATATTGATCCCAGTATATAGTAACTTGGTTTTAACTTACGCACATTCTACTTTTTTTATTCTAAGAGACGAGCGAGACGTTGCCCTGATGATCAGATACACACTGTACGATAAAATGTCAAGTCCCGTTAACCAAAGTAATTTCAATAGCTACAGCGTCCTTCAAAGCAGAACACAGTACTGTTTGACGGCAGATAGATGAGCTGCGGTGGTACCTACCCAGATGATCTCCAGGAACAGAGGGCTACTTCCAATACTACTCCTTCCTACCTATATAAATTCCTTTCAATGTAATGCATCCAATACTTAATGTACTAACAGGTTCTGACTGAGAGACTGGGCGATCTGGACAGCGCGCCACCACTCACAGTGCTACCGATTTATTCCCAACTACCCGCTGATCTGCAAGCGAAGATATTCCAGCGCGCGCCGCCGGGACAGAGGAAGTGCATCGTCGCCACCAATATAGCTGGTGGGTTTGTCATGATAACTGGAATCACATGGGCAGATGGAATTTGCACTATCCATAGATAATGAATAGAGTTTGCGTTGTAATGTAAAAATTGTAATCAAGCATCATGTACCCCGCAGAAACTTCGCTGACCGTCGACGGCATCATGTATGTTATAGACTGCGGCTACTGCAAGCTGAAAGTATACAATCCTAGGATCGGCATGGATGCACTTCAGGTAAGTCATGCTGACTGACTAGCAAAATATGTACTGCTGATAAAGATCTCTGTAGGTGAAACGTTTAAATGTTATCATCAGCTATTAAATGTTTTTTGCTGAACATACGCATTATCCAAAGATCTAAATACTGCATACAGCAGTTTCTCATGACCTTCAGATGGTCGTCGATCCACATTGGCAAGGTCCTGCCAGTACTTTTACAAAAACGCAGCAGCCACTCGAGGATCTCCCGATTGGCGCCGTAGTTTGTATGAATATAACAAGGTTTGATACATCTTCCACCACCCTGGTACAGTGCGGGTTGGCGGACACCACAGCATCGTTTGTTTATTAATATAACATTAAAAATTAAAAGGTTAACTTAGGGGTTAAGGAAGTAAAATATGATTAAGTTACCTTAAAAGTTAAACGGTATAATGAACTTTCAATAATATTTCGTATTATATTCAATTATTTACATGGAGATGTTCATCTTGTCGTTTCCACCAGATCTACCCGGTGAGCCAGGCGAATGCGCGGCAGCGTGCAGGGCGTGCGGGGCGCACGGGCCCCGGCAAGGCGTTCTGTTTGTACACGCAGCGGCAGTTCACTCACGAGCTGCTGGCGGCCACCGTCCCCGAGATCCAGCGCACCAACCTCGCCAACACCGTGCTGCTGCTTAAGTCGCTCGGCGTGCAGGACCTACTCGCTTTTCACTTTATGGACCCGCCGCCGCAGGTGAGTACACTCACTTTCGTCACAACAAAAACATTTCGAAGAAGCCTCGCCGGATGAAATCTTTTGTTGTAACCAGCTCAGCGTGTTCGCTGCGTACCGAATTTTTAATTCTTCTTAAGGTCCGACCAGCGGTAGTTGATAGATCATTTGACCATATTTTGTGCTGTCTCTTGCGAGGCGTAGTAGTGGGGCACCGCTTGGCAAAAAAATGATTATTACAAAAATATAAAAGGTACATACTTTCATTAGCCCTGGCTGGTGCCGTCACATCATCAATTAATAAAAACTACAGGACACAATCCTGAACTCGATGTACCAACTGTGGATCCTGGGCGCGCTGGACGGTACCGGCGCGCTAACGTCGCTCGGCCGCCAGATGGCTGAGTTTCCCCTCGACCCGCCGCAGTGTCACATGCTCATCGTATCCGCCGAGATGGGCTGCAGCGCTGAGGTCCTCATCATTGGTGTGTAGAAGATATCTTTTGTATAACAAATTTAATTTTCTATCTACAGTAAGCTAACCCTTGACTTCAATTTCACCTGACCTTAAATGATGATGGAGTTGACAGGTAGTGTTTTTTTGTGCCATAAAGTAAAGAGACGACCGGGAAATCCTCCTGATTGTATGTGATATGCGTTCCTAGAACAAGATGGTGCTAGTTAAGATGATATACGACACTGCACCACATTACGCGTCGCTTTATACATCAGATGTTGAGTCTCGTTACCCCAATAAATACACTAGCTACAGCACCTTTCAAACCGGAACACAATAACGTTTGTATGCTACAATTTAGCGGCAGACATTGGCGCTGCGGTGGTACCTGCCTGGACGGTCTCTTGTAGTAGAGACCTGCCACCAGTAAATAAATGCATGCCGGAACACAGCAATAATGTTATGGTGGTATGGATAATAACAAGCCATAATTTAATAAATCTTATCTACCAGACTCCACAGCATGTGATCATGAAATCAAACTGGGGTCATCGTTATTGCCATATAAGCGGTTAGACAATGCGCCATCGTCTTCTTAAAGTGCCTCTCCAACTAGTGAAGGTTAGCGATCAGCGTGGTGCAGTCCTCTCTGTCTCCGGTTCGGCGGAGTAATTTGGACGCCCCAGATATGCCAGTCCATTCTCAACCATGACTTTTTCCTTCTCCCAATGTGCCATAGAAGCAGTGACATAAAAACAGTATAACCATGTTGGTTTCAGTGTCGATGCTGTCGGTGCCCTCGGTGTTCTACCGGCCGCAGGGACGCGAGGAGGAAGCGGACGCGGTGCGGGAGAAGTTCCAGGTGCCGGAGTCAGACCACCTCACCCTGCTGCATCTATACAATCAGTGGAAGGCGAACAAGTGAGCTAGAGATACATCGCAAGGATTTCACTTCTTAATTAATTAGTATTCTTATGAAACCTTAGTAATTTGTGAAACCTGTTCTCTTAAGCAAGACACTAAGAGCAGATTTATAGCAAGTATTAAGTTAGCATAACAAATAAGATCTATGTTCTATCAACACAAGATCTAGGATACTTAAAAGTGAACGCACAGTATAGTCATGCTTGTTATCGGAAATCACAGTTACCAGGTTTTCTTTTTAAACCACTTCTTAGTCCATAAGACAATATGAAGACATAAATATAAAACGTTTGTGTTTAGCTACTCGGGCGCCTGGTGCACCGAGCACTTCGTGCACGCGAAGGCGATGCGCAAGGTCCGCGAGGTGCGGCAGCAGCTGCGCGACATTCTGCAGCAGCAGCGTCTGCCGCTCGTCTCATGCGGCACCCGCTGGGATACCGTACGCGAATGCATCTGCTCA
This sequence comes from Ornithoptera priamus, assembly GCA_029034505.1. Classification (NCBI taxonomy): domain Eukaryota; kingdom Metazoa; phylum Arthropoda; class Insecta; order Lepidoptera; family Papilionidae; genus Ornithoptera; species Ornithoptera priamus. The sequence continues at coordinate 1,440,919 of JARDWD010000685.1, forward strand.
GGTAACTACGATTAAGCAACTCAACATTGCTCCCATGTAAACATAGCCGTGATAGCTCAGTATGCAAGTGCAATCGAAAACGTTATAGGTTTCATAAGATGCATAGGTTCTATCCTCACTGAAATTCAACTTCATGTGAAGGTAATCACCGAAAGAAAACCAACGAGTGCAAAGACTCTTCTATTAAATAATGCTTCGGCGGAAACAGCTAAAACATTACCCCGATCTACACATCTTGTCGTTATCATCGTTTCAGTCTATTGTCATCCTCTGCTGAACATTGTCTTCCTAATAGATGTTGTTTAATCACACACACATTTTTTACATGCCTTGTAGAATAACGGCCCTTCATTTCCTCCTCTTCCGCAGCATACTTCCAGCAAGCGGCCCGTCTGAAGGGCATCGGCGAGTACGTGAACTGCCGCACGGGCATGCCGTGCCACCTGCATCCGACGTCCGCGCTGTTCGGCCTCGGCAGCCCTCCCGACTACGTGGTGTATCACGAGCTCACGATGACCAGCCGCGAGTACATGCACTGCGTCACCGCAGTCGACGCGCGCTGGCTGGCCGAGCTCGGGCCTATGTTCTTCTCTGTCAAGGAGACCGGCAAGTGAGTACCTCCAGCATCAGCAGTTTTGCTGTAGAAGACTGCACTGCTGCTTACTATCAGCAGGAATAGTAGTCTAACCCTATATAATCAGTCACTAATAAACAGTGTAGTAAAAAAAACTTTACTTCTCAAGATCACAACTTTCTCGTTTCTAGAAGATTTTGTCACCTCCTTCGGCGACACTTGTTTGTTTGAATGTTCAATTTTTTTCACTCAATATTATATTTGTCTCTCACTTTAACCAGATCTAATCGCGACAAGAAAAAGGAAGCGGCAGTCCACTTGCAGCGAATGGAGGAGGAGATGAAGGAGGCGGAACAAAAGATGGCGGACGAGAAGAGGAAGAGGGATGAGGATGTTCCCGTCAAACAAGAGGTGGCTACGCCCGGGCTCAGCACGCCGCGCAGGACGCCGCACCGGCTCGGCCTCTAGCTGACATGTACAACCTAATGTAAGCAGGAAATAAATCATTATTATGTAATGTATATATATTTTATTCAAGCTCGCGCAGGATACGTCAGCTTTCTACATTGACATCTAGAACACATGAGGATTGTAGGAAGGTTCGAAAAAATCCTTCCACTCAACCATAACAAGTGGCCACGGAATCGAACCTGCAACATCCGTATTAGGCAGACGCTTTAATCCTCTGCGCTATGGATGCCCTTTTCTTGAAAATATAGTAAGGAATTTTTTAAAGAGCATCAAGGATTCTACGGAGAACCAATCTCTTCTTCAAGGTATAGAATCATATTTACTTCTTTGTTAAAAACTCTTATTTTAAATAGTCTACACATACTGTCTCTCAGTCCATGGTCTAACCGAATCCATGGTCATCATTGTGTAATAATATTTCTTAAAGAAATTCTCCATAAATGTTTGAAAGAGAAGTTCATAGGTACTACAATAGTTATAGCAGTCGACTTCAAGTTGCACCAATGATCCATAGATCATATTAACTACATCTACTTATATACACAAATGAATCAAACGCGTTTCAAAAGAATCTTTATTTAATTAAAAATCAAAATAATCACAAAACTGATAATAAAAAGGCAAAAAAAAAAATAATATAGAAGAAGTTGGTCTTTTACAATATTAAATTTTTTTTATGAATAGAAACTACTTAATGGGTTTACATGAATACGATAATATTGATTATACACAATCCCATCATGAATATAGTAAATATTAGTTTTTTTTTTTTTGTAATCTTTTAATATTTACTAGTTTCAAGCTTTACTAACTTTATTAACCTAACAAAATAATCAAAATTTATATAACGATTATGTGATGCTATAGAATATACGGTATTTTAACAGAAATAACGGGAGATACAAACTATATTTAAATGAAGGAAGAGCCGACTCCACATTACCCACAACTCCTATATCATCATCAACCAGTAGCTGTCCACTGTTGGACATGAGCCTCCCACAAAGATCTTCACACCGAATTGCTGCGTTCAATCACTTGTGTGAACGCGAAGCTTTGCCCTCAATTAGGAAATAATTTTCCTCCTAAAAAACTTTTCAATCTGCCTATACCATCATCTTTGGCCAACATGTAGACTAAGGCCAGGTAGAAACTACGCAGGTCAATTGTCTCCAGCCGACATACATGACTACATTTGGCACCATCACACGCGTATTGTCAAGACTACAAACTCAAACTCTATGAACACATTTTCTTTAAACTAAAACTACTGAAAGGCTAATAGAAATCATAACAATACATTATGATACTACGTAAGTATTAAACAGTGTGATCTACATTTAAAAACAAACAAAATGGTTTTTTTTCTAAGTAATAATCCTATCAACTTAGTTATACAAATATTACTTAAACGGAACACAAATAAATTTTATAATTTTTTGATATCGTATTCAAAGCCATATTCTACCATCCCAGCCATGTGGATGACGTATATCAGAGTATACGAAATTTTTTCTTTCACCGAATTGCAAGGAAAGTAATAAATTCAGTTTTATTAAAAATATAATAATGGAGATCTACGCCGTCACCGGCGTTATTTTAAATTAACAAAGAGGAAACTAAACTACGTAAATATTAATATTTACAAGTGCATAATTTTTGTTGTATCCGTGCCGTTTCACATATAAAATGATGAAGGAATTTTCCCGGAATATGATAAGAAACGTATGAACATTGTAGTTTCATATCTGCGTACAAACGCTTTAACTTCAAATTGAATCAATAATCAAAATCGGTTAAAGCGGCAGCGCGTTATTTTTATACAAAAATAAACTCTGCTTAAAAATTAACATTTTCATAACAAATGTAATAAAAACTATATACTCAATTATTTCTAATAATCTTACATTTAATAATGAATAAGGGACTTCGAAACATTACAAATATATTTATTACTACTAAGTATGCGACAAGAAATTATACGTTATATACGGATATAAATGATTAATTGGCTGCATAAAACGTAATCCTTTGACTTTGACATTAAAAAAAAAGGTTACAAAGTAAATAATTAAATATTTTTGTTTTGCAGTTGTAACTAAAACATGTTTAAAGTCAAAAACGACAAATATAAAATGGATAGACAAAAAGAGACGCATTCACACCAATACACAGCCAGTGTTTATAAAAGAGTACACTGAAATAAACATTAGAGAACACGTTAAATTTACAAATTTTATACAAATTACACAAGTTTTATATATTGTTTGAGTAATATTTGTAATGTAGTAAACGTTTTTTACAAATTTTCGTTTGCATTCTTCGCGCGTGCAAAAAACGCGGGATATGTCAAAATTAAACTCGACGGTATGAAGTCAAAGGTATTTTGAGGACGTACATCAAATAGACAAAAGTGTAGTTTTATGAATATTTTAAATAAATATATAAAAATAATTAAGTAATTATACAATGGCGTTATTTATTTTTAATTTTTATAAAATTTAAAAAAGTGATTATGAAAAATTTTAATGTACACGAAAATCACAATTTTCATACATTGGTATATTTTTAAGAAACAATTTGGAAAATATTTTAAATATTTGTATTAAATTTTATTTTAATACAAATAAAATTAAATAATTAAAATAAAATTTAATACAAATATTTAAAGACTTTACAGTTGCATTAGGCACAAGACCTTAATTGCTTTCTATTTTTCAAGTGTGGCAATACAATATAACAGCTAGTTTCCGGCATATTTAAAGTTCACTTAAATATTATATTTGTGTAAAAATCTTTATTACGTGAACATAACAAAGTAACCAATACGTTACACTGAGTTTATGTTAACATAACCACGTAATGTATGTTCTTACTTTTAAAGAAAAAAAAAAAACATAGACGAGCAAATATCATAATACATGTAAAAATTTCGCATATTAATGTGATAAATGGACTTTTTTGTTACTATATTTACGTCAATAACGCCTCAGTATATTTATAACAGAAATCTAAACAAGATTTTAGAAACTGGCAATCCAGATTTTGAGAGTTGCCAGTTGTAGTGAATTAGTCCCGCATTGTGATCCAATTGTTTTTATACGCTCCTTATAATTTTGAAATGTAGTACAATTATTATCTTAAAATAATTACACGTCATAACTGCTTCTAGACCGCAAACGCCCACTAATGGGCCTTTTCGCACATTATAAAAACCCACGGCCTAAGCAATGACAACGTTACCAATAAATCAAAATGCATATCCTTGTATCACAATTTTTAATTAATTTCCAATTATCACTATCAACCTTCAATGCAGCAGTGTGAGCCTGATCGCGTATGTCGTGCAAATGTCGCAGTCCGGAGATGCACCGGAACAATTACGTATAATGCGTCCCTCCCCTCTTGCTTCCTTCCTTGCACCCTGAGGCGATACTTGATAAAAAAGAAACAGAGACAAGTAATGTGGGGGTAGCTGTAAAAATTGTTCATAACGCACGCCGGAAGTGGACTCCCACGAGCCCGCCCTCAGCAGGTAAGTGCTACGTTCAAGCCATGTTTCTCGATGTACCGTTTCCTCGCTTCGGCTATCATTTGAGCCTTACGTTCCTGGAAGCTCAGCTGGCGCTCCTTGGCGCTCCTGGGGAAGACTCCGGTGGGCGGCGGCGTGACATACTTGGGTGGCGTACGCGACGGACCCGCCAGAGGCTCGACTGGCGGCACGGGCTCAGGAGTATAAGGAGTGATGCCCTCAAGGAAGTTCGTTATGGTAACATCCACGCTGCGTGTCCTCGCTGAAACAAAAGACAATTATATAAGCAAACTTTATTTAGGTTTTATACGGATTAGATATATAAACAAAAAAATTATGATTAATCGTTCCTCGTTTCGTCGCTTAATTTCATAAAAAAACATTAAAAATACGCCAGTTTAAAACGCGCCTTCTGCAGAGAAGAACGGGCAAGACACTCGCTGGTGTCAGTGATTGTAGTCATAATTATCTTTATACATTCAGACCAATTCCATCAAAACCCGTAAATTCAATTTCCTTCTGATTATGGTGTTCCTTTCATATTGTTGAAAAGCTTTACATTACTTTTTAAACTATCGCCGCAAACTTATTAGTTTGCATAAATGTCGCTAGTCGACTCACCCAGGTCGCGCAGCACATCCCGCTCGGGCACCGCCGGCAGCACCTCGCGCACTTGCCGCGCCATGCGGGCAAGCCCACCCGCCGGGCCCGCCGCGCCGGCAGCCCCCCGCGTGCGCCGCACATCCTCCCATCTGAACTCGGTCGGTTCGATCTGGAAACGTTTCCACGTTAATTAATACAATAGTTATATTCTCACCCATCCCCTCCTCTCCCACTTCACCACGTCTCACCTGCAGCGCGTCGGCGAGCGCGCGACTCAGCCGCGCGACGTACGCCGCGTCGTCGTCTTCGCCGCGCTCCAGCGGCGGCAGCGCGCGCAACGTGTACACAGTGCCCGGCGAGCACATGAACCACAGCGCGTCCACCCACGGGAACCCGTCCCGAGCACCGCCACCGCGCACCGACACCCTACACATCGGCCGCTCCACCGCTGGAAATTACTTATGACTTAAAGCATTTGAACAAAGCTGTTAAAGCTCAGCAACGAAATTACTGTGCGGAAACTGAACAATTCTATTGGTAGATATGTTACATCCATCAACCCGCACCTGGCCAGTGTGGAAGATAAATGACCTTAACTCTTTGCTTTTGAATGAAAGTCCCGAGTCCCACCAAATGAAATGTCAAGGGGTCTATTCATAAGTCCATTAATAAGTTTTATTTGTAGAATTTATTTTACCTTCAAGTCTTCACATCCAATTTAATTCTAATTGATAAAATATATACATGGAAATGTAATGTAAACATTGTTTTGGAATATGAGATAACAGTTCACTTTAACCTTTTAACTACTATATCTTACACACTTATCAAGCACTAGAATTATTTCACCAAGAAGTCATGCCAGATCTTGGAAGACTGTGTACCACCGGAATGGTATATAATATACACTGGGTATAATATCTCACAGCAGCCAATCAGTAGCAGACATAACTTTGTTCCATAATAATAACAAGTAAAATTACCGGAGTAACAAAACTTACTTATTGCAACTGGCTGCACCCTGTTGCCAATGGGGAATGGCCAATCAGTAAACTTAAGCAGGGCTTTGCCATTAGTTGGCCCTCCTTCAGGCTGCAACAGAATTGGCTTACTGGAACTATCAGCAAAGTGTTGCCTGTAAATATATTTATTTTATTCTAAATATATTTATACTAGTTAGATACCAAGTCTACATATTCAATATACATATGGCTGAATAGCCAATACAAAAAATAATTTGACATTTGCCATATTCTAACTCCTCCATTGGGGGTAGCTTGTATGCGAGGCTGCAAAAGGGGCTCATAATTTTTTGACATGGCTTACCACACAAACCTCTGGAAATTAAATAGAGCTTGAATAAGCACTTATTACAGTGCTCTTTAATAGGCACTAGAGTAGTACCTAGCTGTTCTCTGGTAAACCTACCATAAAAAAATTTACTTCAAATTATTCAATAATAAGGTTTTATATCTGATTCTCATCTGCTTGCAAGTTTATATTCTAATATTAAAAACAAAATCTAGAATAAATAAAAAAAAATTACTTTCTTATAAACTGCGCTACATTCCTAATGCCCAATGTTGATGCGAAAAATGGCGGCACTTTCCATTTCCTTAGCTAAAAGAACACAATAAGTATTGTTAAATATGTACATACAAGAAATGTTTTAATAAAATATTATTAAATACAATATTGACTATGGCACAGTAAGTCTTCATGTCACAGCCACATACTGGTAGGTGTAGATCTGGATAACCCTTCTTATGGTTTGACAATCTAGGCCCTAGACTCCTTGGAATATCGTGGGGGAACTACAGCAAAAGCTTAATTGGCATAAAAGTCATTGATCAATCAGGGAAATATTACACTTATCTTGATGCATCATGTAATCACTTAAATTGATGTCAAGGAGTTCACATTTAGAAGCAAATGATGGTGATCTAATACTTCCATTGGTAATCAATTGTTAATGCATATTGGTTTGTATACTATAAACAGACTCTTAACAAGAACTAACTATTGTAAGATGAACAGGGCCAACTGGCACAAGAATGTTTACTTAAAAGGTGACTCCAATCACATGTGGTGGTTATTAATTTTATGTTGAAGCAAATAAAAGTTTTATTCATTATTAGTTGTTTTAATTATTTGTAACGACTGTGCATTATTGTCAAAAGCTTTACTAGTAGTTTTGTGTTATGTTAGTAATAAAGATTAAAATGTATATAGCAAAAAACTTACACTAATTGTGCCAAGAACATGTGCAGCCGCCAGCGAGTCTAAGCAAGACACATAGTTTGCTACCATAATACTGCACCGTGGATCCCTACTACCTTTCAGCTTTACAAAAACTCCTAAAAAAAACATCTACATGAAATTACAATTATTATTAGTAAAAATAAAACATCCCAATTTCCCTAGGTTTTTTTTATGACTTATTAATCCTTCAATGTTTTTATGTGTTTAGAAAGATCTTTCTGAAGAAGAAAAAGATCCACTGTCTTGTGAATATCCCAACACTTCTAAATCTTATTTTTCCATGCTTTTTAACAATTAAATCTTAAGCAACTTATAAATATACCATAGTTTAAATGACAGCTTCATTTAAATGTTTTACACTTAATATAACTTTTGTAAGTAATTATGAGACTATAGTTTTTATTTGACCTCAATTTCAATCAGTTATAATTGATAATAAAGCTTTAAATAGTATGGTAATGTGTAGAGCAAATTATTCTGAACTAAAAAAATGCCCTGTTCCTAAGATTATCTTAGAACTTTGTTTTATGATAGCAGATTGAAAATTGGAGTGGTATCTGGCCAGGTAAATTTAGTTACAGCCAAAGTGTGACAAAGTTTCTTTACTGCTTATAATAATTATAAGCTATTGTATAAAATAAACTTACCAAATGTCCAACAGGCAAGTGTAGAAAGCATCTGTCTAACACCTGATTTATCAGGAAGGATAATTGCAGCGATCCATAATATTAAAGCAAGAACAATCCTAATCCCCATTAATAGAATTCCAAATGGCAAATATAATAGAAACTGGAGTATATTATCACTAGATAATCTGAAATATTAGAGAAACAACATTTACTTGTATGATAAAAAAACAATGATACGTTACGTTGGAGATAAAAGTTATACGAACTTTCCCTAAATTATAAACTGATGACATACCTCTGTGTATTAAACAGTTTATCCACGGTTAAAGCCATTGTCTGATTATTAATACAGATTAATTATTCCTTTATTTAGCCAAAATAGTCCACAAGTCCACCAAGTCAACTTGTTGAGTTTATAAGGAAATTAATAAATTCTTTCCAAGAAAATTCTCATGTATTTATTGCTCGACACTTGATACAGACAAAAATAGTCAATTTGACTGATGAATATGACAGATACACGTACGTTTTTTACCGTTTTGTAAATGTATTCATAGGTAAATATTTCATAGGATTTTTTGACTCAAAAATTACATTACTTCACTTCCGGTAAACAGTCAATTTGACTTATTTTTGTTGTTTAAACGCTGGTAAACATCATTATTAACAATGTAGCCTATTTTAACCGGACACGTCACATGATATATTCATTCCGCCTATAAATATTTTCCTTAATTTTATAAATATTAAAAAAAAATTGTGTTTTTCACGATTTTTGATTTAATAAATTATAAATTTAAAATGATAATTTATAAAACTACTAAGAGTTATTATATTGTTCATATATGAGTGTTACCAGAACAGTAGTTAGTTATATACTTTATAACGTGATTTGATTTTGCTTTTATATATATTTCAATATGTCACTTAACACCACTGTAATACTATCTTTTGCACTTCTAGCTCTTTGTTCAGAAGAATCCTTCGTAACAAAGAGCAAATTACATGAAGATATTCCTCACATTAGTGATAAAGTGCAATGTAGTTAATACGAAAGTATTTAAATATTATTGGTTGCTCTTTCGAAAGGTCAACTTTTGTTTACTTATTCACTTGATTTATTATTTATAATTTTAGTGGAAATATTATTATTGGACAGTATGCAGACGTCCCCGGATGATAACACTTGCTCAGAGGAGGAGAATGATCCAAAAATTTGTGTTAGGAGTATAGGTAATCGCGGAAATGATCAAGGACGTGCTGCCTGTACTTCGACTTCCGCCAATCTTAATCAAATGGAAGAGAAAATGCGTCGAAAGTTGCAGTTTTTTTTCATGAACCCTGTCGAGAAATGGAAAGCTAAGCGTAAGTTCCCGTTCAAGTTTGTCGTACAAGTTATAAAGATAGTGTTGGTGACGTTCCAACTTTGCCTTTTTGCGCATAACAGATACAACCATGTGAATTACACCTGGGACAACCGGATTAGTTTCTCACATCTCTTTCTGCTTGGTTGGGACTCCACAAGGGAAATAAATGCTTACCCACCTGGAGCAGGACCTCTAGCTGTTTACAAAACTGATGAGTTTTATGCTGCTTTGGATTATGCATACTCAGGTTATACCAATCTATCAAATGCCATTGGTCCTTATTCATATAATGATGATAACAATAAGAGACCAGATCCAGTGTTTTGTCAGTATAATTATAAAAAAGGCATTATACATGGATTCAATGAAAGTTATGAGTTCAATTCTGAAATTGTGGAAAAATGTATTAATTTTACTACAGCGAAGGGTGCATTGCTCCAGTCAAAGTCTTATTTGAAAAATGCTGGTTTGGATATAAACTTTGCAGCTTTAGTGCGAGCAAAGTTAATATTCTCCATTAAAACTATTAACTTCAGAGCTGCTGGACCAATTACTCCACCAGAATGTGTAAGGTTTGATGTTGAAATAATTTTTGATAATGAAGACCATGATGGACAGATGTCTCTAGTGTTAGAAGCAGAGCCTTATAAGCTTGTCTGTAATGGTGATAAAGCCTACATTACAGATAACAAAATTGATCAGATTTTAAGGAGTGTACTGAACATCCTTGTCATTTTAATATGCTCTGCATCTCTTTTATTATGCAGCAGAGCTATTTACAGAGCTCAACTGTTAAAGGAACTCACAGTACAATTTTTCCGTCGTGCATATGATAAAGAATTGAGTTGGGATGGGCGTCTCGAATTTCTTAATGTATGGTATATAATGATCATAGTTAATGATCTACTGATCATTATGGGCTCTGCAATTAAGGAGCAAATTGAAAGGAACCAGTTTACAAATGACCAGTGGAATATCTGCTCTTTATTCCTAGGTTTGGGTAACTTATTAGTGTGGTTTGGAGTGCTTCGGTATCTAGGTTTTTTTAAGACTTACAATGTGGTCATTCTTACCTTAAAGAAAGCTACTCCAAAAATATTTAGGTTTTCCTTCTGCGCTTTATTAATATATGCAGGGTTCATGTTCTGCGGCTGGTTAATACTTGGCCCTTACCACATGAAATTCCGATCTCTAGCTACCACTTCAGAGTGTCTTTTCTCATTAATAAATGGTGATGATATGTTTGCAACTTTCTCTATCATGTCAAAGAAATCATCAATGCTCTGGTGGTTTAGCCGAGTGTACTTATATTCATTTATAAGTTTGTATATTTATGTAGTGCTCAGTTTGTTTATATCAGTAATCATGGACGCCTATGACACTATAAAGCAGTACTACAATGAAGGTTTCCCCAAGAGTGATTTGCAGATGTTTATTGGAGAAACGTGTGTGGAGGAAGTTTCTTCAGGTTTATTCAGGACGGAGAGCTCATCATCCCTGAATGCTATAATGAACTCGCTGTTCTGCTGCAACTTCTATAGAAGTGCATACTCAAAAATAGGAGGCGGCGCAGGGAGCTCAAATTTTAATATATTATAGGCTTGTAATTATTTAAGTAGATTTAAATTATTATTAAGAAGTTGTACGCTGATGTTGTTAATTGTGTATAAGAATAGTTGTTACCAATGTTACCAAAGAATTTTAAAAATTTTATCGGTAACTGATCATTGATGTTTAGGAATTTTATTTATGTACTTTACTATACATTATTTATAGATGTATGTTAAATGAAATGAGAATAATAAATTATATATAAAGTAAACAAATTGTTTTATTCATTTTGCACAACAATGAGGAAGTTAACTGATCCATTGACGGAAGTTACTTGATATGGGGTCATGTGTTGTATTCATTCATATACATTTAATATAGTTTATATTAAATAATGTTGTTATTGTTAGAGGCAAATGTTTTATACTTAAACAAATTTTGCTTTAGAAATGTTTTTGCAAACCTTCCTTTGGTCGCGGCCGAATATCGAAGTCTGCACTTTCAACATTTGTTGCACGTAACTGAACAACAATGACTGTCAATCAGAAGTGTTAGTAGAACAATATTAACATCAGAAGTCAAATTCGAATAAAATGCTAGTCGGTTGTTCATAAACAGGGAACTTTGTTTCTGACAGCTTTTTAAAAATCATCCTTCATTACGACGTAAGAACCACTTTCCTAATTTGAAGCGCCGGGTAGAACTCAAGACAATTCTTCTCGTCGACTTGTGCCATAATTCCCAAGTTCAGACTTAGGTATACCAATGTGTCCGTGTCCCACCTACTACCTACGTGTTGTGAACTTTGATTCCTCCAGAACATCTTTTGAGCTATTAATCCCTTTAAAGCAATTATCGAGCGAGCGTCATCATTATCATCAGCCGATAGACGTCCATATAGTATTTAAGTAATTATTGTTCATAGTATATATATAGTGTATATATAATACATGTTGAACTATTTTTATTAGTTCATTTACACGATATCGTACTGGAAGGAAACGCAACTTGAAAATAGACATTTTTAATTAACTAAGAGACAACAGCTTACACCTTTCTCTTGTATATCATAATGTATGACGGAGCAGATTGTAACATAATTATTTACTTTTTGTTAATAGACAGTAAGTAAATATATTTTAGATAAATATAGAAGTCAGTGATGATGTAATGCTGCTAAATATTTGACCGACAAAACATCGCATGGGATTCTGGGCATGCGGACATGGAGTCTGCAGTTTGATCAATGTAGATATGAATTTATTTAATCAATTGCCTATTCGGGTTGACATTTAAGACCGAAATCGAGGTAAGTTCGGAATGTTTCTACAAAAGTCTAAAAAAGGGGTCCGAAAACACCTTAACCAGATACGGACATCTTAGTGCTATTAAGATATATATATAAATTTATTTGTTATTAATTTATTTATTATTAAGATATATATTGCAACGCGTGACTGATCGTCGTGGAGATCTTTGGGAGAGGCTTACGTCCTGTAATGGACGTCTATCGGCTGAAGATGATGAATGATTATTTATATGCATATATGTTATTAATAATTATTAATATTATTACTATACTTTAAGTCAATTATATTTGTTACCACCCGCCGCAACATCTCACCTCACTGTAGGTTCGCTGGTAGAAAATGCCAACAGGCATAAAGCCCGCCTTCAGTGTACCTCGCTGTAAGACTTTACGTTAAAGAAAAAAAGGTGAGTAATCGTCGTTATAAACTTATCTAAATATCTCTAATTTTTTTTTAATTATTTTCTGGACTATTTATCAGAGCACACAAAGTACACACTTTAAAATGTCCTGCTATTCTGTAGTTAGTATAATTATGTGTATGTGTTCAAAAATAAAATCAGTCTCTATTGCTTCCCTCTTTAAACTCGTCAATTTCAAAGCGACTTCCGCCCCCGATACTTTTACTCCGTTAGGAAACATATTATTGAGACCTTGCGACAATATTGACGTTGTCGATGTGATCATCTATAATGTAGTAAGGTGGAAGCAGTGTTCCTTATTACTGCGTTGCGGTTAAAAAGACGTTGTAGATATTGAAATTACTGCCGTGACGAGACTTAACGTCTTATGGCGTCTGCGTCCTTCATATCTACGAATACGAAAATTCAAGGAGGTTGTTTTATTACTATGTCATATCTCGACAATAGATGGCGTTGTAGACGATTTTTATAAAATATTACATAATAATTCGTTGGTAAATACAAAGATAAACATATATACTAACACGACACAACGACAACAAGTACTGGTGCTAGATCTCTGTTGCCGGAGACAGTGTGGGTAGTTACCGCTGCAGCACCTCCTACTACTGCGAAACTGTATTCTGCAAATATTACTGTGTTCCTGTTTAAATGGCCCTGTAGCTTGTGAATTGACTAAGATAAAGAGACTTAATATTTTACGTTTCAAGGCGACAGGTAAAGGAGGTGTAATTTATATCATCCTAACGAGCGTCTCGTTATCACGGCAGGCGTACCATTTACCATCAGGTGAATGTCACGCTTTTATCGTCTCTTCGCCGAAACAAAATGCAAATCGTCTGCAGAATATTAACAAGTATTATACACATTATATTTGTTAAATTGTCTTCGTTTTCAACTGGGAAAAGAGATTGCAGGGGAGGGGGTGAGGGATGAAAATTAACAAATAAAATTCAAGTTATAATTTCATCTTTATTAATACACTATAAAACCTACAAACAATAACAAGGTGTATACATTTATTTGCGAGTGGCGATATCTGTGTTGCTACTAGCAACGGTACCTAGTCGGTCTAATATTGCTCAAAGAAAAAACATCCAAACAAAAATTGTCCCTTACCTTAAATACCAAATAAAGCTTTGCGAAGTATATTTTTGATGTTTCATATTTCTCGCAAACAAATGCACTAAGTAACCTGCCCAGCGCTGGGCAAGCGCTGCCACACAAACGCCGCCATATTTACTAAGACTCACTTTAACGTATCAACATTTTTCACATAACTATGGCATTCAAGGTGCGTAAACACTAAAGCAGTGAATTGCAGCAAGGTTTGTTATAACTCTAGTGTGTACGCAACCCTTACGTAAAGCCTGTATAAAGAATATCAATTGAATAACGGTTTGGAAATAATATTATCGCTAATATTCTACTTATCTTAGACTTATTTTTATACAATACATACAAAAGTCCATTATTCAAAATAATGTCTTAAAAATTATCAAAATTGCTAATAAATAGGATATCGATTTTTTATAATAAAAAAATATATAATTTTTATTATTATTAACATTGTCTAATATTGCAACCTATTTTGTAAATAAATACGTTAAAATAAAAATACAGTTAAAAATATAAAAAAAACAAATCTCTCATTGATTTAGGGATTATTATTATAAATATGTTTATTTAAATATTTCTGTGATGCGATTACTGTAATTACACGAACACACCAACACACACGCGCATGCGCACACACACACACACACACACACACAAGCGGCCTCCATAGACGTCGCTACATAAAATCTCTATCAACCCAGCTGCCTCAGTGTATCACTGCCCTTACAAATACATACACTAAGATATGATCTAGTATATACTTAACCTACGCGTCCATGGCGGAAGGGAAACCCAGACAGCAGACAATTCTTTGGTAAAGCATAGACACGAATATTGCTTTCCGTAACAACACTGTGGCACCAAAGACAATACTATCCAATCATAGACTATCAAGTCTTATCTGTAAATATAACCTACACTCAGTCTCAACGATTGGTATTATTTCTTCGTGGTGGCGTTTGTCTGCGTGTGCGGTTCCGCACCAAGCATTATTTGGATCTCGTCGACGCTCTTCCCCTTCGTCTCCGGTATCACGAAGAATATGAATACGAAACCGAGGAGCATAATTCCGGCGAACATACAGAACACCTGGCCCTGTCCGATGGCCTTGTTCAACGAGTTGAAAGTGCTCGTAACGGTGAAACTCAGCAACCAGTTGAAGGTGCCAGCGGTGGAGCCGACGAAGGCTTTGATGTCGATCAGACAAAGCTCGCCCGCCATCATCCACGGAATCGGCCCGAAGCCCAATGAGAAAGCAATAATGAACAATGACAATGATAAGAGAGGGAGCCAGGAAATAGCTTCGACAGTCGGGGAATCGGTTCCGTGGAAGTCTTGCAAGAGAAAGAATACGCCGAGTGCCGTCGAGCACACGCACATGACCAGAGCCGAGAAGAGAAGAAGAACCCTTCTGCCCAGCCTATCGACGACCAAACTGGAAATGAAAGTGGCCACAACTTGGATAACACCGATGATGATAGTAGCAATGGCGCTAGGGATCGTCGCACCAGCGCTCGCGAAAATGGCGGACGTGTTGAAAATGACAGCGTTGATGCCGGACAACTGCTGGAACAGCATGAGAGCGTAGCAAATGAGGATCGCTTTCAATGCAGTTTTCTTTGTGATAGCCGATAAGAAAGACACAGGATTGTTCTTCGCTTCCTCAGCTTTTGTTATCAGGGAGTTCAGCTCGGTGTCGACGTCATAGTTCCGTCCGCGGAGTCTTACCAAAGCTTGTTTCGCTTCCTCGTTCCTCCCTTTCACCACTAAGAAGTTCGGGCTTTCGGGCATAAAGAAGAAGACTATTCCAAATATGATGGGGATAATTGTGCAGAGTATGTTGAAGACGAAGACACTAGTGTAGCTGCCGACGACATAAGAGAACAGGATACCGACCGTGATCATGAGCTGAAAGTAGCTACCAAGGGTTCCGCGGATGGAGTCCTGGGCTATTTCACTGGTGTAAGCGGGAGCGGTGACGCAAAAAGCACCACCGGCGATACCGGTGATGAATCTTCCAGCCATCAACATTGCGACATTACTAGCGAAGGTGATGATGAGCCAACCCACAGTGAAGGGTAACACGAGACACAGCATGGTCTTCTTACGTCCCAGGACGTCCATAATGAGACCGATGGGGAAACAGACGGCCGCAGCGCCCAGATTGATGAGTGAAGAGACCCAGTCACCTTGGGAACTGGACACGTCGAAGTCGTAGTCCGTATTATTGGCCTGGATTATTTTAAATACCACTGGAGATGACCAGCCGAGCATAGATCCGGCAGCAAGAGCGCCCAGAGTGGCTGAAAGTAAAAATCATCGAATGAATATATTTAAAATTATAAAAGAGGCCATGTTGAAATTAAATAAAAACAAAACAATGCATGGATTTAAATTGCAGATAAACTTTATAAAGTAACACATACATGATATAATCTCTGGGGCTTGGATAATGGGGGCGTGAAGATAAGTAACGCCCCTCCCATTATTATATTGAAAATTTTATAAAATAGTATTTACTTGTGGTAGGTATTTTTTGTTTTCACGGTGTGGTATCAAACTAGTAAGTATAATTATGATATGACATGATGATGATAGGACATGATCAGCAAATGTAAAATGTTCATGTGTACGCTATAATGGTTAGTGATGAAGGTAGAAAAAGCCATGGGCTTCTTTGATATATGCTAATGCCGAAATGACTACTAATACTGTAAGAACTCTCTTAGGGTTTAAGTTGGTGAAATTCCACATTATTCTGTCTTTGCTCCAGAATAAGTTTTTAGATGATATCCCATCAGATTAAAATAAGAAATGTATCAAAACAGTTTAGGTATATTAGCATAACAACTGTCTGCCATCAAGTATTAGTTACTGGGTTAATGAGACATCTTAGGTGGAAACACTGTTAGTGTGGTGGTGCCTGTTCCATTATTTGCAACTGGTTTCAATAAATGTAACACTGTGGGATCTAAGTTTGGCATAATACTTTCACCGTCTCTGTAGTGGAAGATGTACAATTACACTAGGAAAAAAGACCAGGTCTACCAAATGTCTAAAGTTTGCCTTAATGATCATAAATTAACATCTTATGTAAAAATCTTAAATACTGCCAGGTGTACCACTTACCACCTGCTGGACCTTACAGTTTGTACATTCTTTATATTATATTAAAGGAGATTACCCGTCAAAGCTGCGATATACTGCGGCAGCTTGCGGCCTGTGTCCCCACGTGGCTCCACCAGCGCCGCCTGAGATACCCCAATCTCTGCCATACCGTTGTTTGCCTGTGTCTGCTACAAACAAGAAATACAGCATATTAATAAAACATGAACAATACAATAATCACAGCTAATTTTAAAAAGAGATAACATGACAATTAAATTAAAACTCTGATCAGTGGTAAAAGTGGTTTTCAAGTTTTAAAAGGTGAGTGTCTTCATTGCTAAGCTTGCCCGGTGACATTCCCAGTACAAAGTGATCTCATGTCTATATCTCTCCTCTACTTACCTTGCACAATGCACTAAAGCATGTGGACCATGAATATGTGATCCAATAAAGTGGACAATTTGATTAAAAGAATAAACATTAGACTTCATAGCTGAATAGAAGTTGTATGGCCAGTCGAAGATTGAATGCAGTGGGAATGTTCTTTATACCATCATTGGCAATTGGTAACATAATAGCATTATTAAATGTAATTTATAACAATGTTATAAGTGGTATATACATGAAATCGTTATGACTACATAAAAATTGTAATAGTCCTAGTTAGTTATAGTAATTGTTATGGCATAAAAATAACCAACTTTTGCTACATTTTTATCATTGAACCTAATTATATACAACATTTACAATTTATATTACAGATAGAAAACAATACTACCAGAAAACATTTACCTACTAAATATGATATTAGAAATATTTAAAAAATTTTATCTTTTAAATATTTTGATAAGGTAATGTCCATTGAATTCTTATATATGTGTGATGGAATTTTCCACAATCTTGGAATTAAAATTGACTAAAGTTTACTTTAATGGAAAGTTGTATAATTCTATAGACCCGTTTTAACAACAAAGCTTGTAATGGATAGCTTCAAAAATTCATATCTAATACACAAGAAGTAATACTACAGAATACCTTAAAATATGTCTAATATATATACAATGAAATAAATCTAATGAAAAATAAAACTTCATTAGTTTTGAACAAAATAATCTAGCTTATTTTCAATTACTTTCATCCCACAGAAAATTGATTTTACGGTACATAATACAACACAAAAAATAATCACCTCATTTTGATAGATTCTACGAGGACTAGCATCACTAAGCAACGGCTCGTTTTCAGTACTATGTGTCCGTAATTTTCGAAATGAATACCAACGCATTTTGGTCACTGCATACTATGATATAGTAAAAAAAATGACACAATGAACAATGCAACGAACGTATCATCTGCTTTGTTTTGTACCACACAACAAAAACCGAAGTAAACAACGCGTCAGCTTTATCAACGCTGACGTTGACGCGCCAATGACATTTCACTATCAGAGATAAGATGATAATGTCTATGGTAAATAATTGCCATAAATAACTATTATCCTTTTTTTTTTAATCTATAGTACCTATAATACAGAATTCGATTTTTTTAATTGACGAAGCGATGATACGAAAATATTTCCATCTGACGGCAGTGCTACATCTGCTCATATTACTGATGGACGTGTCTCTATAGTCGAAAGTACCTACGCAATTCGTATTGCAGCCTACAAACAATATACAAATATTATTATGTTCCGGTTTGAAAGTTGTAGCTAGTGAAATTATTGGGGTAACGTGAGTTAATATCCTGTCTCAATGTGACGGTCACAACGTGATGCACTGTATACCATCGCAACTTTGTTATGGACAGACGTATCACTCACCATCAGGTGAACGTCTTCCATCAGGTCTAGTATCATCGCTTCGTGGAATAAAAACAAATGACAGTTAATTTTATATAATTGCACTACATTATATTCAATGCTTTAGGTCACAATATAAATCTCGTTATCTCTGTAATTTCACTTACTGCAGCGCCTTACAAACCGGAACAAACTATAGTATTATACACTAGTACTTTGTCTTCGCTAACGTAGTCCTACCATTCGCAAGTAATTTTTTTATCATCATATCGGATTCCAGATTGTACTCCGAACCGATGCTTTGTTTAATTTCTCATGTATACCACTTGATCCTCTGCAAAACAAAAGAATGTACTCTTTATCATGAATGTGTACTATTATCACTTTGGTCTTTAGATAATATTAAAAAATATATATATTGCTATATATTAGACTATTTTTGGTAGAGACCTATGTCCGTTGACAGTGGCCGTCTGTCGGCTGATGATGTTGATATTGGACTATTGTTGTACAGTTAAAGATACTTAAAATGTAAACAATTAACTTAAACGCCTGTGAAATTAAGTTAGCAGTATTGCAATAAAGTGACTGTTTTTATGAAATAGGACGGATAATAATATATCTATATATATGTATAGATAGTAACTGTTCCTCGTTCTCCTATCACGTGAAAACTAGTGAACGTATCGACATTGCGATATGACCATTCGACGCGGAATTATTTGTAGATGGTTATAGTCTATTTATTTTTTGAGTTCATAGATCCTTCATCATATTATTTCTAATTAACTTATATAATCATTTTCCTTTCGTATTATTTACGCGGTTGCTATAGTAACGGTTGGTATAGTTAGTCATTTGTGGTTGCGGTTGCTCTCAAAGGAATATTTCAGACAAATTTCAAGTCTAATTTTATATTACGGTCAACTATGCGAATAGGGAACAGCTGGTGTATATATATATATGTATGTGTATATATATATATATAAGAAATAAAATATTTTTACGATTAAAACCGGACGGAACCCAAAACAAAATAAGAGACAATAGATAATAATACAGTTTACAGCATCAACAAGCGATTAATTTTATTTATAACTACCCATTCATATAAGTGTGCGATCGCTCTTGACATTGTGGTCACGCAGTGCTACCAATCATTTACCGTCCTTCACTTGGAATGTTGCCATATGTATCGATTAATATGACTCAAATAATTTTTTTTTAAGAAGCAGCGATACGAGCGCGACCTTCACCTGATGGTAAATAATACGCTAATCCATAACAACGTGGTGCTAGTTAGGATGGTATACACTGCACTACATTGCGCCAGTAGCCTTGAGACATAAGATATTAGGTGCCGTTGTCTCAGGTATTTCACAAGGTAAATCTTCCTTCAAACCGGATCACAGTAATGTCTGCACAGTAGTTTTTCGGCTGCAATGGGCACTGTGGTGGTACAAATCTAGACGGTCTCCGGCAACAGGGACCTACCACCAGTAAACATAACGTTGGGTTCGAACTTGAATAGTAATCTTACTTTCGATAAGTTTTCTAGTAATGATGATTCGTATAATATTTCCTTTAAAATATTTTTCACCAAAGCATTTTTAAATTTTCCTACTACTTCGACTCCAGGTCTTCACTCACAAGAGACCACTAGGCCGGCGAAGTGCGAGTTTATTTTAAACAACTAACAAGTTTTCTTTTTTATTATTCAACGAAGCGATGAGGCCAGTGGGACGTTCACCTGATGTTAAGTGATACGCTGGATCTTAACAACGTGATGCTATTTAGGATGTTTGTGCATTCCAGTTTGTGATCGTCGCTTTGTGACATAAGATGTCTAATTACCCGGGTAATTACCTTGACTACAGTGCCCTTCTGTAGTGTTTATAGGAGCTCAGGTGGTACCCACCTTTTTTTTTCCGTGGAGAAATCCTGCATTGGATACCCTTCTGCTGTTGGGCCAATAGAATAGTTTTTCCGGACTCTTACCCGTGAAAACCTCGCGGTTTCTTACTCATCACTCTTGGCCGGAACCACGGGAACGCTTTTGCACATAATCACGGTTCCGACAAAGACTTGATAAGACCACATCTAGGGGTGGAGCTACTGCTCTCCACCTTCTATAGTGTTAGACGGAAGTACCGCAAGCACCACTTCAAAGCCCTTCATTTTTGGTGACAGATTGCCCCCGAATCCGCTACCATGGCCCCTGTCGGTGGTTCCCACATAGACGGTCTCCGGCGACAGAGGCCTACCACCAGCGGTAGTGTTAATACAAAGAACATAGTTAAAACGTCTTAACAAATGTTTATTATGATTAAGTTCGATAATAAAAATTTAATAAGTTATAAACGAATACTTTATTGCAGGCGGTGCAAGTAAACTTTATTGCTAATAAAATTTCACATTACTAACAACGATTAAATGTTGATAGTTATTGATTGTTGATTATCTATAACAAAATCCCTATAATGTCATCATCATCATCAGCCGACGTTTACTGCTGGACATAGGTCTCCCCCAAAGATCCTACATCGATCGGTACTGCGTTGTCCACATTCAGCGACTTTCCGCGACTTTCTTTTGTAGTGATTCATATGCGGGGTTTTGGGTCATTTCCCACCACGCTGGCCTAATACGGGTTGGTGGAAGCCAGTCTCCTTTGTTGATTAGTAGGGTGCATCACGAGCAGGTGAGGATGGGTAGGGTCCCGTGAGTTGTTGTGCGGGACTTCTTACACCCCATTAGTTTTAATAATGTCCATCTAGGCCAATGTATTATATCTTTTGTATTCAGCCCTCATGTTGGAGAACAATGAGAGAGGTCTATGCCTAGCAGTGGGCGTTAGCCTCCTGATAAGAAGATTCAGCTCTCGACAGCGGAAGACTAAATGTTTAAATTTTATTCCAAATCGTAATAAAAAGTAATTCCAATGATCCAAATCAAAAATATATTAAGTAAAATTGGTGAACAACGTGGTGGTAGTTAGATATGCACTGCACCACATTGTGCTCGTCGCAATGACACGTAAGATGTTGAATTTCGTTACCCCTTACAGCGCCCTTCAAACCGGAACACAGTTTTGTTTGCACAGCACTGTTTAAGGGCAGATAGAAGGCAACAGAGACCATTAAACTGCAACTATTATGGCTTATGAAGGATGAAATTTTTTTTTTAAATCGTATAGTATTGTCTGATTTATTGTTGGTTTACGAGGTGTGATAATATTTATAAAGGGTCTCCATACCATCAGACCTTAAGCGTACTTTTTAATATCAAAACAAACCACTTGCTGTATGCAATCGAACGATGAATACTGAAAACATATTGCAATGATAATCATTATTGTTCTCGTTTTCCTCAGTCGATTACCAAATGGTAATTCATATCATAAATATTCGATAACGTCGATAAATTTTTATTGTGCGTAGTAAAGATTATTATTCGTGGTGGCTTACACCAGGTATGATGGTGATAATGTTATCGCGACAAAACGATAGATAGAGGAGCTTCGGCCAGGCCGGCTCCGCAGTAATATGTTTACTGGAAAGCGGAATAATGTTAATAGATAATAAATTATATTGATTTTTTTTTTGGTACTGGTAAATGTAGAACTTTATACAACAGTATAGGAAATCGTGTTATTTAAACCTTTTTTTATTTTATTTTTTACAGCTTATCGACGTCCCCACAGAAACATTTAAATGTTAACTAATAACAGTTAACGCTTACTTAGTTTTATTTTTCTTTTTCTTGGTTGTAGTTAAGTTCATGTAGACTAGTTTATCATTTGCCATAAGTTTTTAGTTATACATATATTTTTTATTAATTGTATACTGTATTATTAACTATTTAAAAATCAAGGCTATTCTTAAGCTATAAATACACGAGACTAGCTGTTTCCCGCCCACTTTGCTACACCTCTGGAACCCCTTTTGGGGGTGACTTTGGTAAAATCCGTTCTTAGCTGCCCTCTACTTGGCAAAAGGAATATTACCAAATTTAAAGTCTCCAGGTCTTACGGTTCCATACCACGGTTGTGTGGAAAAACATTCGACTAAAAGCGTGAGGGGTACACCGAAAGGTTTTTGTCGGTAACATTGTGGCATAACCCTTTGGTTGCCGCCACAGCAGAAGGGTATTAAATGCAGGTTTTCGTCATAACAGAAGACAATGGTTCTATAGATATCGTGATGAGACTCTACATAGATGGAAATCTTTTATATATCATCATCAGCCGATAGACGCCCATTACTGGACATAGGCCTCCCCCAAAGAACTCCACATCGAACGAACCCGCGTTGCTCGCGATTCTCACTAGATCGTCGGTTCACCTTGTTGGAGGCTTCCCAACACCATGTCTACCGGTACGCGGGCGCCACACCAGGACCTTACTGGCCCATCGGCCGTCGGTCCTTCGAGCAATGTGCCCAGTCCCACTTAAGTCTAGCAATGATATATATATATATATATATATAACAGCTATATGCCTTATCATGTTAAAACTTAATGCATTGATCATAAACTGCAGATTATAAATATCCTTGACACGTTTTTGCATATGTAATCAAAATACCTTAAAAGTAAAAACGCAATTTAAAATACTTAAAAAAAAATTTAAGATATATACTATTATTTTAATAACAACTGACGTGTAAGGTGAGGTGATTATTAAAAATAAAAAAAACTCAATCTGACGTATACCGAAAACAGCAATTACGTAGCCGTTGAGAGGTTTCGGAGCGAGGACACGATTCTGGTTCCTCAGAACCGGCCGGCCGAGCCTCCTGATTTAATTGCAACGCAAAAAGTTGTTTCCGCCGGTTCGTCGTCGGCGGGCCCGCGCTGCTGCATACCGGCCGCCGCTGAAGAACCTTCCAGAGGTTGTTGATATTTTGTCATAGGTTAGTAGCGAATATTAAGTATCGGAACGAGAAAAACCGCCTTTTTTTTATTCGACGAAGTGACTAGAACCGGCACGACGTTCACCTGATGGTAAGTGATACGCTTACCCATCGCAACGCGGCGCTAGTTATATCGATACACCCTGCACCACATTGTGCTCGTTTCCCTTAGATATTAAGTCTCCTTACCCCAGTAATTGCACTGGCTACAACACCCTTCAAACCGGAACACAGAACCTGTTACTGTGTTTAATACTGTTTTACGGCAGATTTTTATAATATGAAGTGAGTACTTAGCCAAGGGTGTTCGGACAACTTCCTTCAAACTAACTATACAACATATATTGAATCGAATCAGGGTACGTCTGTGTTATAAGATAAGATCTTAGCCATTGCACCGCAGCGGCGTAACGTTAACAGATTAATAATTAAGAAATATGCTAAAGAAAATGTTTCTCCACTTTGTACATGATGACCTTGGCCGTCTGTTAAGTAGTATCCAAAATTTTTGGATACATATGTTTTTATATATGCTTTTATTACATCAGAACATTTAATATTACGTAATGTGATATCCATACATAGACGTTATAAGTTATGAGTAATATTTAAGTTATTTATCTTTGGAAGCTGGTTAAGAAATATTGAGAAGAACCACTAACTACCCTCTTGACTTTAACTAATTATAACGGTGTCGACTAAACTGACTAATCATTAATTTAATTTATGCGTTACTTATTCTATTTACTTCAACTTAAAACTTTCCAGATGAAGAAAGTATTAATCAGAACATGACTGCCATATAACCAGAGTGTGTAGATGTTGCGGGGTTAAAAATCTATAAATATTATATATATGAATATATTTTATATTACACGTAATTATAACGTTTAAGGTCTTTGACCATGCTAAATCGAAACTTATTATAATATCGTTACTATAGTAATAAAACAGTAGAATATAATTACCGGTATAGATAGCATCACATTCGAGACAACAGCCGTAGTTATAACTTGAGCTGGAAATATGGGTAAAGCGCCGATAGCCAGTACACTGGAGATCCCACCGGATGCGAACATGTCTTTAATGGACCTAACTGCACTAGTGGATTTCGAAACTTCAAAACGCAACCTTAACACTATTTTGGTGGTCCTCAAGTGGCAGTGTCGAGAGGTGCCGACCGTTGGAGTGCATTTCTCAGATATCTGATAAGCTGTCATCAATAATCTGTCAATAGCTGATACGGCAAACGAAAATACTTCTGATTTGACAGAAGACAACAGGCTGTAGAACTGGGAAAGTTTTCAGCTAAATACTGTTGTACCGTCATTGAGCTAACCACTTAACCTGGACCACCAGCCTAGCCACGTGATGTTAAATAATGAGATCGAATATGAAGCTCCTGCAGATCACTGACTCTCATACGTTGATAGTTGGAACAGCAATGTTATCATGGCATCAGGCTTGCTGTAAGGCGATAGCTAGTTAGCAGAATTCATAACTCATCCATCATCAGAACTTACTTCTCTGGCGCAGCGACCCAAAGTGAGTGCCTTCAACACAAGAGCACGCCAGTGCTGTCTGTCATCGAAACCATGAAGACTGGTTGAAACAATTGAGACACTTATTTTTTCTACCTACTCATTGCAACATTTTCAGCTGTAGCTGTTCTTTATTTCATCACATTCACCGCAATGTAAGTGTTAACCTTTTTTTGTACCATTGTGTTGCAGATTTGAATATTGTATAGAGATCGTCGTGTGAAAATCTGCGTGAGTAAAAAACTGACTGACGGGATACATGCGGGTTATAATCTTTTATGATCAGCCATATACCTAGATGCCTATCTAGATATTCTTAGACTTTTTATAGCAAAATCCTGCTGCAAGCCAGCCAATGAGACGTTAACTTGTTGGTTAGCGAGTAGTATCGGAAACAATGTAATATACCTAAACATTGTAACGTTCCAGTTAAAGACATGAGGTTACAATATTATATACCTTGTTACCATGGTAATAAGAAAAGTAAGAAAATCTATAACAAGGAATATTCTTATAACATTTCAATTATCTTATTCGCACGCTTTTTTTTACTTTACAATGTACCTTCTGACTACAATTAAACATGATGGTAAGCGACAATGAGTATGAACATGATGAATAGTACTCGTTGAAGATATTCCGGCACTTTTGAATCTGCCACTTCTCGATGGATATGTTATGAATCTTCATTTCACTTACGGCAGCAGATTGACAGTTGATGATGGAAGCTAACCGGTCGATTCCAAAAACACCTTATCATCATTAAAATATTACTTATCTGACTCTGAATTCGTTTGATGATTACGGTAGAATCGGGGAACAAGTATTCGCAAATTATATATTTAGCTGTTAGTCTACAGTTGGTAGATTTCCTACAAACAAAACTACGAAGCAAGTATCACATGAACCGTATACACTGGTGGCAGGTCTTTGTTGCTGAAGACAATATAGATAGGGACCACAGCAGCATCTATTTCTGCCGCCAAACTGTAGCCTGCAAACATTACTGTATTCCAGTTTGAAACGCGTTGTAGCTAGTGATACTACTGAGGTTAGGAGACTTAACGTCTTTAGTCTTAAAGCGATGAGTACAGTCTATATCATACATGATGTATAGCTAGTTAGGATGCTGCTGTTATACAAAGCTGATGCTTAGCAGCACTAGGTGAAAGTATCGCTGGTTTTCAAATAAAAGATAAGTGAAATACTTTAAAAGAACGATCGTTATAATCTAAAGACGTATCGTAAATATCGTTTATATCTTCAAATAATACTTTTGTCCACGTAAACGATAAAATATTTGACATTTGTTGTCTACTTTAATTATACTTCAAATAATACATGTTTAAGTAGTTGTTTCATAAAAAAAAACTTAACATTTTAACATTATAATTTGAGGTTAAACTTACACTTGTCGGTTCTATAAAGATCTGTAGTCACACTATACAACGGCATTTAACTGAACATAACTCCTTACTTTATACTTCCTGTCAGTTAAACCATCTGGGTACATCAATTATAAAGTTATAACAGCAAAGTTATAACTCATATACCTCTTAGTTTATTATTAACAGTTGCTTACAACTGTAATATTAAACAAGACGAAGAGTATCTGAAAATTAAATGACCATCAATTCGAACCTGACGATGGAAACTATTCACTCTATGTTGTAATCTTTCCCGTATTCATTTCAGCTGAAATCATGATTTTATTTGACTGCAGATATTAGCTATCTGATCGTAGCTACCTAGACAGTATAATCAAATAGAATTCTATCTATGTCTAGATCTACTGAGAGAAACAAAACTATGTTAGTTCAATGTCAATGAACAATCACTGATATATTTCAAGAGGCATCCTTTGACGCACAAAATGATTTGCACGATTTTTGTTTTTAAAAGATTTAGTTATAAATCTTTAAATATCAGAGTACAAAAGATCATAGCAATTAGCATGGTAATGATAACAATAGATTTGTTTATAATTAACATATGCTAATGACATATTGTATAGCTTACAATGGCGCATGCGACAGATTTGATTTGCACCAACCGCAATTGTTAACACTAAATCCATAAGAGCAAAATTTTTAAAAATAATTACTTTAAGATATAACTTATCCAATAAACTATAGATCTTCATATATAATTAAAAAGTTTATAATGATTTCTAACAATCAGCATTGTTCGGTTGTTCCTTATTCACGAGTGCCTTTAACAGTTCAGTTATAACTGTAACTTTAATAAATAAAAAAAATATGCACTAAGTTAAATAGTCTAGATTAAAGATATGTCTTGATATGTATTGTCGATACTAAACGACCTCCCTACGATCTACATCCGTTTCCGCACGAATGTTCGGATAATGTCCTGAACGCCCTGCGGCTGTATTAATCGTTTAATACTTTGTCCTGTCACTCCTTCTTAACCGATTCTCAATAAGTTTATCACTTATTTATACTTCAGTATTTATTTACATTATTATACAAAGTACGAAACAAGTTTAGATAATAAAATATACTAAATAACGTACTTTAATAAATAAAACTTTTTATTCGAGGTCAATCATAAATCATCTCGACAAGAGATAATCGATTTTTTTTGTCCTGGGAGCGCCGACACCAGCTACAATGTTGGTAATAAGACTCGTTCATAACTAAGTCCCGCTAGTCAGGATGATATACACTGCAACATCTCATCGTTATTCCACCTATCACTACAGCGTCTTTCAAACCAGACTACAGCAATGTTCGCATACTTTTGTTTCGTAACAGAAGTAGACGCTACGGTGGTGACTAAGACGATCTTCAGCACCACCACCGATAATAATCTGATTTGTTTTAATAACATTAAATTATTAATGGAGATTTGTCGGTAATATCTAACAGGATGACGACAATATCTAATTGGATTCATTGTGACATATGCAGACAAATGCAGCTTCCTTATACGACTTCGTACTACATATGCAAGTAGCAGGCAATACGTACTAATAATAAATATTATCAGAATGCGGATTTGATTACGAGTAAAGTTAACTGCGTTTCATTTAATTAGCATTTTTTCATAGATTTAAAATTTTACTCGAATACATAATTTTTTTGAAATGGTCGACTTAGTACCTACAGCCACTCGCTTACTCTTAACTTAAGCAGAGAGAACATTAAAGGTGCAGTTTACTGTAACTATATAAGTTACTAGTTGCCCCCCATTCCCTTTGCTCGCCATAACATCCTCGCAACCCCGTATCATTTCGTAAAACCCGAAAGTTATTAGCTGACAAAAGAAATACTCCTACCAAATTTCAAGTGTCTATGCTTTATGGTTGCAGAGATAGGATGATATCGTTATGAGTTGCTACATAGGTGTAAATTTCTCATATATATATATATATATATATATGTATATATATTTATATAATTTACAAGTATATATAAGATATTACAGAAATGATTAGTATATAAAGTGTAAGAGAGGCAAATATTAAAGAGAGTTAAAGAGAGCACAGAAAAAAATTATAACCATCCAAGGTCAATTAGTGTTTTTTATTGCTGTTTCTGGTCCATTATTATATTAGAAAGTATCCTATTGGAAAGATATTTTATTTATCTTTTTAATTCCACCATACGGTTACCAAATAATTTTTGCAATTTTTTTTCTTCTATTAACTAACCTAATCTATTATAATTATGAAGTTATTGAAAGGCAAAGAACTTTACCCTAGGGGAAGAAATTTCATAAATAGTTTTTATCTCCTTAATATTTATACATGTACTTTATTGTATATTAATATGTAGATAAATAGATAAATAAATTACAATTGTTAAGGATTATTATATAATAAAAATAAATTAAATTATTATTTATATTATCCCCGGACCGGAAAGCGTAGCGTTGGCAGGTCCTCCACTAGGTGGACAGAGGACATCAAAAGAATCGCTGGAAGCCACTGGATTCAAAGATCCCAAGATCGTGCTTTGTGGAATATAGTACAAGAGACCTATGTCCAGCAGTGGACATCCATCAGTTCAAATGATGACGATGATTCATAATATCTTTGATTCGAAAACTAATTAGAGGTTATATTTTACCTTGTCATATAGTGACTAGATGTGATTATATCTTTCTGTGACACGTCTTTGTTATCAAAATTACGAAACACAATAAGATTAAAATCTTCCATTACTAGAATATAATGGATATATACCATATTTAGTATTTGTTTCTTAATAATTGAAGAAAGATTAATATAGTATCGCCCACACTATACAATGTTAACATTAGTAGATATATTGGCAAATTGGCAATAAGTTTTATTACCAAAAGTATATATTATGCATTAAACACTTTACCTATTGCTAGCTTGAAGGGGTAGCAGCAATATAGAACTTTGCATAGGAAAATAATTATTTATCGTGGTGCATTAACAAAAACGATAAGTATGCTTCTGATGACAATCGATTTCAGAGGAACATTAACTGGTGGAAGATATATTGATTAGTAGTAGTAAGTCTTAGTTGCCCGAGAACGTCTAGATTAGGCATAGCAGTGACTACTACCTAACACCGAAGATTTCATATTAAATCTGAACAGCATAAAAGCTGGTAATAAGTAGCAAGCAAAATTATTAGGGTAATGAGACTTAATGAGCTCAATGTGGTGCAGTTTTTATCGTGCTAACTAGGGTTGCATTGTTTTAGGTACATGTAGCACATATCAAATGAACATCTTGCTTGTATAATTACATGAAGGAAAAAATTATGAACTGGGCGACGACTGTAGATAACGCGACTTAAAGCGATACAAAACAATGTATATTCAACTATTATATCTCTCTATTTGTATTTATACTACATCATAGTTTATGTGTGGGAAATTTGTATACAAAGAAATAATTGAAGTAACGGTTATATGATATCAATATAACAGTATCAAAATGATATAAAGATTTATTTTAAACAGTGGTTTTAGCTACGTCATATGAGGTTAACAATTTTGAATCCTTCTTCTGCTTAAAGTACATCTCCAACCAGTGAAGGTTGGCGATCAGCGTGGCACAGTCCCTTCTGTCTCTAATTCGGCGGGACAATTCGGACGTCTTATATATGACAGCTCATATATAATTATATTATAATATTTGTTTATAAACATATGTATTATTAAAAACATATATTAATTTAACATAAAGAGAACTTATGATGTTTGATTTACATCTTATATTTTTAATTAAAGGATGTGGTCTTTTTAAAAAAATATATCTTAACGCCATGAATTTGTGGAGAAACAATAATATAATATCTAGGAACATTACTTAGTTAAAGTTTTAACTCGCTCAACATAATGCTAAAATGAAATTATTGTTTTGATGTTAAAAGAAAATTCTTATTCTACCGTCAAGTTTGTTCATTTATTTATGGATTTCGTAAAATATTAAAAACGGCGTAGAATAATAATCAAGAATCTTACCTAAAACAACGTGAAGAAACGGAAGTATTTTTCTTCAAAATGTAGGCACTAGATTGAATTTTGTACAAAAGCCGCGAAACACGCCCTAGTTTTTACTCCTACTGAGGAAATATATAAATCGCACAGATAATATCCGAAATTTCTTTTTTCCCTCGCCGCTCGCGTAAAGACAAAGGCTGTTTCGTCGTGCGGCCTATTTTCCTGAATCTGTTGTCGGCACTGAGCGCCGGCTAGTGCGGGACACGGCGCGGATCAGACTAGCGCGCGGCAAATGAAGTCCGCACTGCACGTACGGCACCACCACACCACATAATATAATCTCCAGTTAAACGTGGAATGATATGATTTACTTACATCAGAGGTCGGCAACCTGTTTGAGTCGGAAGGGTTAAAATTTTATATTAAAAAAATTTCAACGTGTTTAAAGAGCTGCAAAAATATTTCTTTCCGACTATAAATGTAAAGTTTTTTGATGACAAAAGCTGATTTATTTATACGAAAAATATTTTGCGAGGAAATGACGACAGTGATGACGCATATCACGCGGGAAGGATGCGGTGAAAAGTGAGTATAAGTGGCTGAGAAGTAAAAATGGTGCCTAAGTCGTCGTTAATCGAATCACGATTTGAAATTTTTTTTATAAATAAATGATATTTGCGTACGAAGAGCCGCATGTTGCCGACCCCTGACTTACACCAACGTTTCACACAAATGATAATAGATCTCCAAAGTTTTTTTTTTGTCAATTAAGCGAAGGGACGAGACTATGGAATGAGATAAGTGGTAAAGTTCAAGACCGAACGCGATGGAAGATCACCGTGGACGATCTTTGTCCCAATTTAGGGCCATAGGATATCAATGAATAATGAAAGAAGTGATACGCCTGCTTATAGCGATGTGACGTTAGTTAGGATGTTAAACACTACACAACATTGCGCTCTTAACCTTGAAACACATTCACACACTCTCTTTTTCCGACTTTCCTTGCGGACCTCAACTAAAAATGTAAAAATTCGTAATTATTCGGGTAATCAATATTGTGTTATGGGAAATATTATGATGATGATGATGTTGATATACAATCATTATGATATTATTTAATAAAAAAACAACTCCATTGTCTTCTGAAAGACATTAAAGATATTTTTTTTCATTCTCAATAAATCTATATGTATATATTAAAAGAGATATCCACCTATGTAGAAACTTATCAGGATATCACTGGAACCTAAAGTCC
The DNA here is from genome assembly GCA_029034505.1 of Ornithoptera priamus. Classification (NCBI taxonomy): domain Eukaryota; kingdom Metazoa; phylum Arthropoda; class Insecta; order Lepidoptera; family Papilionidae; genus Ornithoptera; species Ornithoptera priamus. The sequence continues at coordinate 1,472,824 of JARDWD010000685.1, forward strand.
CAGTCGTGAAATTTTCTAAGAACATTTCTTCGACCGAGTATTGGATAACTAAGTACGGATTTTACGAAATTCTATCCCCAAAGGTAGTTGCGGGGGTGTAACCGCATGCAGAGCGGGGGAGGAACAATTATAACATTTACACAATTTAACGTAAACAACCCTCATAATTTTCCCATTGAAAGGATCTTCTTTAAATATAGTCAAACAGTACTGTTACTGTTCTAAGTAGTAAATAAATAAAAAAAAAATTTTTTTTGTTGAAAATTATTATATTTGGTATATATTGAATATAATGGTCGTGTGCATTGCCGGAAACATGCAGGGTGCGTTTGTGACACACTCGCAAGGTATGTCGCACGTTATTGCAGTGTCCGAGTCCGACTAAGGACAGTGCGGACGGGTTTGCTCGAGTTTCGCTGTAACATTACTAAGAAACCGATTGTTTCACAATACCCACGCCTGTTTAACTTTCGGAATTCCGTCACATACGTAATAAAACGAAACGTAGCTCAGCTTGAATCATTGTGCTTTATTTATAAGTTACGATATCTGTTAATCCAGTATAATCTAATACTCATCTAAAACTCAGTAATTGAGTACGCGGTACTTTATTACCGAGTTTATCAGTTTGCCGCTTAACCCATGGTTCGGTGATATCAACCTGACCAGGGACGTAGTGTTCATTGCTCACACTCCTCGTTCCGGACACCTTCCACTAAACAACTTCACTTATTTAATAAAAAAAAATGATTCTCCTAAAACGGAGTGTGGAGCCGTAGAAGAGGTGTATCACATGTTAGTGGAGTTTGTACGGATAGAATATGCTTTGTGCCTTTTGCATACAACTTAATGAATATTAGTATTTTTAAGTGTTCTAGCTTGATCCGATTTAGGACAAGCGAAACGTTGTTAGCAAATATTTAAAAAGGAGGGTGTGAGAATATAGCATATAAGAACTATTGGGGTGGCATGGTCACTGTGTGACAAAACTCCGTTAATAAAAATAAAGATAAAAAAATTGATTTTATAAAACATATAATTTCATAATTCAGGATAAAGAAGGCTTTGTGTTATATAAATATCCTAACTAGTCGCCTTATTGATATAGCCTGGAGTATTATTAAGCATCAATTTAAAGACCAGAAAAAAGCGGGGAGATGAATAGAATTTGATTTAGATTTTGCTAAGCGTCCCTCTGGTATATAAAGAATTAACTTTCTATGTTTGTACGCAGTAATGTTTATACACTACATCTTTTCGGCAAGTACAGTGCATGTGGTGTACCTTTAGTCTTCAGCGAAAAGACTTTAACCAACCCCATAAACAAATCAACTGGTTACAGCGTCTTTAAACCGCTTGATGGTAGAAATAGCCGGTTATACTTAGATCTATTCAAATGCAAAACTTGTAACATATAAAGTATAAAAACTAACTTAGTCTACTTGTATATCAGGAGGTGTAACTAAACTATAAGATGACGGACGCTGATATATCGGATGTAAGCATCTGACATATAAATCAAGTTGTTTTCCTCGTTTGCATGCACCACAACCGAACGTGATAACTTTATGAATGCTATACAAAAATGTTTACTAGTAAGTAGTATGTTGGATGATTACTGCCCGAGGAGCTGGCTCTCGCACGTGGAATAAATTATAGTGTTTAGTGTACGGTGTTTAACGTAAATGTTGGTTTTAATCTACCTCTTGGTAGAGGAAAGAGGAATGGAATTATTGGAAAGAAATTGCTTTCTGGTGGTGTCAAGGTTATATATATATATTTTTTTTTATTACATAAAGCGGCGACACAAACCGGACGTTTCCCTATTGGTAATTGATATGCCCACCCATAACAATGTGGCGCTGATTAGGGTGTTATATACAGCACCATATTGTACTCGTCGCGTTGAGACAAGATGTTAAATCTTGTAACTCCAGTAATTTCACTAGCTACAGCACCTCGCAAACCGGAACAATAATGTTTGCACACGGTTTTCGGCATCAGAGACCTACTATCAGCTAAGACTCTAAAGTACCCACGGTGATAATCTATGACTGTATATTGTGTATGTGTATTATCCCAAAATCCGCTACTGTAAATATTGGTTCCTCCCAGCACTATTAGAACTGCTCATACTGCTAGAACTGAACGCTATGGTTCCTGCTAATTATCAATGAGGATGATGACTAGCCAAGCCAGTTCGCAAAAATTGTACAACCATACAAGCTCTATGATTTTGAGCATCATCATCGAACCAGTGTCCTCTGTATTACAAAGCCAGCCATTACACAATGGGCTAATCATGCTTCATTTCTCATCAAGACAAATATATTGATAGTTAAATAAGAAAAAACTTTATCTTATTACTAGTAATTAGGTATGCAATATCACTTAATTATTTTACAAATTAGGGTATAGAGTATTATATAGTTTCATGGTCCAGATAAGTTATTTACTAAGACATAACTATCATCTATATAGTTCACAGTTGACCAACGCGGGGCCGATCGATGTGGAGACCTTTAGAGGAGGCTTATGTCCAGCAGTGGACGTCTATCGATTTATGATGATGATGATGATGATGATGAACTATTTACCGAGTTGTAAATGATTCGAATCGGAAATAAATAGTCATAGAAGGCAGCTCGAATTAGAGTATAAGGTCACTAGTCTCCAAGAAGGCGATGACACTCTTCAAAAACGACTCCACGTATACAATCTATTATCAATGAGGGAGAGCAACAACCGCATTTTAACATAATTACGGAATTGAACATCTAAGAAATGAGGCGAAGGTCTTCATGTAAAAAGAGAGATAAATTCCGGTTCTGTATCGCTGACGACTTGTTGCAGAATCGTGCAGCACAAAAAATACAAATTCCAATTGTGCAGCTGGATATCTTGCAATGAGGTTTCATTAACATATTTGAGAGCAATAATAAAACTAAAGACCCTAAAAATAGGTGTTTTGTTATTGCAATTGAGAATTTTGAAGTTTAAGTTTAAGTTGTTTGTTGAACCTAACTTTCACACATTATCTCGCCCCGTCAACTTTTTAGAAACTTTTGTCTGGTGGCAGGTCTCCGTTACCGTCTAGATAGGTCACCACCGCAACTCTTATTCCAGCCAAACAGTACTGTGCAAACATTACTGTATTCCGGATTGAAGGATACTGTAGCTAGAGAAATTATTGGGGTAATGAGACTTTACATCTTATGTCTTATGGCGACGAGCACAATGTGCTGCTGTGTATATCATCCTAACTAGCACCACGTCGTTACAGGTAGACGTATCCCTTATCATCAGGTGAATGGGTAGTTTCTCTTATCGATTCCTAGAACCAAAAAAAAGCAAATATATATTGCTTTCATGTCTTTATAATTTTTTTCGGGAACTTGTATCACAGTTGCTACCTTTATTTTCGAGAGTTCATCCCCTGCGTAGGCATCGAAAGGGTTATAGCTTTTATGAGCTAAATTTTACTGTTTCACACAACTGGAACTGCGAAAACACTTCCGTATACTATCGTAATAGTAGTTAACTAGACAAGAACATATCGCGGAAAACTAGATCGACCAGAAACATCATCATAGCGGAAAGTTTGCGTTATTATCAATTAAATAACGTAATGAAACGAACATCCAACGTCATATAATGCGGCAGTAATTATCGATTGGGATATCCACGCATCTTGAAACAGTTCAGGACATGTCTTTCGTCTGCGTTGGGTGCTTTCCTAGAGGGTCTATGGCAACAAACCTTCCGCCGGTATATGTTTTTCAATATTAAATCAGTTCTTTCGTTTTCTGGAGAACTTGCCTTCGAGAATGAACTTTGTTCAAGAGATCTGCTCTGTAGGTGGTCAAGAACGCAACTTTCTTCTGCATGTTGGTTGTCATCAGCTCAGTCAACGCGTTTAATCTAATGTAGAATAACTTTTGAACCCAGTTACTTGGGGACAGATATATGTAATGCATTGGTGATATCTAGCTAGTTATCTAGACAGTCTGCAGTCAGGGACATGCACATATATTTCCGGTAGGGTATGCAAAACGTGCCCAAAGTCTCTGTGCATGTATGAACTTAAATACAAATATACTAATTAAGCACTTTAGTTAATTTAGCAACAGTTGTGTATCTTTCGAGCAACCTTAAGAGATTATTGTTTAGGTAGGTTTAGGGAGCCAGTAGAGCGCATGTTCCTGTGTGCAGCGTGACAGTCCTCAGTGTAGACACATGTCCTGATTTTTACTTAAATCATTGCTACTTTAAAATCGATAGCAAAAGACAGAAAAGCGTGCAGTTTTGCGCTGACGTAAGGTTGCTCCCAATCGACCCGCGGTACGTTTCCTACGGCCATACGCGTCTTATCGATAGGATCGTTGGATGTACGTCTGGTTCACTTTGAAGCCTGATAAGGCATGTCATTATCGAACCGCGGACCGTTTATCTTCGTGTTGGTAATCTACACAGTGCTGTTGGGGATCGTCGAATATGTTTCGTTAGCGGAATTTATAAATTTGAATCAGTGAAAGTCGCGCGAATCCGCGGGATAGGAGTACGGATCGGTGTGGAGATCTTTAGAGAACGGCTACGTACTGCAATGGATGTCTATCAGCAAATGATATTTTATAAAGGAAATGATGTATTGACTCATATCATGATGAGAGTGTATAATATTAGTTTTGTTATCATTAACACTGGCCTTTGATAGCCACCACGATGTTTAAGTTTTTGATGTAAACTTCGAGATGAACGTATTACGACGGTCGCGTTTAGAAACAATGAAACAAAATTATAGAATCCTGCTATTAGGTAATTTCATTAGCTACAGCATCTTTCAATTGTAATAACAGTTAAAGCGGAACTATTTCAGCACACTTCTGCTTAGCCGTAGTATTTAGCGCTGAGATGGTACCTATATACTTGGTTCATAGCGACATGGTCCTACTACTAATAAAATTACTAGTAATTGGTTATTATATTACACTCATCACATCAGGTAGTCGTTGGGATCATCATTTTGACAATCTTGAATAAAATTAAACGAGTAAAGATTTGAATTATTTATATAAACCATCATCATCAGAATCAGTCGACAGACGTCCACTGCTGGACATAGGCCTCCCCTAAAGATCTCCACATACAGTCAGCATAGTCACCGTTACCGCTGGGCACTACAGGCCGTCCCATGTATGGGTTCATATGGAGGGATTTGGGCCATTTCTCACCACGCTGGCCCAATGCGGGTTAGCGGGAGCCAGAGCCTCGTTTTTGGATTAGAAGGGTGCACCACGAGCAGATGCGATTGAAGGAGCTATTGTGCGGGACCCCTTACATAACTTTATATGAATATTCTACTTAAATAGGATTGAAGGTATTCATTTAAGTTTTATATTCATTGTATGGCAACCCTGGAGTATGCAGCATGGAGTATATGCGTAGAATGATACCCCGTCGATTGGTACGATGACCGATGGAAATTTTCAAGATATCAACGGGTTGGATTGATTGGATATTCTGCATGGCGATGGCTTTTAGCGGGCAATAAGATCGCCGTACATCTCGTAGGCATCCATAAATAACTTATGATAACACAGTGTTATACAGACATTTGAAAAATTTCTTATAACCTTACACTAGAACCTTTAGCTAAGAAAATTATTTAACTATTGGTATTTCAAAAACCGATCGTTGCATACAAAGGAATGAGGGTAAAAATCTTTAACTTATGTTCTATATATATACTTGATATTGCCTTTCCTCTTTGCTGATCTTGACATATAGAAATTTGTCAGAAATATTCGCGCCAGGCAGCATCCCACTGGATTGGTGATAGGTCTCTGCTGCCGGAGACCGTCTAGCTAGGTACCATAACAGCTTCTATTTTTGCTGATTGACGGTAGTGTGCAAACTTAACGGTGTTCTGAATTGAAGGGCACTGTAGCTAGTGAAATCACTGCAGTAATGAGAATCAACATCTGTCTCCGGGGGCCAGAGCAATGTGATGCTGTGTATGTCATCTTAACTCGCGCCACGATGTTATGGGCAGGCGTATTACTTACCATCAGGCGAAGGTCCCGTTCTATTCCTCATTTATTTGAATAATGAAAAACTCATCGACCCCCAGACCTCCCCCTCGTTATTAACACACTTGCAACTCCCTTCGGGGAAGGAATTTTGTAAAACCATTACCTAACCTAACCTCTAAATGGCACAAGCAATAACTTTACCGAATTTTGAGTGTTTACGTGTAATAGTTTTGTTGAAATAAAAAATTGTAACTGGTCTCCATGGTGCAGCGTTTAACCGTTTAGCTAGTTACGTGGATGTCAATAGTTCGATTCCGTAGTCAAGTCGTGGAGTTCGGTTAGTGGTGTGATTTTTTCGAAGCAGCCTGGTTGGCTACGAACCTCACATCTTAAAACTGCTGCCATAACAGCATTGCTATAATCCAGCGTTCATGGTAAAACCATAGATCATATTTGTAATGTCTTAAACGTTGATCTAGTTGTATTTATATTTTAAATGTCATCTGTACATAAATATATTAAGACATTTTGTTTGTTCGCCAATCACGTGAAAACTAGTGAACATGAGCATTCGACGCGGAATGATCTGTATATGGTTATAGGCTATTTATTTTTTGAATTTCACAGATCCTTCATCATTTTATTTCTAATTAACTTTTATAAACGGTTTTCGTTTGGTATTATTTATGAGGTTAACATAGTAACGGTTGCTATAGAAAGTCGTTTTGCGGTTGCGGCTGCTCTCAAACAATATTTCAGACAATTTTCAAGTCTTAAGTTACGAAAGAAAGCGGCCGGGAACGGTTAGTCGTCTATAAATACATATAATTTTCATTCGTAAGGTAGTGTATAAAACCTCGCAGTTTCCATTGGCCTTATTAATTCAAATTGCCGATAGTGGCCTGATCATGAACGAAAAAAGGTATAAGTGGTGTTTTCCTCCTTTTGTTTATATTATAAATACATTAAAGTTATTTAAGCGATGAAATGAAATGTTACATTCATCGAAACAATTTACTTAGCAGGGTCATTTAGTAAATAAGATTCAATTTTGACGTTTCTTAATTTATTTATATACAAATTAGTATAATAAGAATTAAAGAAAATTTACTAAGGAAAGAGATTTTTTTTTTTAATCGTCGAAACGATGAGACGAGCAAGGCGATACCTGATGGTTAATGATACACCTGTCCTTAACACCCCTCCAACGGGTTCTCGCCTTGTCGTGGCGGAGGGGCTTAGTAACCGTGATGCGGAACACGGTGACGCTAAGTGAAACCCACCCGGCCGGCCCGCGGCGAAGGGCTGGCCGAAGCGGCCGCTCCAGGTTCGGGCATCGGTTGGGATAACTGGAGCTGACCGGAGCGGCCGGGGGCCGCAGGGGCGGCTGTGTGCTGCCCTAGCGGCCAGGCTGCAGGGGCGGTTTCATACCGCCCCTCGCAGCCGAGGTGGGGTTGCGGAGGGAGTACCCTCTGCGGCCAACCGTTGTCGCACCGGCGATGCGGCGGCGGTGGGGCCGCGAGGGAAGAGGAGTGCCGGTATTGAGATGAGCCGTTCTTCCTATCCTCCGCGGCTGTTGACAGGTAGCGGCGGGCCTAACATCTCTCCGCCGCGGGGAGCCGAGAGAGGTTTTCTCCAGTGACTCCCATGGCGACTGGGCGACAGGTTCGGGGGAACCAGTCGCCCGCACACGCATGAGGTCGAGGAGGGGGCGCGCTGTATATTCCGGCGCGCCCTGGAAAGGGAGGGTTTATCCCTCTCTCCCGAGATGGGGTTGCGCAAGCGGCCAGCGCCGGCAGGGTCGCGGTTGAGTGCGAGCGTTCCCGTGACCCTGCCATCATGGCGCTGAGGCGGAACCTCGTGAGGGTTTTAGTCGGTGCAAGTCCGACATAACTCGTCCTTGCCCCCGCGAGGACGAGTATGCGTAGCTATTTCCCCAACGTAAAAAAAAACCTGTCCTTATCAACGTGGCGCTAGTTAGAATGGTATACACTGCACTACATTGTACGCGTCGCCTTGAGACATATGTTAAGTCTTATTACCTCAGTAATTATACTTGGTACAGCGGATTTCATACCGGAACACAGTAATGATCAGACTTTAAAGTATTTCATAGAAAAATTTAAAACTATGCACATTTGATTTTTGTTTAACAGCCATTTTAGGTCCCTCTTTTGGACCACAGGCCATCCTCAACATGTGGGTCGATTATTGTCTTATTTATGTTCTTCAAAATATTTGTATTGATGTAAAAATACGTAAGAGCTTATTATCATATGTTAATACACAAGTAAAACATATCAAGCAGTTTATCTTTACTGCCATGTGATAATGCGGCGGGCTCGCACCAATTCTTCTATAAACAAAGTGAAATAATAACCTTCACTGGCGGTCATAAAGATTGCCTCATTAACATTATTTGTATTAAGAAATCTCTGAAAATATTCCACTTTATAAATATTCAGATATTAAACAGAACAAATAATAAATGAAGCGGACAAACAAGTGTTTAGTGCCTCGACTTCGCGACGGATCTTTCCGTAATAGATTCCATTGCGTTTACGCGCTGAAAGACTTTAATGAATAAAAATTCCAAATAATTCTTATTTCCTTCCGCCTTAAAGCAGGGTATCTTTGGAAGACTCTTCCCAACGTGCGCTATTAAAAAAATGTGTCGCTTAATCAAATAAGGGTGAGTGGTGAATACCTAACGACAATGGCAGTAACCTGAATCCAGAATTCTATTTACTAACGTGAAGAAAATATTATCCTTATGAAGTATATAAACCTGTTGTATGTTTTAAATAACTTCCTTAATAAAAACCAAATTATATTAAGGAAATACGCGATAACACTAATTACTTAAAAAAAAAACTTCAAAGTATTTTCACTTGGGACTGTAATGCTTTTATATCGTATCCAGACAATTTATTGACTTACATAATTTATGTTTATTTAACGATAATAAAGTTATATGTTAAGCTGCTTTATTGTAATTTACATATTATTAGTCTGAATTGGTTTAATTAAACCATTAGCAGACGAAAGTACTTTGAACCGAACATTGAACCTGAAAGCGATATCGGAGTCCCGTTGGAGTGAATCTGAATTTGTACAGAATTCGCTTTATCGGGTCTCCATGGCAACGTCGTCTTACACACCATAACTAGGTATAAATCCCAAGTTATTTGCTATCACAGGACCCGGGAACTTCACCCGCAAAGGGAGAATCATCCACTTCAACCCTGCGTGTAACATTGGTCAAATACCTTATAAATGTCCTCAAGAAACGCAAATTTTAGATGTTCTTCGTCACCGGAAGATCAATGAGAGACAAATCTTTTTGAAGCATCCTCCACACATAAATTGCACACTTTATATTTCTTGACAATCGTCATTACATAAGAAAAAGGTAATATTGAATCCATATTCACTATTCTAAGAGATTGCTTGGAGTATTAGTTTAGAAAGGGAAATATTTAATTACCCTTCTAGTTAATTTAAAGTTTAAGTAAACGATAAACGAAAGTTAATATAAGAAAAATTAATTAGACACTTAACTATTAACTATGTTACAATATTTTTAATAATTAAACTAGAAAAATATTGCGTTTATTATAAGAATATCTCGGTGAGATGTTACATCATCATCATCAGACTAGGCGACGATTGCAGACACACTGCCGCCTTTCCCAAAGATTTCGACATCGATCAATCCTGTGTTGCCAACATACAGCTTGATCAGATTAGTTCAGTCTGTAAGGGAACCTAACGAGACTACGCTTACTGATCAACTAAACATGCTACATACAGATCTCTTTAAAAAATCAAAATTAAAAAAAAAATACTTTAATAAATACAATATTTTCTAACAGGTATTGTTAGAAAATTATTTAATATAAGTTTCTTTGACATTAATACTCATAATGAAGTATACTCTAAAAGTATTAGCGTATAACTTTGTATAAAATTATTTTATATCAATAGTTATTATATTCCTCAGGTAAATATTTATAATAATATCAATTATACTATAATGATAAATCTGTAGTTATATTAAAGTAAACATTTGGGTTGAGGTTTTCCAAATTTAAAATTTGAAGATTTTCAATATGATAACATTACATGTATGTATAACAGTAAAGGTTTGTGTGAAAGAAAAATAAATGGTAACTAACCTCGTCGTAAAATTCCGGATGATATCTCATCGATACCATCAGCACACTGTCTTTCATCAATGTTTTCATATTGAATTTTCTCAAAACGACTAAACGAGCTGCAACCGGAGGAGGAAGTATTCGCGAGCTTTCTTCTGTAAGAGTTTGTCGCGGACTAGCGGTCGCACGGGGCGGCCGACGTTTTTATTCATCAGTTTATATGACTTTTCCTTAAACACATTTTCATTATATATATATACATATACATATACACTTATTTATACGTGTACATTTATATTTATTTATGCATGTAAACATGTTTAGTATTCGTAGAGACCCTAGCCAGTGCGCGCGTCCGAAGCGGCCTAACAATTTTTATATTCCAGCATCTCTATAACGTGTTTAATGTTGCTTGTAAGATTTAATTACAAAAAAAAAATTACAATATTTTCAATCCGCTGCATCTTACTGCTTATGATTAACTCACGTTGCATACCATGGGCGGTTGTTATTGTGGTTTTTTTATTGTTTTAATCATAACTGGTGTTAGTTATGAGGTTTTATATTGCGAAAGAGCTGTACTGAGTTGCACATGCGCGAGGACACGTTAACATTGTTAAGATATTTTCCTAGAATTATAAGAAAAAGATATTTTTTTGTTAAATTGTTAAAATAGACTAAAAAATTTAAACATATATATATAGCCGAATTAGTAGATTTTAATTTGAAGTTTTTTAATCGTTAGTACATTATTAAAAAGCGACAACAGACAAATTATAGATTTATACGAAGTCTATAGATTTGTTTATTACAAGTTATATGTTAGTGTTTGACATTTATCCTATAATAAAACAAGTTTCCGATGATATTTAACGTGAAGTAATAAGATATCTACGATGATGAAATGATGCGTACTAACCCAGCCTACAAACTATTCTCTTTACCTCGTTTTTGGAATTGAGCAAACTCGGTTACTTCTTAGCAGTTCGTATCAAAAACTCTTTATATTCTTAGTATTTTTGTATAATTTTAATGCATGAAAAATATTATTTCTGCCTTTTATATAGCCTGTATGTTTTCTATGACAGCCGTATAAAAGTACCAGGTGTTCCTCGCCCGCTTTGCTTGCCGTAATACCCCTGCGACACCCTTTGGGTAAAGAATTACGTACAACCCGTTCTTAACTAACCTCTAAACTGCATAATCAACATCTCTACCAATTTAAAGGCGCTGTACTTGTTTGTCCTTCAACTTTCTTAACATCTTCCCATCATATGTAACTAGTGTAGCCATAAATACTGTTACATAAAAACTTTTATTTTTTTCAACTTTTTAATTATTTTGAATTTGGAACACTTATTATTTTAAAAACTTCTTTCGATTTTGCGTCATTTCACATATTTTTTGGTGTTCATTATCAAATTCCAATATGGAGTGGGATGTTAAAGAGAATATGATTGCAGTGATCGCCTTGCACAAAGTGGGTATGCAGCCGTCGCTCATATTCCAGATACTTCAAAAGCTTGCTATCAGCCGTATGTTCGTATATTGTACTATCAACAAATACAACAACACTTCCTCTGTCCAGAAGAAGACCAGAAAAGATCGGGGCGGCCGCGTGCTGTTAGAATTACAAAGGCTAGTTAATGCTGTTAAAGCCAGAATTCGTCGAAACCGCATTAGGAAGCAAATCAAAAGATCTTTGATTCCCGCTAGGACTCGCTAGGTCGCGTATTATAAAACAAGACCTGAAGCTCCGTGCTTATCAGGTCACGGTCGATATACAGGACATGCCCTAAATCAAGTTTTAAAAATAAAGAGAGTGGATCGATCAAAACGGCTTCTCCCGCGATACAACAGGCAGGTGAAAGGCACAGAAATATCCTGTTTACAGATGAAAAATTTTCTCGTTTGAAGAACATTATAATAAGCAAAATAATAAAGTGTACGCTCACAGATCTAAAGAAGCTGCTCAAGTAGTCGGAAAGGTACAACGTGGTTATGGTCATCATCCTGCGTCAGTGATGGTTTGGTGGGGCGTGTCTTATCATGGAGTCACACAACTACGTTTTTATGAAAAAGGAGTGAAAACTTCAGCCAAAGTGTATCAAGGTACAGTCTTAGATCATGTCAACCTCTCAGCAATACACCTTTTAAAAATATACCGCGGACTTTGCAGCAGGACTCTGCACCTGGTCACAAGGCACGAACTTCCCAAGCCTGGCTTGGAAACAACGTTCCAGACTTTATAACAGCTGAAGACTGGCTCTCACCTAGGCTAGACCTCAACCCTTTAGACTTCAAATTATGGTCAGTTTTAGAGGATATGGCCTGCTTCTGCTCTAAACGACACGGCGACATTGAGTCTGGATTTTCATTTGTAATAGAACGTATGGCCGGACTAGGTATATAAAGGATTTTGACCTATGTGGAGACTCGTCACGATATCCTTGGAACTATAAAGCCTAGAAACTTGAAATTTTGTATGTGGAGACTTTGTAGGATGTGGACATCTTTGGATGATTTAGAGATCTTTGAGGGAGGCCTATGTCCAGCAGTCGACGTCAGTCGACTGATAATGATGATTGCTTCTGCCATTTAGAGAACAGCTGAGAATGGATGTTACTAAACTCCTTCCCCAAAGGGAATTGCGAGGGTGTTGCGACTAGCAAAGCGGGCGGGGAACAGCTAGTTTTAATTAATCTCTTAGTATTTTTAGACTAATAGTATGAGCTAGAGCTAGTGAAATTACTAAAGTAACGGAAGTCAATGTTTAAAGTGACTAAAGTAATACGAATCTGTGCGTATCTTAACTAGTGCTTCATTCACCTTGACATGCTTATCACGTACCATCAGGTGAACGCCCTGTTCGTCAGGTTTCTAAAGTAACAAACAAAAACTTAGCAGCTAAGTTCCTACTAGCAGCAGGTTTTGGCAAGTGTTTACAGCGTCAAGCTAACAACTACCGGTTGTAAGTAAAGTTAACCGGTAGCGAAAGTAGTTAACTTTCTTGATTACACTTCCAGATAAGAGCTAATCAACGCATTGATTGCCTAGGATTTATAGGTTTAACCCTAGACTGGCGAGAGTTTATCTAGGTGATAAATACTGATGTTTAATTATTATTTATTGTGTACATGCGCCAATTACTGGTAACGCGGCATTACGTCTTAATGCAACAGAAAAATTTTCGTTTTCTCAATGTTATACTTTAATTGTCACCCCGATGTCCATTTATCAATTCATCCGTTGTTAGGCCTCCCCTAAAGATTCCTATACGATCGGGTAGGGTTTCATATGGTGGGATTTGAGCCACTACCCACCACGCTGGGCCCAATGCGGGTTGGTGGGAGCCAAAGCCTCGTTTATTGATTAGCAGGGTGCACCACGAGCAAGTGAGGTTGGCTTGGATCCAGTGAGTTGTCGGGCGGAACCGTTACACCCCCCTTTTTTTAGTTTCTCACTTAAAATCTAGTAATGAATACTTATGTTCCCGTGGTGTTAGGATACTAAAGATTTTAATCATTTGCGAAGACGAGCATGATTTGAAAGATACATAGGTAAGTTACGAATTGTTCCGTCAAACCGGAGACAGAAAGGACTGTACCACGCTGAACCTAACCTAACCAAACTTTCACTCCCTCTCCAACGGGTTCTCGCCTTGTCGTGGCGGAGGGCCTTAGTAAATCGACCTCATTGCGCGGGCGACGGGTTCGGGGGAACCGGTCGCCCGCGCAATGAGGTCGAGAAGGAGGCGCGCTGCATGTTACGGCGCGCCCTGGAAAAGGAGGGTTCATCCCTCCCTCCCGAGGTGGGGGGGCCGCGGAAGCGGCCAGCGCCGGCAGGGTCACGGTTAAGTGCGCACCCGCATTCCCGTGACCCTACCATCATGGCGATGAGGTGGTACATCGTGGGGGTTTTAGTCGGTGCAAGTCCAACATAACCCGTTCTCGCCCCCGCGAGGACGAGTATGCGTAGGCATTTCCCGCGTTAAACAAAAAAAAACCCCAACTTTCACTGGTTGGAGAGGCACTTTGAGAAGAAGACACAGGTAAGTGATAGGTTTTAATATTATATTAATAATACGACACTAATTAGGATGATTTTTTTTTTAATCGTTCGCCTGCTATGCTACATTGTACTGGTTGTAGGTCTCCTTTGTTGGGAACCGTCTAGGTCGGCACCACCGGTGATGCTAGGTGCGGTTCAATAGGCTAACAGTACTGTGCAAATATTACTGTGTTCCGGATTGAAGTGGGTAGCTAATGTATTTACTGGGGTAACGAGACTCAACATTTTATGTCTCAGGGCGACGAGCGCAGTGTGTAACATCCTAACTAGTGCCACGTTGTTATGGGCAGGCGTATCACTTACCATCAGGTGACCGTCCCGTTCGTGTAGTCGCTTAATAAAATAATAAAAAAAATATGCGAAGTAGAGCTATTCAGTAATTTTTTCATGTTTTCCTTTATTTTATTATTGCATTCCATTTCTCCTTTTTTACTGATGTTCACACAACATAGCAATCATACACCGCTGAATTATGTACATTTGATAGGCTCTATACATTGCTGAAAACATGTAAGGAGATTTACACAGGCATTATACATGAACTTTCAGAATTTTTTTTATTAGACAAAACGATGAGATCAGTGAGACGTTCACTTGATGGTAAGTGATGCACCTGGCCACAACAAAGTAGCGCTAGATAGATTGATATACACAACACCACACTGTACTCTTCGCCTTAAGATAAGATGTTATGTCTCGTCACTACAGTAACTTCACACTAGCTACGATCAGCATCAGCCGATAGACGCCCACTTCTGAACATAGGCCATCCCCAAAGATCACCACATCGATCGATTCTACGCTGCCCGCATCCAGATGCAGTAGTAGTGTAATAGCAGTAATGTAATATTATAGTATTGTTAAGCAATAATTTTTTTTATTTATTTATTTATACATTGAACCACAGTAATGTTTGCACACTACTGTTTGTTGATGTTTGATCTCCGGCAACAGAAACCTATCACCAGAAAATACTCAACTAAAACTTGCAGATCGAAGAAGATTGATTAACAAAGTTTATAATATTACAAAAACATATATAACCTACTTAAAGCATATATCGAGCACCTGGTGCTGCTGCATGTTGTTGACGACCAAACCAGTCTACATACAATAATGTGCATAAAATGGCCGCCATTCCGGTCTTCCTTCAAATGGTAAAATGAAGCGTTCATTCAACCCGAAGCGTTACCAGCTGTATCCAATACTTAACGGCATGGTGCTAAATTAACATAAAAAGTAGTTTTTTATTGATATCTATTTACATGGAGATAAGCTAGACGCTTATCTTATTTGTTATGTCCTACTTAGTGATGCTGTGTGCGCTGTTTATGTCTCGGTCTAGCTTATGAGGTATAACTTTGCAGCTCTCAACACTGGACACGGTATTATTGTAGAAAGTCCCACATTATATCGCGTTACCATGTTTCGTTACTCTTCGGTAGTAAGGTTTACTACTAGACCCAGCACCAGTACAATTGTAGTAGTAGTCGAGCTGCCGAAGCTACGTCTCCGCTGAGGGAGATCGTCTATGTAGCGCATCACCGCAGCGCCTATATCTACCGCCACACATTAACTTAACTGTTCCGGTTTGAACAGCGCTGTAGCTAGTGTAATTACTGGGGTAACCAGATTCAACATCTTATGTCTCAGATGACTAGCGCAATAGGGTGCAGTAAATGTCATCCTAACTGGATGCGAGCAACGCGAGGCCGATCGATGTGTAGATCTATGAAGGAGGCCAATGTCCAGCAGTGGATGTCTATGGGGTGATGATGATGATAACTAATTATCATCCTAACCAGCGCCGCGTTGTTATGGCGTTTCGCTTAACATTAAGCGAAGGTCCCGCTCGTTACGTCTCTTAATTGAAAACCTGGTTTAATGGCCGCAATCCGGTTAGCTCAGGTACATCAAAGGGAAACCTAAATGGCTGCACCTAAAAGGATCGATAAATTAACTTTAGAAGCGTTTTGAGAAGGTATGATCAACTGGGCGTTAATTTTCGCTGTCCAATGTTAAATTAGCGGATATTGAGGTCCGTTCACATTAGCATGTACTCCTCTTATCAGGAATTTTATTGGTAGCTATGACTAGATAATCTAAGACCGTATCCGTAGGAGGCTGTGAGTGCTTGCTAGAATAAACAAATACCTTGCTAGAGATGAGCGCTTGCTTCTTTACCGTACACGATCTCTTGACAACACATTCTTCCCTAAATGAAGATAAATAGTCAGGTTGGAACACTTTATATTCTAACGGAACTTGCAAGGAGTATGTCCAGCAGTAGATGTCTGTCGGCTGATAACGGTCATGAAATACTAAAATATTATTTATGTTCGAGTTAAGAATAAATCTTGAAGTGACCAGAACAATATAGAATTGAAATAGGTTCTATAAATAGTATTAAATGTACTAGTGAAAGCCCGGCAGTCAGCAGAGTTGACTGCTCTTCTAGTATTAGTAGTTGAGGAAATTGAATTAATTTTATAAACAGTTTTATACTAACTGTTATGGAAATCAGTGAAAATGTATGTGTGTATATCTGTTTTAAATTAAAATCTTCTAATTATTATCAACATTTGATTGTTAGGGAAATTTAATTTAATAATAATAATTGTATGCGCAGTATCAGTGTGTATGGACTATTTGAGTTCCGCGCCAACTTCACTCCGTTGTTACGCAACAAACCAATAGACCATCGGCGACAAACTGATACACACTTAAGCTGCATATGAATAAGATACGATATGACGTTACAAGTATAATCTCGAGTTAGATAAATATTAAATAAACACACACAAACAACTAAACAAGCAGATTTCTCCGAGGTCAAAATGTATCGCTGAATTGCAATTATTCTAATGCTTTTGCTAAAGAGATTATTCTGCATACATTGTATATATGGAATGTACTTAGTTAACATGTCTTTACGTTTGTTTTGGTTTTCCACTTGACCCGTTGAACTAAATCTGATGATATAGAAATAGAAGGATTCTCGGCAAGGTCATAGATTGGTTTTTATCACAAATACACTCACTGTACTACGACAAGGCGTCGTCTCATCCCAACCCTCTGATGGCTAAAGACGACGGACTACGAGCCGCCGCCGAATCCCAAGACCAATAACGGCAGACCACGGCATGCACTAATCCCGACATCCCCAAGGGTTCCACACTCCACGTACACACTTCGGAGACGACCAACACACTGCTGAATTTCGAGATCACGCTGCCCTCACTTTAGAACGCAGCGCGAAAACAAAAAAAACAACAACAAAAAAAAAAAAAACAAAAAAACAAACAAAACACCACACACACCGCGTGCACGAAGCACACTCGAGATCAGGAGCGCCTCTCACCGCCCAGAGTTTCCGATACAGGCGAAGATGGTCGGAGACTGGACCCGAGCCCGTCTTCGACGACCGAGTGGATTCGCCAAAAAGAATAAATCCAGACACAATACGATAATCCGCCTTCAGATCACTACACTCCAAGTAGTACACTTTAAAAAAAAACAGGCTGGGGACCCAGGTCCATGAGTCCAAGAGTTATGTTGTTGAGAAATTTTTTATTTTAGGGTGGAACATTCTTCGAAAAAAATACTCTGTTTTTAGGAAGTTAGAGTTATGTGGAGGTTTTCACCCAATAATGCCCTCTCGGTGGTCACCTTCGGCGTTTGGAGAGGTCGCAGGTATCTCTGTTCGGAACACATCCGCGGCCTCGCTAACGCTATATACTAGGACAGTCCGACCCGAGGTCTGTTTTACGCAGACCGTACCAGCCTTATGAGTACTACCTCAATGACGGGAGACCACGTCCAGCCATTGTCCTCCTCAAGATAGTTGAGGAACCTGTTGTATTGGCATTATGGGCACATAGGTTATTTGGCTCGTTTCAAATGTTCCCGTGATGCCAAATTCCATTATCTATGGATCGAGTTAGTTTTCTCCATCTAATCTCTCCATCGTAAAACTTAACTTTGATGAGCACCTAATGATGATGATGATAATGATTTTCTATGGTATATGGTAGGTCACAGTTATCCAAGGCGTTAACAGCTTGCGTTTTCGGTGTGATCGATTTTAAAAAAAATTATATAGTAAGTAATAACGAAAAAAGTATATAGTAAGAAAGTATAATAATAGTATATAGTAGTTATATATAGATATATTTATAATAGTTTTATTTACTTAACTTTTATATGCTATCGGTTCTTTTACTTAATTAACTTACGAGATAACCTCAAAAAATATATCCTGTACTACTGGTACGGTCGTATTTGATGGTTTTTACATTGTTAGAAAACATTGTTTAATATTGTACTTTTCTTTTTTTTAGAAAGAAAAGAGAATGTTATTATCTTCTTCCTTTAGGGCTAAATGTTGAAATTGTACTGCTAATATATAAATAAAGGGGTAACATTTTAATTGAGCAGTTAAAATATAACCCAGATTGGTGGGTAGATTTACAGACAATCAATTAGTATACAGTTTAACAACCCCTCTTCTTTTATTATACCTAGAGGGAAAAAACCTTTAAAATCAGTCTGACTGGTTCATCGTATATCGTAGTATTCATCTTTTTTTTAATTTTTGGAAACAATATTACTAATGCAATATGAATTGATAAATAATATTTTAACTTAATACATTAACTTTGAATTCCATCTGTAAAGTTATTCATTTTAGGACTTTTTTTTATGTAATTAAGCGACGAGACGAGTGGCACGTTCACCTGATGGTAAGTGATACGCCTGTCAATAACAACGTGGCGCTAATTAAGATGGTATTCACAGCACATTGTGCTCGTCGGGTTGAGACATAAAAATTGTTAAGCATCGTTACCCCAGTAATTACACTAGCTTCAACACTTCAAACCGGAACACAGTAATGTTTGCACACTACTGTTTGGCGGCAGAAATAGCTGCGTTGGTACCTACCTAAGCGACATCCGGCCAAGGAGACTTACCACCAGCCTTAATCTTTCTTGTAAAATCTAAAACCATTGTTACTCTTGTCTAGAACTTAAGTGCGTATAAGTTTCACTTAAATGGTATATTTACATTTACACATACACATACACTGACAAGGGAATTCCCCTTCTATTTTCCTTATCCATACTGAAGGGGTTAAGTTTCCATTAACTTGATATATAAACTTTTTTTAACCGTTATCTTATCTTCCTACTTATAAATTCGCGGTTTCTAAACCAACAAACATCATTATCATCCACAGCTGGACCTAGGCCTCCTCCAAAAGTCCCCAAATAGCAAGTCTTGCGCTGCCCGCATCATCGACCACTAGTGGCCGTCGTTTATAGGGATTCCTATGGGGGGATATGAGCCATTTTCCACCTTGCTGGCCCAATGTGAGTTAGTGGGAGCCAGAGCCTCGTTTGTTGATTAACAGGGTCAACCATGAGCAGGTGCCTTGGATTGAGTCCCGTGAGTTGTTGTTTGAGACCCCATACACCCCTTACACCCCAACCAACAAACATAAATAAACAATATTAAAAGACGCAAAATGGCGTATCCGTGTTGTGGTTTATATTTAGAGTTCCTATGTAAGAAGCCGTCTAGTAGATGGCTTGGGACATCCCCTCCTATATTTTACGCAGTGGAATTTATCCAATACAGTAAATATTTTTTTTATAATATATATATATATATACATATTTAGCTCGGATCAAGTTTCTTTTATATTCGAAGCTATGTTCATCTGATGGTAAGTAACACGCCTGCCCATAACAAAATAGTTCTAGTTAAAATGTTATATATATATATATATATATATACATATTGCACTCGTCGTCTTGAGACAAGACGTTAAGTATGGTTACCCCTGTAAGTTCACTAGCTACAGCTCCGTTCAAACCGGAACACAATCATGTTTGCACAGCACTGTATTGGTAGCAGAGACCTACCACCAGTACAGTTCACATAACACCAAATAGATTTGTATTGATTGCATTATGTTAATATTTTTTGGATTTTTTATATTTACTATTATTGATCTATTAACAGTAAATATAAACGTGTTGCAGCCCTGTAGTCTCGGGCTAGTAAGATTAGGACTAAGGTAAGCCCTGCCTACCGATTAAAAGGGTTTTCGGGTTCATGGGATTTAATGGTGGGAGGCCTCATTGTGCACCAAGCGAGTTCGGGATGAACGACAAGTACCAGATAGTCTAGTGCTTGTCATAACAAAGAGAGTGGTGCATTCCATATGCGATCCCGGATCCACTGAGGAGATTTTGTTAAAGATACTCATAAAAATCATGATACTTTCTAGAAGCGGGTATTTTCAGAAAATTTCACCTCAAATGAATAAAAAGGTCTCTTTTGCTGAAGACACTCTGAACAGCTACTATTTCTCTTCTTCTGTCTAAGATCCTATTGTTGGCAATATTGTGAAAACATCACTGTGTTCCGGTTTAAATGGCATTACAGCTGGAGATATCACTAATGTGAGCGACGATCAGAACATGGTGTAGTGTATATCATTCTAGAATAGCTGAAGACCGAAAAGTTTTCTCAACATGACTGCCAAACTTCAGTTTGAAGACGGCATCTCATGATGATGATATGATCATAACTAGAATTACATTGTTATGGGCAGTGGTGATTAACCATCTCCCGAGCGTCGTGTTGGTGTTGTCTTGAATAATAAAAGAAAGAATTTATTCACGCTGGTTTCCTCTAAACATCTTGCTACGTCGGTGGCATGTTAAAAATTAGCTTTTTGGGAAATCAAATCAAATCACACTTTGATCAAACGGATCATCAGATGCGTCATCCGATACGCCAGAGCGATACAAATGTTGGTACCACAGTTGTGTTTGACGTCATTCAGACAACATAACTTACATGTAAAGTAGTCATTATATTCAAAGTGCTACTTAGAAACCCATAAAATGTTTTAATTAAAAATTTATGTACTGTTTCTATGGCTCATTCTTCAGTCATTAAAAATTAAGGTCCGTATAAACAGCCTTCACTGGTGGTAGGTCTCTGTAGCCAAAGAACGTCTTGGTATAAGCACTAGACTTTATACTTGTCGTTCATCCCGGGCTTGCTTAATGGACAATGAGGCCTCAAACCATTAAAGTCCACGAACTCGAAAACTCTTTTAGTCGCCTTCTACGACAGGCAAGACTTATCTTAGTACAAATCTTTCTAGCCCGAGACTAACAATCAAGTTGTTACAGCTCTGTAGTCTACTGTTAATAGATCAATAACAGTAAATATAAAAAATCCAAAAAATATGTAATATAATGTAATCAATACAAATCTATTTGTTATTTTATATGAACTTTACTAGTACTTTACTGGTGGGTTTCTGTCGCTGGAGACCATCTAGGTAAGTACCACCGCAGCGCCTATTTCCACCGACAAAAACTACTGTGCAAACATTATTGTGTTCCGTATTAAAGGGCCCTGTAGGTAGTGTAATTATAAGGGTAACGAAACTTAACATCTTATGTATCAGACGACGAGCGCAATGTGGTGAATTATATATCATCGTAACTAGCGCCACGTTGTCATGGGCATGCGTATCACTTACCATCGGGTGAACGCTTCGTCTCTCATTTAAATAGAGAAAAAATCTTGAAATCTGTAATGGCAGTAAAGAATAATTGTCGTGACGGAGAGGTATAGTAGATACGGATTGATTACTCATGGTGAAGTAAAAAGAATCTTGGCTATGGAGATAGGGTATGGTGAATGAGGTGGATGATTCAGTTTGCTGTATAAAGCCCTGTATTACTAAGCTATGTAAATCTTAAGTTGTCCTTTCCTCCGCCAGATTAAATATGCAAAGAAGCTCTCATCCAGGTTTTGATTTTCTGGCAACGTTAATATTGGTATTTCGCGGGAATTCCTACTACTATAGCTAAGTAAAATCATGTACCTATAGAATACTATCTTCCGATTTGAATGGCGCTATAGCTATTTAGGAATCACATCCGCGCTACATTTATTATTCTTTATCACCAGGTGCTGAACGCTAGCTTCAATAACTCCTTGGAGCTATGGATAATGGAATTGTTTCGGCTATTGCACGCACGTACAAGTTGCGAAGGCGCTATTATGTTATGAAAAAAATCAAGTACGAAAATTCAAACAGGAAGTGACAAAAGCATACGTGAGGAACGGAACGTTCGCACAGAATAATACGTGATCACAATACGTCTACGTTTCCTCTAAACGTAGAGCCACGGAAGCAGATGCAATATTACAGTTTTCCGGTTTGAAGAGCGCTGTAACTAATGTAATAGTGTATTGGGGTAGCCAAACCCGTTACCCTACGTTTCAAAGCGACGAGCACAACGTGGTACAATGTATGACATCCTAACCAGCCTCACGTTGTTATGGGCAAGCGTTTCACTTAACACCAGGTGATCATCCTCCTCGTACCGTCATTTAATTGATTAATAAAAAAAATAATTAAAAACCGAGGAAAAGGTGTTTAATTTTTAGCTCACCGATTTTCGGATCCGCCCCCTGCTTCCGACGAAGCAATAAAAAATATTACCAAGAAAATAAAGATGAATAGCTCTCTTTTGGTTCCCACTACTGGGACTTGGGGCCTTGCCTTACAAGACTAAGTACGTATTCGTCGGCTCTAGACACTACTTTAAATATAGAATATAATATATATTTGCGAGTTACTTCTTGGAGTCGGAAATAGGTGTAACTCTGATACCTACCTAGACCGATTTGCTCGTCAACTCGCATGATAACCTTGGCGAATACGACAGTTACTAGTTGGCAAGCCAATTTAGAGGCTATGTGTTCAGGACTGTACATCATGTTGAAATGATGATGATTATGATGCTTTTACTCCGTGGAACATATCTACCAATACATACAGTTTTTATGTTTTATAAGAACTATTACTAATTATAACAACTACTGTTCTCAAGGTTCCTACAAGTTGCGTTACTTAATTTATCCCATGATACTCAATTCTGACACACGAGGACATACTCCACATTTTCCTCAACCATTTGTTGAGTCATAAACAAATTATTTTATTTTGAAACCTCTTAATGTACTTACGTTTTTAAAAAGATCTGTATTAGAAAATAAATAAACAACTCACTTAATGTTCCTCCTAGTAGGACCTTCTGTCAACAGAAGAGACTCAGGGCCGTTTATCCACCACGCTGGCCAAGTGCAAAGCTGATATTCTAGGTTCAAAACTCAATGGGGATCGAAGCTGCACGAAACTTGGCACGATCTACCGCTACAAAAACAGAGCTGTCACAAATTTTTATCATAATCATCATTCACATCAGCCTTTGTTTATCCACTGCTGGATATAGGTCTTCCCCAATGTCTCGCTGTCCATTGTGGAGTATTGTCCATAAGTAATCACGCTGGGCATGCGGGTTGGCGAGTGTAAGGGAGGCTGTGGAGATAATGAGATGTGAGAGGAATGCATACTATTGAGAGAAATGTTGCAAAAAACACGAATAACGGGTAATGTAGGATGGTACTATTTGCAATATTATTGGGGGAAGAATAGTAACAGCTGTGGTCTTCGGGGGCGAGGACCCTTATTCATCGGACAGATGCTGCCCACTGACAGGGTATGCCAGTGTCGCAGAATTACTATGCTGATCTTTCCCGGGATTTTTCCTTTTTTAGTCGCCTTTTACGACACGCAAAAGGTATCAGATAAGATATTTTATATTATAATAAATAATTTATATAAAAATATAATATATATGAGACAGGTTGGAATATCAACACCATCACTTTAACTCTGTAACTGAACCAAAAATTAAAAAGAATATGATGGAAGGAAAAGTTTAACGGCCTGTGTGATAATGAATCAGCTTACTGTACATCTAAGGTGATCTAGATTCTTCTTCTTCTTAGCATTTGTCTCGTCTTATGACAGGGTCTGCTTTCTTACTTCTTTCAATACACTTCGCTCTATTTGGAAAATCGCTTTCCTAGAGATCGCAGCTGATCATATCACGATTTTTGATCTAAGGAAATTATATGAAACAATTCAATATGAAAGGTTTTTTTTTTAAATATCTCTATCTCTTATCTTCTTAAATGTCTTTATCTCAATTTTGAACAGATTTCTAATTAATAAAAATTGTTATTTCATCTAGTAAACATTTAGTTGAAACATGTTATCAGAAAACTTTAGTAATTAGTTTCATTATGTATATCGATCGATTAAAGTCGACTATTAAATTTATCGCTGGTCTGTTTGTCTGCACTTATGGGGGGTTATCGGCTGTATAAGTTGACTGCAATTTATGCAACTGCATTCTGTATATACTATATAAAGGTCAATGTCCCTAGATACTGTATTTATGGTTATTGACGCCTGTCACCATTATTCCACAATAAACCTCATGGCTGGAGAAAATATTCGCTCATGGATCCTCTTTGACATGAAATTCCACAACTAGCGATCCTGTCCTGCAAGCTTCTGCCAGGTTCCTGCGGCTGTAATCAAATCATCTGTCCAGTTCATAAACGATCTTCCAATAACCTTAAATAGAGTTCTGCTAAATATTTTGGTGCTCCATGGTCTATGTAGTCATCTTAATAATTTCTTAACTTAGTGATTAATTAGATAACTAGGCATACCATCTGAAAGGGTGCAATGTGAGGCAATTTTTTTTATTCGATTAAGCCATAAGACGAGAAAGACTTATACCTGATGGTAAATGATACGCCGGCCATGACTACGTGTCGCTAGTTAGTATGGTATACATAGCACCACATTGCGCTCGTCGCCTGAGACATAAGATGTTGAGTCTCGTCACTCCAGTAATTCCACTAGCTACAGCTCCTTTCAAACCGGAACACAGTAATGTTTGCAGAGTACTGTCTGTCAGCTGCAATAGCAGCTGCGGTGGTACCTATCTATACGGTCTCCAGCAACAGAAACCTATCAAGAGTAACTTTAGATATCCTCCTCTTCTCTTCATTACTGAGGTTCAGCAGGTACATTCTTAAGACTTCAAAGCGTCTTATTGTTAAGAGAAAGTTTTGCGTATTTTGGTAGTTCGCTTTAAGGAAAAAAAAACCAATAACTTAGTTTCTAATAAAGTCGCACAAACAACATTCTATTTTAAACTTGTTTTGATTATAACAGAAGCTATTAAGAGACCACTTAAGATAGACGAATTTATATATATTCTAGTTATTCTATAACAACAAAAAAAAATTCCAGTTCAATAATAAAATATATTTGCTTGAGGATATTTTAATTAGCGTAAACAGGCCGAAGGTGATGAACCTAGTAATGACTTCATCACTAATTAACGTTAGATAGCACTTCAGTGTTAAGCCACAGACCTACTAAGTGCATGTTATAAAAAACATTTAAGATTTCTTTATTAAACTCTTTTATAGTAAATTCCGTGTTTCGTCCAACAGCTGCAGTGTGAATATATTACCATCTTCCAGGTAAAACGACGAATTTACCTTTTTTAAAAAAATGTTTTTACACCCATAACTTTAATTTCTAGATTAATATATAGTCATTACACTGCGCCCCCATAAGACTACAACACTTTGTATATGCACCCGTTCCACATCCTCTCATCACACCTTTAAATAATTAAATTTTAATAATTAATGACATTGAATATATAATTAATAACATAGTATAGCGAAATAACTATTACGATATATTTCTTTATTTATATAAGGAAGCGACGAGACGAGCGCGACGTTGAACTGATGGTAAGTGATACGCCTACCCATAACAACGTGATGCTAGTAGAGATGATATACACTGTTCTCTCCTGGAGACACGATATGATAAATCACGTTATACCAGTAATTTCACTAACTACGGCGCCCTTCAAACCGGAACACAGTAACGTTTGGACACCTGTCTTTGTAGGCATAAAAAGAAGCTGTGGTTGTATCTACCTAGAAGATCTCCAGATGAAGACCTACTACAATTACAAAATAGATATTTAAGAAAATTGGAAGTGAAAGAGGTTTGCCTCTTCATCATTATCATCAGCCGATAGACGTCTAGAGCTGGACATAGGCCTACCCCAACGATTCTCTTATTAATCGAGTACAGCGGACCTTCATTCATGATGGTTTAACCCATGACTCACACCATAGATGTTACTGGTTCAATCCCGAGGTAACTTAACTGATGGAGGTCATTATATGGTAAAGTTTTTGACCGTCAAGTCCAACTAAACAACAACAACGCATAGTAATATTTTTTTTTATCAATAGCTAATTTACGTCCCCACTGTTGGGGCACAGGCCTACCCTCAATATGAGGGCGATAGTTAATATCTGAGAGATAACACTAAGGGTGTGTACATCATCATATGCTGTATTGTCATAGCCATTGTAACAACCTTATGTAATTTATGTTCAGATAGATGCAGTATATAATTACCAATCGTATTAATAAGTAATTGTTAATAATGTCCGTCTCCATGGAAACAATTCGAATTATTTAGATACTCCGCGATGTGTTTTTTTTATTTGAATGATATATTTGCATAGTTGTTTCTGTGAGTCAACAGATATTATCTGAATAACTAACACCGGTTCAAGGTATTTTTCCATTCATGCCAAATACATTATGAATTTTTAAGATCCCTTGACAACAGGTGAGTTCGTTGTCAAGCGCCTTTCGACATTTATACGTATGTGATAATTAATCATTGTCACATACACATTTTTATAATATTTTGCGATCTATAGACATACTGAAACGAGTAGATCCTAGTTCTGCCTTTATATTATTATGCATTTGCTATAAATTACTTATTTTTCGCAGGACGCTATCGATTGATGATCATATACATTGTATTCACCATGAAAATTGCTTCTTAGGTATAAAAATTTATAAACTACCGCCATCTGCTGACAAGTTAAAAATAGTTTTTTCTATTATACGTGGTACGACGAAATAGCTATAGAGGTAATGCTTTCTGAAACATTTTGTTTGATCCGTTTTATAAATAAAATATATAATTTTTATATAGAGGTAACTTAAGTTATGCTTTAGATCTTAAGCTATTTTCCAAATGAAGCTCTGTCAAGATAAGTCTTGTTCCAGCGGCTGCGTCTAATTGTCTTTTGGTATTAATATCTACGTGCCTTAATCGCAAGTCACACCTATACAGGTACTCTTTTGGATAATCGGTGGATTTCAAATCATTAAAAACCTCTCGGTGGAATACTACTTTAGTAGGGGCCCTGACGATCTCCTACGGCACGCACTGGTGGTGGTAATACCAGAGGCGTTGGTTCCCTAAATCTATCTATCAAGTTACTCGAGAGGTACACAGCTATGCAAAGACGTGCAAGCATTACTGTGTTTTGTATTCATGGACGCTGTAGTTAATGAAATTACTAGGGTAACGAGACCCAACATATTATGTCTTAAGGCATCGAGCGTAATGTGGCAATACATAACATCCTAACTAGCGCCACGTTATTATGGGCCAAAATATCACTTATTATCGCGTGAATGAATATATCGGGTGTATGTGTGTAAAACAAAAAAGACAATAATAAAAAGACTATTGCTAAATTGGTAAGTTTCCTAAGTATAGTTAAGCATAGAGATTTCGAGTGTGATTATCATATCACACCCGATATCTCTGTGTACGTCCCTGTGTATTACTTCTAAGCCGGTCTGCATCTCCCCACCATGACACAAGCTCGTTTAGTGGGAATGTGACATTTAAAGCCGGCGAACCCGAAGACACTTCTACTATATTATTTTTTTATCATTACCACAATTATGTTCACAATAAAAAATCTTTACAGTATCCTGGTCACCCGAGCTGTAGGGACAGAGGTGCGCGCGCGCATCATTGAAGCAGTAACAAAGTCAATGCCAAGGCCGCGCGGCCGCGCTCACGTAACACCATTTGTATAAAGAACGCGCCACGTTAACATAATGGCGCTTCCGTTTTATTATCTGTAACAAAAACTATATCTAGCTACATTGAGAGCTAGCTGTTCCAGGCCGACTTTACTCTACCTAATATACGAGTAGACTTGAAAACCCCTTTTTTTTTTTTTTTTTTCTTTTTTTATAGCATAGATAAGGCAAACGAGCAAGACGGGTCACCTGATAGTAAGTGATTCACCGCCGCCCATGTCACTAGCGACGCCAGTGCGTTGCCTATCCTTCAGGTAAGAATATGCTCTTTTCTTGAATAACCCAATGTCGCAGTTGTCGGGGAAGACCGCTGATGGCAGCGAGTTCCAGATATTTACTGTGCGTGGCAGAAAACTGTTTTTAAAACGCATTGTAGTGGAACGCCAACCATCCAGATGGTGCGGATGATAGTGCCGGCGAGACGGTCTTCTATTAAATTGAACAACTCCTCGGAACACTCCCCATTATAGATTCTGTATAGTATGCATAGGGAAGATAGATCCCTACGCAGTGCCAAAGGATCTAGCCGATCGGCAAGTTCAGGATCGTCGACAATTCGACATGCCCTACGTTGGATTCGGTCAAATGGAGATAGCTGATAACCCGGAGCCCCGGCCCAAAGGAGGCAACAATACTCCATGTGAGGCCGCACCTGTGCCTTATACAGTTTAAGGCGGTGAGCCGGCTTGAAGTACTGTTTGGCTCTGTTGAGTACTCCAAGTTTTTTGGAGGCCATTTTAGCCTTGCTCTCCAAATGACCGCCAAACTGGACAACACTCGAAATATCGACGCCCAGAATGCCAATGTTCGGCTTGGCACAAAGGTGAGTGTTTCCGAAGAGTGGCGATGCGACAAAGGGGGCTTTTTTAGCGGTGAACGCGCAAACTTGCGCATTACTGGAATAACAAGACGAGATCTTATGCATCAAGGCGAGGAGCGCAATGTGGTGTTGTATATATCATCAGAACTAGCGCCACGTTGTTATGGACAAAGGGTATCTATCACTTACCATTACGTGAACGTCTTGGTCGTCTCATTACTTCATAGTATAAAAAAAACTTAAAATGAATGCTTTAAAAGGTTTATTACAAAATCTAAACTAACAAACTTTGTTGGCATCTGGACACCGTTACCGGAGACTGTAAAGTATATATATTACTGTGTTACAGTTAGAAGGTTACTATAACTACATTTTGCTTTTTGTATGTCAAAGCGAGGTTCCTCGTCTCACCTATTTGTAGAATAAAAAAAGGGTCAGTCTTTGTGACCAGCGACCAAGAAAAAAACGATGATGATCTATGTTCCTATTACACGTAACTGTCCTTAACGAAGTAACGTCTGGACCAGTTTCGATCCAGTTTCTCTAATTTAAATACTAATTAACTTGGTTTCCTTGTAGCGAAGGAGACCCTAGTCCGATTGCAATGCCACATATTAAGTTTGGATAGAAGACTATAACTATATTTAGAACCAATTCAGAAAAGTGTTCAGGAGGCATCCAAGGTAACGGAAACGCAACCATTTTCAAAGGAAACGACTTTAGGAAGTGTATGTTTTATGTTCAATGACTTTATTGTGCGCTAAAATATTAATTTGAAGAAGTTAGGAAGGAAACTAAAACTGCAACCTCTACATCAAAACAGGAGAGTATATATATATATATATGAAAATGGAGTTTCTATGTTCGCCAATCACGTAAAAATTGGTGAACATATCGACACGGAAATACGATCATTACACGCGGAATAATTTGTAGTTATAAGTTGGATATTAAATACATTTTTTGAATTTTCTAGAAATGGGCTGTGTTTATTCGCCAATCACGTGAAAACTAGTGAATGTATCGACACGGGAACATAGAGCATTCGACGCAGAATGATTTACATTATAGGCTATTTATTATTTGAACTTTATAGATCCTTCATAATTTTATATGTAAACAACTTTTATAAACATTTTCATTTGGTATTATATATGCGGTTGCTATAGTAACAGTTCATATAGAAAATCATTTAACCGCTCTATATTTCCGACAAATTTTTACTCTAATTCTATATTACCGCCAGCAAAGTGGGCGGAGAACAACTAGTATATATGTTTATATAACTATGTTGTGCCGTCGTACTGTTCATATGTTTATCTTACCGCCACCACCACATATATAAATCACTAAACTAATTTAATCTCAGTAAAATATATTTGATTACACCCTTATATCTCTCCCCTATAGCACTGTCCATCTCTTTAACCCCTCCACATCCAATATATTCTTACCTTTCTCTTTCCCTTTTACATATACATCACACCTCGTTCCCAGTGGGGTAGGCAGAGACCACCGCTCTCCACTTGCTACGTTCCTGGCACACCTCTCTCGCTTCCTCCAGTTTCATGAGCGTCTTCATGCATGCTCGTCGGTTGCGAGTACTCTTGACCTGGTCTTTCTTTAGGACATCTTCGATCTGATCGGCATATGTCCGCCTTGGTCGACCTGCACCGATTTGTCCAATCATTCTTACTTTGTATATCTTTTACATACAACTTTATCTACATATATATGTATATATTTAGGTTTTTTGTTTTGATTTGTGTTTTTGCGTTTTCGTATTATTGTGTTCGTTAAAGTTTTCATTAAATTTTTATTTTATTTTAATTTCTTTTCTTTTTTATTAGTTTGGCTCGCGGATCTGGTATCCCTGAGTGTGATGAAGCTGCTATAGTTGTCAATATAGCTAGCGGCGCAAACATAATCATAAAAAAAACTGCTCCCAGTAAGACTAATAAAACGTTGTATGATCATGTTAACTATCATCTTATTTCTATGCACTAACATATTACTATATTTCTCACGAAGCTTTCTATGTACAAATGAAGTAGTCAAGTAAATGATAAACTCATTGCACGATTGACGTTGTTGTTAATGGATATTCATGATACAAAATAGTTAAACTTAACTATCCAATTAGTACTAATAAACAGTGTACACTAACATAATTTTCCACTTGAGCGTAAACCAAATTATTATCACGTTAGTTATCAACGTGTAGATAATGGATACCTTGTTACAATAACGCGCGATAATATGTTTTACAAACACCGAAAACGGTTGTTTTTCAATACGTACTTAAAAGGTTAAAAGTCATGGTTGCTGTGGACTGTAACTGTCGGAAACCTTTGATAACTGGCCTATATTAACTGCTCCAGAGATCTTAAAAATTAGAGACATATGGAGCTTTATGAAAACGTAGATGGTTTAAGTTAGATTCGATCGTTGGGGTGTAAGCGGTCACTTACAACAATTCATAGGACCAAAGCCAAACTCACCTGCTCGTGGTGCAACAAACGAGGCTCTGGCTCCCCCGCCGCATTGGACCAATGTGGTGGGAAATGTCCCAAATCCTCCCCGTATGAACCACTACAAACAACGGCCTTTGGTGCTCGGCGGTACCGGAAGATATGCCAACTGTGACTGACGTTGGCAAGAGGTCGGAATCAGGGCGAGTGTAGGACAGATTGATGTGGAAATCTTTGGGAAGGCCTATGTCTAGCTGTGGACGTTTATCGGCTGGTGATGGTGATCGTTTCAAAGGATCAATTTAAAGAGCGTAAGTGCTTTTTTTTATTGTAATTTTTTTTTTATTATTATTCAATTAAGCGTCGAGACGAGCGGGACGTTTACCTGATGGTAAATGCTACCCTGCCCATAACATCGTAGCGCTAGTTAGGATGATATACTGCACCATATTTTGCTCTTCGCCTGATACGTAAGATGATGAGTCTCGTTACCTCAGTAATTATACTAGCTATTGTGCCTTTTAAACCGAAACACAGTTATGTTTGCACCTTACTGTTTGCCGGGAGAAATAGGAGCTGCGGTGATACTTACCACCAGTGACTCTGATCGTATCGTCGTCAAGTATACAAAAATCTGATCAACACCTTTAACTATTCGACTTTTAATGACACATCGTGCACTTATTCCAACTGTGGACTTTCCGGAGCGCTGCCCACTCCCAATTTCGCAAGCACTCTCGGACTCTTACTTAACTTGCAAGGCCGCCACACTTAATATCTTTTACTTAATATGTTCGTGGGGGAAAACCAAGATACAACTTAACTTGGTCTTTTAACTACCTTGTATGTGTAAAATACCTGTTTCTGGTTACACTAGCTTTTATACGCAGTTTCAACGTATGATATATTTTAATTCATTGCAATTATTTATATGATAATGATCGATTCTGGTTGAGTTGCACCCACTTTATCTCTCCTCTATAGCAGTACCCATCTCTTCAACACTTCCTCATTCAATATTATCTCGCCTTTCTCCTCTCCCTTTTACATACAAGTTTATCTACATATATATATATATATAATTAGTTTTGTGCGGTTTGGTTTTTGTGTTTGTTTAAAGTTTTAGTGTTATTTACATTTGTTGGATTTTAATTTAACTTTTTTTATTTTCTTTCTTTCTTTTATACTTTAGCTCGCGGATACCAGATTCGCGAAACTTGTGTTCAATGAAGCTGCAACAGTTGTCAAAATAACTAGCAGCGTAAACTTCGGCATAAATATAAAAAAAAATGTAGTTGGGAATCAGGGAACACAGAGAACTTGACCCTTTAGCATCACCCGACAGTATAATCTCACGTCTACCCGCATCTTATTAATTAATGTTTATCCTATTTGTTATTCTCATGACAGCGACAAATGTCCTAATGAGAAATAAAATTCATTATACCGAAACGATTATATGGTAAATAAAATTTTAATATACTAATATGTCACCTTCTTTAATTCATCATCATAAGTCGATGGACGTCCACTGCTGGACAGAAGCCTCTACCAAAGATCCCATCATCGATCATCATCAACATCGACCGGTTGCGCGCGTATTAATATCAAATATTTAAGTATCAGTATCCAAGGTAATGAAAAAAGTCTTCATCATTATAATGGTGACATATAAAAAGATTTAATTTATTTTGTTGGAAACAGATTTAATGTAAGTAGATCCTAGATCACCGATGTACAAAATAAATTAAAAACAATTTCAACAAATTTGCTCCATCCCAAGTCCAAGGTGTCGTCAAGTGTAGCTGGTGCGGCCGCAAACCACGCGGAGCAAGTATGAACGCTTTAATGAGGAATTCATATTTAAAAGCATTTGGAGTGGAAACGTTAGAGTCTTGGGGGTCAGGTACGCTCAAATTTATCAAAGATTTATCCAGAAAACTAACGGAAGCCACCCGAGACGACGACAACTACATGGCACAAAGAATAAGCCTGTATGGTAATCCAGGGCGGCAAGGCTTTTCTTTTATTGCTAGTACATATAAGTTTATTTTAGTCTAGTGTTAGTTTCTTAGGAATTAAATTGATACTATTGTTGTTAAAAAAAATTCAACAATGTCAATTACACTTAAAGTTACACTATTTACTAAAATATCCAGTCCGTCTGACATTAAATGTGAGCGGAACTCTTGCAGCATGACAAATAGAGCCATTAATTGTATCGAAGCCTTAAATTATAATATGGCGGAAGTGATAATAATTCGTAACGGTACAGCGGAAGCATCGGTGGGTGTCATTTTCCTTTTCCTTGTAAAACATGTCATATTCAATCAATCAATGTACCCGTGATGATAATCATTGCTTGACATTTTAAGACTTACGCTAACAAAATTTTCATTAAGTCTTCTCTCAAAGCTAGATTCAGAAAAGGCTTTCAGGGTCTATAATTATGAACTGTTCTTGCCGTTTATGCTAATACCACTACAAACGTTGTTTCTACTGTCTAGAAGCAATGTTTAAAGAGTGTTCTTATTTAGAAGATTTGTTAATATGTGAACATTTTCCTCATCTCATCATGAAAGAGAAATATATGAGATAATATTTTGAATATTTATTTTTAATATCTTGGAAATTACGCTCCATAGAATGTCTCACATTCATCAGTATCGCATGCGTTTTTTTCATCAAGCATTGTTTCCTCATTATACTGCTGGGGCTTCCCCTAATTAAATTATTTTATTATACGTGTACCCGTACATGATTATTAATTTAACTAGAAAAATATATGCACAGAAATAACAATTATAACAAGATTATATGAATTATGTAAAGTTGCTAGACTTATATGGCAGGAGGCAGGGCACATTGCTCGAAGGACCGACGGCCGATGGGGCAGTAAGGTCCTCGAGTGATGTGATGTTGGGAGGCCTCCCACAAGGTGGACCGACAATCTGGTGAGAGTCGCGGGAACCCACTGGATGCGAGCAACGCAGCGACCGGTGGTTGTGGAGATCTTTGGAGGCAGGTTTATGTCCAGCACTGAATTTTTATCGCCTGATGATGATGATTTAAATTCATGAACATTTCTTATTTCCCTGTTAACTATATCGAAGATTACATTCGCTGTGATAGGTTTCTTTAATATTGCTGGTGGTACATTGCTAGTTAATATGTTCACACAATCCTAGGACTAATAATAGGATTAATGAAATCTCGTTACGCCAGTAATTTCCTTAACCGCATTAACTCCGCCTGTATCGTGGCTATAAAGTAGGTTAAAACGTAAATAATTAAATAAAGTATAAAATATTCTAAAATACAGGTATATAACTGATTTCCAACCGTTTGTAGGCGGAGAACTTGTTCTCTTACTTATCATAAAATATTTATTTAGATGTAATCACCAGGTGGCGGAAACGGAGGCTCGATAACAGGTTTCCGTGCCTTTGGAACTGTTCATGTATGTCGCGGACACTCTAAAATTAGGATTACTTTTGCAGGTAAAATATTTGTAAATTTCATCATCGTCACCTATTCAAAATTATGGCGTCACCTGCTGATCATTGGCTTTATAACTTATTTAATTCGTGACCGGTCCTGCACCTCCTTTCAAAGATACTTTACGATCTATATCTGGCGGGCAGTGGTTTTAAGCTGCGCTTGGCCATTATCTCCTCAAGAATTCATATTCTAGCCCCATCGGCCGCCTGATCTTCGGGCCATGTGTCCAATCGATTGACATTTCAGCTTATTAATCCGCTGGGCCATAGCTACGAACTTTGTCCTTCTACGGATCATATTCCTGATTCTATTAATTTAGCTTCATAATTAAATTGTTCATACACATGATGAGACTCAATTATTAAAAAACTGCAGAATCCCACTGATAGTATTTGTGGTAATCATCAGCTATATTTACTATATATATTAAATCATCGTCATCCGCCGCTAGACGTCCACTGCTGGACATAAGTCTCCCCCAAAGTTCTCCACATCGATTGATCCTGTGCTGCTCGCAAAACCGCCAGGCACTATGCGAGTTGGTGGAAGCCAGAGCCTCGTTTGTTGATTAGCAGGGTTCACCACGAGCAGGTGAGGTTGGCTTGAATCCCGTTAGTTGTTGTGCGGGTCTCCTTACACCCAAGCGATAGAATCGAACTAAAAAGATCTAGATTTTCATAAAGCTCCATAAATATCACTAAATGGAGATACATGTTTGTATAACAGTGTACTTGATATTCCCACTGCTGGGAACAAAGATATTCTTTAAAGAGACAAATGGATTCGCGGAAATCGCCTGTCGTTAAAAACTAGTCCTCTTAGAACATATCGATTTTCTTACACCTTTATTCATCAAATCATCATCAGCTGATAGACGTCCACTGCCGGACAAAGGTCTCCCCAAAGATCTCCACATCGAGGGCTCGTCGGTCCACCTTGTGGGAAGCCTCCCAACACTACGTGTACCGGTACGCGGGTTCTTTACAGAAACCGTATCCTCTACCTCTTGGAGTCATACATCGCATGGTGCCATTGTTTTCGCAAGCTAATGATAGATCCTCATCAATATGATAGACTTCTGATGATAGTCTTCTTAACCCTATTGCTATTAATTCCAACGTTGTTATTAACAGTAATTTGAAGTTTTATTACACTAAGTACTTACTGACCTACTTATTTAGGTATTATATAATTGGTCTAGACTTGTAGGTCGGTTGTAAACCTTAGGTTAGTGGTTAGCGTATAACTAACATGACCTTAATTTGGGTTGGAATATCTTTGGATCACGCTATTACTACACTAAAAGATTAAGATTTTTTTTATGTTACGAAGCGAAGAGACCAGCTGGACGTTCACCTGATGGTAAGTGATACGTCCGACCATAACAATGTGGCGTATAGGATGTTACACACTGCCCCAAATTGTGCTCGTCGCTTTGAGACATAAAATGTTAAATCTCGTTACCCCAGTAATTTCACTAGCTATACCGCCTTTCATACCGGAACGCGGTAATACTTGCTCCGGAGATGATCTCCGGCAACAGAGACCTAGTACACCAGTTGACTTATTTCCGGTTCGATTCTCATTATTCTTGAGTTTCTTGAAGATGTCGTTATTACCATAACGCAGGACATTAAAGAAATCATTTCTATGATAGCAGTACATTTATTTTTTACGTACAAAAAAAATTATATTACTTTAACTCTTTCTCGCTTCGGTCAGAAGCAGTAACTTACATTTTCTACTTAGTTACCAAACAATTCATACATGATAGATACAATAAAAAAAAGTCAAATAGAATTAAGTAAATTTTATTCACTTTACTACCTTTTTTGCTGGTACTTAAGGAAATAATTAAGAAGTAAACACCTAGCTACGTCATTTATATAATCACTAAATCATCACAAAACAGTTCGCGTGGAAAGAGATAAAAGGTTTCTCTTAAAAGATTACAAAAAAAAAATTGTTTAAATCTTACTCTTACTCAAACTTTAAATCTTAAAACGAGTTTACAAGGAGCGTAGAAGACTCTGTTGCGCGGGTGGTAAGTCTCTTAGATACCACCACAACGCCTAGTACAGCCGACATACAGTACTGTGCAGACATAACTGTGTTCCGGTTTCAAGGACGCAGTAGCTAGTATAATTACTGGGGTAACGAGACTCAACATCCGATGTCTTAGGCGACGAGCGCAATCTAGTGCTGTGTATAACATTCCAACTAGCGCCACGTTGTTATGGGCGGGCGTATCACTTACTATCAGGTGATCGTCCCGAACGTCTTGTTGCTTAATTGCAATCTTTATTAATCAAGCTTGGGCGTAGTGAGAACTGAAGCGTTCAATTATCTTCATTAGCTGGAAGACGCCCTCTAATTACGCTTCTCGAAAATCTCTTACACCTCATTCAGTGGTTTCACGCGACCTTCATTCCATCATCGTGGGTCAACCTTGTAGGTTGAATAGATAGAGAAAGAGAAAGGATTTTTTTTTCATTTGACCTAGCTTCGAGACGAGGGACACGTTGACCTGATGGTAAGAGATACGTCTGCCCATAAGAACGTGGTGCTTGGTAGAATGGTGTACACAGCCCCACATTGTTCTTGCCACCTTGAGACATAAGATGTTAAATCTCGTTACTCCAATAATTCCAGGAGCTACAGCGCCATTCAATCCGGAACACAGTAACGTTTGCAGACCACCGTTTGTCGGCTGCAATAGGCGCTATGATAATACCTACCTAGACGGTCTCCGGCAACAGAGATCTACCACCAATAACAGCTATTTGTCCTTCAAACCGGATCACCGTAATACTCGCACAGCACACTCTGTCGGCTGCAATAGGCGCTGCGGTGGTACCTGGACGGTCTGCAGCAGCAGAGACCACCAGTAAAAATGTGCAAGTGTAAACATCTCTTTACACTTAAATCCTGAATGTAATAATGAAACAGAAAATTCTAGAAACATCCAAGCTCCAACACACCGGTCCATCCCCTGACGTGATTGGTGTCAATTAAAATTGATAATCAACTACTGTGGGTTGCAACCCAAATGCAATATGCATTAAGTGGTCACGGAATGTTTTAATGGCTGCCAATTTAATAATCATTTATATTATTAATGCAATCATTTATTTTATTGCAAACTGTTCACTTAAAATGTCTTCCTTGTTTTAAATAATCTGGCCCGAAGTCTATATAAATAAGTATAATATGCTGACTGTTGAAGACCGCAGGAAGATGCTGGATGCGGGCAGCGCAGGACCGATCGATGTGGATACCTTTGGGGGAGGCCTATGTCCAGCTGTGAACGTCTATAGGCTGATGATGATGATGACTGTCTAGGTAGTTACCGCTGCAGTGTCTTTTGCAGCTGACATACAGTACTGTGCAAACATTACTGTGTTCCGGTTTTAATGGCGCTGTAGCTAATGTAATTACTGGGGTAACGGGACTCGATATCTTGCCTCAGGCAATGAGAGCAATGCGGTTTGTATTATTCTAGCCATGTATGGGCAAGTGTATCACTTACCACCAGGTGAACGTTATGCTCGTCTTCTCGCCTTTGTTCATGACAGAGGCGATAGGAACAGCATGGTAGTGGATGAATTCGGTTTCAATATTCCCGTCTATTTGGCTGCCTTTAAAAGTGTGAATGACTATTTATATTATAACCCAGTTTCATTACTGAAGATCATATCACTTAAAACCAAGTGACACTTTGGTAATTTAAATACAAAGAGACAACATTACCATTAAACTTGTCAATACAAAGACATGATACTAAGCCGAGTCGGACTTTAATTTTCAATCAAACTTGCTGAGTATATTTAACGTTCCCACAGCTGGGATTTTTTTTCACAAGGTGAGCATGAAAGTCACCAGTCAAATACACCACGCTGACCAAGTGCATGTTGGTGGAAGTCATGAATACCTAAAATGCATACGAACGCGTGTAACCTTCATAAATGCATCGCAACACAATGAATTTATTAACGCTTAAGGTCGTTCGCTTTAACAATTCGTTCAAAGAAACAATTCCGTTCAGACCTTAGGAGGTAAGGACCTTTGATGTTTAAGTAGGTAAACAGTAAAATATTAGTATTTATAATGCATTTATATTTAATTTATTTTATTACTAATTATTTATTTATTCAAATCTTCTTAAAAAATTACAACAGATAATATCTCTCTGGTCTCGCGCTATGTATCTATGTCATCATCATCAGCCGATAGACGTCCACTACTGGACGTAGGCCTCCCCCAAAGATCTATACATCGATCGGTCCTATAAATATATTTATATATATATATATATACGTATATATATGTAGGTACATAGTACAATTGAAAATTTTATCAATATATATATTAATTAACACTTTCACTAAGATAACAATACAGTTGATATATATACTTGAGTGTGTAACGTACTTGAAAAGTCTACCTAATGTTCCCACGGTTGGGACTATATCCTTCTCTCTTAAATAAGATAAAGGCTATCATTTTACTAGTGGTTAGGTATCTGTTGTCGGAGACCAGAGACCGGGTACCTACCAGCGCAGTGCGTATTACAGCCGGCAAACAGTACTGTGCAAATATTACTATGTTCCGGTTTGACAGGTGCACTAGTTAGTGAAATTACTGTGGAAACGAGTATTAACATGTTATATTTCTAGCGACGAGTGCAAAGTGGTGTTTTTAATACCATCCTAACTAGCGCCACGTTGATAAGGGCGGGCGTATCACTTACCATCGGGT
This sequence comes from Ornithoptera priamus, assembly GCA_029034505.1. NCBI lineage: Eukaryota > Metazoa > Arthropoda > Insecta > Lepidoptera > Papilionidae > Ornithoptera > Ornithoptera priamus. The sequence goes on from JARDWD010000685.1 coordinate 1,512,546, forward strand.
GAATGTTCCGCTCGTCGCGTCGCTTCGATAATTAAAAACTAGATAAACGTTTCAGTTTTCTAAATACGTCATCTTCATCCTCAGCCGACAGACGTCCACTGCTGGACATAGGTGTACTCCAAAGATCTCCACGTTTGTAGGGTTTCATATGCGAGATTGGTGACATTTCCTACCACGCTAGCTCAATGCGGGTTGGTGGTAGTCATCAACCTCGTTTGTATATTAGCAAGGTACACCACGAGCAGGTGAGGTTGGTTCGGGTCCCGTGTATTGGTGGCCTATGTTAATATACCTGAATAGATATAACTAAGTGTTCGGTCTAGAATTTTTATCAAGAAATTTGTACTGGTATCAAATGAGTTAGCCTCATTTTAATAACCGGTCGACCTGATTAGCTTGAAACGAGCAAATTTGCTCCAACTGCCTCCGCAACGCAGCGGCTAACCGCTCCTCTTCTAAATCGGACCGGTCTCTAGTTCGATTCCGTGGCCACGTTTGGAGCAATTTGGATGACGCTTGGGTTTCTCAGAAACTCCATATCTAGCTACCAACATCACAATGTCAATCTGTCGCCATAACAGCTGTAAGTACCAGTGCTGAAATCTCAAGCTATAAGTTTTCTCCGTCATGGAGAGCTCCGATATTTATTTTACTAACCGATGTGGAATCACCGAACCCAAGCAAACCTCACCTGCTCATGGTGCGCCCTACTAATCAACAAACGAGATTCTGGCTCCCACCAACCCGCATTGGGCCAGCGTGGTGGGAATTGGCTCTAATCGCCCATATGAATGCCTACCTGATCGATGGGAGAACCTTTCGAGGAGGCCTATGTCCAGCCGTGGACGTCTACCGGCTGATGATGATAATGATAACATCTTACAAACTGGAACAGGGTAATGTTTTCAAACTACTATACGCGGCACAGATAAGGGTTGTGGTGGTACCTGGACAACCTCCGGCAACAGAGATCTACCACCAGTTGTATATAAATTAAAATTTTTTTAAAAGCATCTTCATTATTATCATCATCATCAGCTGATAGACGTGCACTGCTGAACATCATCAAGCATCTTACATATACATAATTACTTTATATGTGTTTACTATAGCTTTAATTTATAACCTTATAATATATGTTATGTTATATCAAAAACAAATCTTATTACAGCTCAAAACTTTTTGTTCATTACTGTATTCCATTTTGAAGATCGATGGTAGCTAGTAAACTTACTGACCTCAAGATAATTACTTGTTTACTCCTAATTGATATATAATTTTTTTTTAAATATTACATTATAGTACAGACTTAATGCTAATAAGCATTTTGTACCCTCAAAACTGAAAAAGGGTATTATGTTTAGGGGTTTCCCTACAGCATGAATCATCCAAATTAAAATAACATAATGATTATATTAATAAAAAAAACTACTAATATATACATATATTATTAAGTATGTTAAAAATAATTGCATAGATAGTTAAAATACAATTATATAGTCGTAAGGCTCTCTTCAAAGTATTTCGTGCGAGTTGTAAATTTGTAAAGTTTGAAACGTAAAGGAAATACCAGATTTTTTTTTATTCAATTAGCGTAGAGACGAGTGGAACGTTCACCTGATAGTGAGTGTTAGTTAGTATGTTACATACTACACCACATTGCGCTCATCGCCGTCGGTACCGATTAGTCGCGGAGGGTAGAGAGAGCGGCGAACCGCAATAGTCACACACCTCTCCCTCCGCGACTACACCACGGTTGTGAAGGTCACAGCATACCTGCCACAGCCCACCGGCACATATCTGAAGTGAGCTTATGGCCGGCCCTACGCCTTGAGCTGGCCGGGTAGTTTCCTCTTAGCTTCAGCATGAATGACCAAGCTACAGCTTTTGCGCCCCACCGCCACAAGGCGATAACCTGTTCGGATGCCAACAACGGAGACCTACTACCAATTGTTATAATATTTGAATGCTGAAATCATCAGTGAAGGTAAGATTTTTGAACCTCATCCTTAAGGTTTCACCTAAAAATCAAATTCAAATGAAATCAATGGGTTAAGCATAACTTAAATCAGCATCATTGTCTTATAACGCGTAAGAAGAACCGTCGCGCTGAGGCCGAGGTAAATTTACAAAACCTTCTCATATCGCAAAAAAAAAATATTACGAATCCGGTTTAAAGTTGAAAGTTTTTTTTTTCGTTCGCCTCAAATGTAATCGTTTTAAATGAATTTTTTCTGCATCAGCCGGCTGCGTTTGGAAATAATAATTTCGCAAGTTCACGCGTGTGCTGCACACCGCGTGTCGGTATTATTAAAGATAGTTTTTTTTATCAGACGCCATCTCAATATCTCTTTGGACCCCTCATGATGCGATCACTGGTAGTTCTGTTGTCAGAAACCGTCTGATCAATATTTTCCGCAAAACTGGAATATGTAAATAAAACTTTCTTCCTGTTTGAAGGGCGCTATAGCTAATGAAATTACTGAGGTAACAAGACTATATATTATACCGCAATATGATCTATTAATACCATGCTAACTAGCGTCAGGTTGTTATGGACAAGAGTTTTTCTTACCATCAGATGAACGTCCCGTTCGCATCGCTGAGTAAAAAAAAAATCAGGTAGATCATCATGTGTATCCGTAGGTGATACAAGACACCTTCAGATGATACATCGTCAGCCGTTAGACGTCCCCCAAAGATCTCCACATCCTCGCTGTCTTGGTTTCTGCTCTTTGCCAATGTTCGTGATAGTCAGCATGGCCTCTGGAACCGCCGGGAACTAGCGGCCGTCTTTGTGAGGATTCATAATTGGGGAATTAAGGCCATTTCCCACTACGCTGTCCCAATGCGGGTCGTTGACAGCCAGAGTCTCGTTTGTTGATCAGCAGGGTGCACCACGAGCAAGTGAAGTTAGCTCGGATGAGCTGCATAATCATGTGAACAAAGATGATCACACCAGCAGAACGTAAACAAGGTTAGTGATACTTACACAAAATGTATACAGATCAAATGTATCAGCATAGTAATGTTTACATAACAATGCTAAGGCTAACACCAGGTCTGGTATTTGTTACCATTTACCCTCGTTGAACGATCATATATCTCTCTTACTACCTAGCTAGATAGATACAGTAAGAACGCCTATATCTATCACATAACAGCATCCAGCTTAAAGAGTTCTCTCTGAAAAATCTAGCATGAGTAATTTTTGTAAGATCTAATACTAATAATACACCAGCTATTCCTCATCCGCTTTGCTGGCGGTAATATAAAATAGGTCTTGAAATTTGTCTGAAATATTCCTAGAGAACAACCGTAACCATAGCAACCGCATAAATAATACCAAATGAAAATGTTTATAAAAGTTAATTAGATGTAAAACGATGAAGGATCTAGGAAATTAAAAAAAAATGCCTACAATCATCTGCAAATCATTCCGCGTCAGATGCTCATGTTCCCGTGTCGATACGTTCACTGGTTTTCACGTGATAGACGAACAACAAACACAGGCCATTTTCACTATATATATATATATATATATATATATATATATATATATAGATAGATAGAATCAAGACGCAATTTTCAACATGCAATTTGTATGCTCACCGACATTTTAACATAAAAACTACCAGCTCATATTTCTCCGGACGGTTGAGTTGCCTACGTTACCTGATGCTGATTCATCACCCGTTCATCATCATCGTCCACTAATGTATATTTTTATTGCGTGAATTTTAAGCTCATAAGATCTTTAATAAAATATTCCTACATAATTATGTTTTATCTTCATGTGTAAAGATATATTATTTCTCGTTGCAACGTTCATCTGATGGTTAGGATGGTACACACATCACCAAATCTGTACTCGTCTTTATGAGATATACAATGTCAAGTCTCGTTACCTCAATATATTCACTAGCTACAACAAACACACTTCAAATCTTACCACAATAATATTTGCACATCACTGTTTACCTGCGAAAACAGGAGCTGCTGACCCAACTAACAACCAATCACCAATATTTTTTGTATTCGACGAAGCAATGAGACGAACAAAGCGTTCGCCTGATGATAAGCTATGCGATCGCTGAATAATATACATTACTCCTCATTGCGCTCGTCGCCTTGATACAAAAAATGTTGAAGTCTCGTTACAGCAGTAGTACTGTACTAGCTACAGCGCCTTTCAAACCGGAACGCAGTAACACCTTCAGCACACTGTTTGTTTTGTAGTAACAAACTAGTACTTGCAAAACAACCATAAAGCATATATCAAAGGCTAAATGCGCACCGTTCTAATACAAAGAAATGTTTCGCGTTTCGAACTAATATAACAATGAAACCCGATAACAACATCGCGTTTACGTAGAAATGAAAACTTACCTTCTCCGCACGCCAGGCATCTTTCTCTGTCATAACAAACCCCGCATTATCGTAACCGCACTCCTCACTGGCGATTTTGTTGCGACCAACCACTTTGTCGTAATAACTCATCGTTTATACGAAAAAAAAAAATCTCTGCACAATTACACCGGCGACCTTGAGATATTGTATTAAAGCAATCGAAACGAGAAACGCGCGATAATAACCCAAATGACGTATCCGTACAAATGTATTTATATATAATCTGTGTTTTTCTTTTTAATCCTTTAACAGCCTGCGAAAGATTTCCCGCCAGAAACGGTGACAGCGCGGGAAAACCTCTCCGTCTGTAGCACCGAGGTGTACTGCCGAGAGACTCAAGAGTTAACCCAAATAAATACAACGTAAGTAGACGGAACGGTTTTTCGCTGCAACAAATTTGTAACGTAAAAAAAAATTGTAAGCCATATCCGTTTATTTTTCTTTTTAATATATACAAAAGTAAACAATAATAAATAATTGCTGGCATTAAGACTCCTTTACATGGAGCATTCGTGAAAATTAAATACATAATATGTCATTCAATATTTTTCTTTTACTTTTATCTTTGGGTATGTTCACCTATCAGGATAAAAGCGTAAAAAGGCATTGCTCATTTAAATAATTTCAAAGGATTTGGACCTTTTTTTGTTCATATAACAAATTCACAACTAAGTAAACCTAAGTTATTTGGATTGTTGCGTCGTTATCGTTGTTATATGAAAAATATTATCATATACGTCGCTGCAAAAACTTTTACATGTTTAAATTAAATCGTATGAGCCCATGAATATTCTTTAAAAAAATTTTTTTTTTTCAGTTAAGAAACGGGGCGTCCTGTGCGACCTTCACTGGTGGTAAATGATGCGTCTGTCCATAACATTGTGGCGCTAGTTAGGATAGTATACACTGCACTATATTACACTCGTCTCCTGAGACGTAAAACGTTGAGTCTCGTTAACCTAGTAATTACACTAGCTACAACGCCTAACCGGAACACAGTAATATTTACACACTGCTACCTAGACGGTCTCCGGCAATAGAAGCCTACCACCAGTATTACCACAAGGTTATATACAAACCCCGTTTTAACCTTTAACCGGGATAAAGAAGATTATCCTTTTTAGAAGCTAGCCAAAAGTGATACTTGTTCTTGACTTGTTGGTTCCTGTTGCGCGTACTTCCACTGCTACTATGTAGCATATAAACATTAGTATATCTTCATCTTGAAGAGCCACTGAATTTTTTTGGATATAAATACGTATAACTTCCTAATATTGTGTAGATATGTATGTTGTAAAGGATTACCAATTATCATCCTCTGACCGAACTACTCAAAAATTTAATCCCTTTGGGTTAAATAATCCTCTTAGTGTTTTTTTTACGTAGGACATTCCTTCGTCGACACGATATTAATCCTATAAGAAAACAAACTTAGGAGGAATCTTACAATTTACTGTTCCAATTATCGGAAAGTGTTGTTTCATTGTGACGAGGGATGTAGTTTTATGGAGAATTATCGCACTGTTCACTTAACTTCAGGTGAATGTTAGGTACAACTCGACAAGTTTTAATCTCAGAAGTATAAAATCCTACATTTTATAATCGCAATACAATTGGCGATAGATGTCAATGTGTTTTGATATTTTTTTTTATCTTAATCGATTTCTTATCAGCTCAACTATTTAAAAATAAGTAATTTAGTAATTTTCCTCTAATGTTCAAAGAAGGGGAACAGCTCCTGGTTGCCGAGAGGAAAATCATGCGTAGGAATTTCGGCCCCAGAAGGTGGCGAGCCCGACGCAATATCGAAATCGGGAGGCTGGTTGGCGAACCGTACATCATAGGGAAAACCACAAGCCCACAGACTTGAGTTCTTTGGATAGGCCACGTGCTAAGGATGGGAGACGATCGTAGAGTCATAAGCGTTTCTCGGAACCTCGATTGGGCCCAGATATCGTTGCAAGGAAGTCGTAGAGCAGGACCTACAGAGGCTGTGCGAGATAGACAACTCTGGCTCTCTCTTGTTTCGGAGACCAAGACTCACTTTGGATCGCTGCTCCAGAGGAGTAAGTAATTTAATAATTTTAAATCTCTTTACGTATTTAAAACTCTTTAAGGATTTTAAGTAATTATATAAAGTCACAAAATTTCGTTGTTATACACGCGAGCGGAGTTCGTTCGCTTTTATGTCATATACCTGCCCGTTTTTGTATATCTTCAATATAAACAGTTTTTCTAATATAAATAATGGTATGGGAGCTTCTGATCTCTGTTTGTGGAGGAGGATATAAAAACTCGTTAATTTGAGCCCGAAGAAATTCATGTTAATTCGTACGGTACGACTTCGCCGTACCGTCGAGGTGTAAATTATCTCATCAAACAGTCTACATCTGTAGACATCTCATGAGTTAACAGCAACATATTCGGACCCTTTTTTATGGTCCATGTTTATTTGTCGTTCAGGTATCATTTTTCTAATCGTTATCTGTATGATGAATTAGTAATTGAGACGCAAAACGATTTCAGGTTATATGTTTTTTTTTTAAATACAAACAGTATGACACCTTTTCTTTTTGAAACACTTTAGCAGTTAATAAGTAGCACCGAAACTCCTACTCTTATATGCAGACAGTAACACGGGAAGAATACCATGTTTTGGGATGAAAGGTGCTGTAGATTCAGAAATCACTTGATTGATATAAACCATAAGGCACCCGAGCAATCGGTAGAACCTGGAAAATTTTAAGAGAAGAGTGAATAGACTACTTCTAGACTAGCGTACTTTACCAACAAAGACTACACCGCCGCTTACAATCAAGTGGGATTGTAGTCAAGCGATAGTCTTTACAATATAAAAAAAAGTTACGTGAGGAGACCGGCATCACATCTGCTGAGGATCTTTTACATCTTGAGGAAAAGGTCCGATTATTTTCGCGATCAACAGGCAACCTTCAGAGTTATAGAAGCATATCAGCCGTGTGTATGGGAATTAGTTGAAATTAAAACGATGGGATGCTGCAGAGTTGTAGATCATCGTGTTATGAAAAATATAAGATATTCGTGGTATCATCACAAATGATAACAACGTTTGTGAAACAAACGTTTCGATCTATATTATATCATTCATACAGTTACCATTTAATTACAATGAACGTGCTAATCGTTCCGTCTGTGTTATTCTGTGAAAGCTGAGCAAACATTCCGATGATATCTGACGTCAACAGAGCCTAATTGAAAACCACTCGTAACAGCATCCAGTGCTCTCATATTGATAACAGCACACAAGCAAATATAATTACAATTCAATCAGCTGTTTATATCGTCACCACTTGTACATATGGATCATTGGTAGTAGAATTTTATTACTGGTGTTAGGTCTCTGTTGCTGGAGACAGTCTAGGTAAGTACTACCGCAGCGCCTATATGCAGCCGACAAACAGTGCTGTGTTCCGATTTGAAGGGCGCTGTAGCTAATGTAATTGCTAACGAGACTCAATATGTTATCAAGAGGATGAGAACTCTTTAATTTGATACAGTATATTCTAACTAGCTTCACGTCGTTATATGCAGGTGTATCACTTATCATCAGGTGAACGTCCAAATCGTCTCGCTACTTTCTTGTTTCAAAAAACAAACACATGTAGCGGTAGATTTTGCGGTCACATTTAATCCAATAGTAAATGATTCTCAACAACAATCTACCTTAAAAAAAACCTTGTCTGACTACTTTTCTCCTTTTTTTATATATAAGAGTTTTTTTTTATACGACAGTAGAGTAAGATGATAAATTGTGTTATATTTAAGCAGGTAACTTTGAAATTTAATAGGTTAATCGTGGCTTACCTAACGCTTAAGACTTCAGATACGCGGGTGGTGGGTACAGGGAGGGTACTTCTCAACGAGCTTCCTTGGTGGATACTTAACAATTAAGGCTCGTTAATCATAAGCCTTACTGTATATTGCTGGCGGGCTGAGATCCATGGGAGGAGCACAACCGGCCGTTACACTGCGCACAGTTATTTAATTAACCGTTAGATAGGAAGCAACATGACTCATAAAAAATCTAGATTATTAATAAACCTATTTAAACTAATGTAATATTAACAATTCATCAAAGAAATGAGTATGACAGTTTCATCATCAGCTCCTCTAACAGACGTCCAGTTTTGAACACAGGTCTGTTGTAATATATTTCACAAAAAATCTTGCTATATTTAAGTCAATGAACTATTTATGAAAGTAAATGACCATCTTTTAAAAATCCCAATGCCGGACCTGCTTCCATTAGGAGTGGACGGCAAGTTGTCCACTATGCTGTCGAATGAAGGCTGTTGGATACCACGTATCCACGAAAGCTTATGGAACCGGTCGCTTTCCTCACTGTGTTTCTACACAATTTAAAATTCAGCGCGGATCAGATCCAAGCCTCTTTAAGATGTGTGTCTTACAAATTGAGCTATTAGATATTTCACCAAAAAAGGTGTGAGAAGGAGATGCTAATTATGATAATTAATATTTTTAAAACGAGCAGAGAACATTAAAGAAGTCGTTGGAGTAAAGACTTCAAACATCGTTAACGATGCATCATGAATTTTAGGAGTTTTAATATCGATACCGAAGCGATGTTCGTGAACGATGCATCGATGTTTCGAACACCGATGCATCGTTTACGTCCCTGCCGTTGGTTAGAACGCAAAGGGAAATTTGCCGTCGACCGGTGAGATCGCTGCCCCAAGGAGAAATTCTGCAATATAAGTTTCAATGATTTTCACTCGCCGACGCTGATACGTTTAGCGCTCGACACTCTCGGTGAAATTGGAGCTATTTACTATAATAAAGTAAAGAGACGGTCAAATGATAGGCGGACATATACCACCTTTTTTTATCGCGGGGGAAATCTTAAAAGATACCTTGCTTCTTGGGGGAGGACAAAGTTATATGAGGCGTCTACCCACAAAAACCCTCTCGAATGTCTTTGTCAGTACATAAGCAGGGGCTCCGGAATCTCTTACGGAACACACGGTGCCACCCTTTCACTCTGGCTAAAACATCCCACGGAAGAGCAAAGCCCTTAGCACCCACGTTGTGCTACGGCAAATGCAATACAACCATGCATATGCGGTCCTCTTAAAGCTCGCTTATGGAGCTTTGTGGGCCCCCACCTTCAAAGTCCACGGACCCGAGGACCCTTTTACTCCCCTACAGGCAAGGAATACCTTAGTTTTATTCTTATCAACCTGAAACTACAGAATTGGAACATATATAACCTAAGCGGATATTACGGAAACGCTCGTGTCTGGTTAGATTTCAGTTTCACGTTTACCTTTTTCGAATCCGCCTGGATAATTACCATCCTTATTTTAATAAGAGTTGCTGGTGGGAGGTCTCTGTTGCTGGGAACCGTCTTGGTAGATAGCACCGCAGCGCCTACTGCAGCCGGCAAACAGTAGTGTGTAAAGTTAATTAAAAGTTACTGTGTTCCTGAAGGGTGCCGTAGCTAGTGTAACAAGACTCAACATCATATGTCTCAAGGCGACGAGCACAACCTGCACCAGTGTATAACACCTTAACTATTACCATATTGTTATAGGCAGATCACTTACCATCAGGTGAACGTCCGGCTCGACTCGCCGCTTCGTAGAATAAAAAAAAAAGGTATTGCTGCGTTCCAACTGTCAACAGATCCAGAGCAAGCTTTATCCTCTTTGACTAAACTTAATAGAAGGAGTAAGAAATTTATTATAGTATAGCACATTGCTAGAAAAAAAATTAACTATTTTATTCACCAGCTACACTCAAAGATTTTATATTCAGTGCCTGTATTTATTTATATTCTTTATACAAGCTATCCACACTGCTACTCAGACCTAGGAATCTTGTAAAAAGCGACTGTGGGGACCAGTTTAAGAACTAAGAATTGAAATAAAGTACTTACTAGAATAATTAACAATTCCTAGATCCTCTTTTCTCGCTAATGGTACAAAGATATCGTTATCGTCAGTTATATACATCTGAGGACGCACATGTAAAGCTTATATATATATATATGTATATGTATATATATATATATATATGTGTATATATATATATACACATGTACAGTATTTACATATCTTAAGTGACGGTTCAATAGATCAATCATGTGTTGTGACTGCTGATTGTTGAGATGAAGTAGGGGCCATCGCGCACACTTCCGGTCGCACCGCCCCTACAATAAGCCCATTAAGAATACAGAGGTCCATTTAATGAACAATACGTCTGCTATCGGCTCCTTGATTACATTAAGACATATGAAAAAAAAATAGGATGTAAGAAGTTCCACCTAACCTAACCACCCATCAACCTGCTCTGGGCCAGCGTGGTGGGCTAAGGCCCAATCTCTCTCAATAAACTCTATGGAGATCTTTACGGGAGGCCTATGTCCAGTTGTGGACATCTACGGACTGATGATAATGATGATACTTAAAAAATAAACAGATTAATGTAGCTAGGATAACGCTTCATTGCTTTTGTACATTTTGTAATAAGTATGGAAAACATTATCTATGTAATGATCTGGCAACACTTGTCTCCAATTTCTCATGGTGTTAAATAACACCGAGAATAAGTACTCTGGTAGCAATCCATAGCCGTCGCCAATTCATTAGTGTTTTTATGGTAGCAGACAGTTAGCCTGGCGATTTCCGAAAAAATTCTACTGTCTTTCAACTTTCACCACTTTTTATTGGATCCGGAATTAAAGCAGACACCTTCCCGTTACTTACCAAGTGGTAAGCATTATATAAATGTGTTAAGTTTACGTTACCGTCTTTATTAAGTTCAATACATTTTTATGAATTTTTTAACGATATCTTTCATCATCAGCTGATAGACGCCCACTGCAGGATATACGCCTCCCCTAAAGATCTCCACATCGATCGGTCCCGCCTTGCTCGCATCCAGTGGGTTCCTGCGATTCTCACCAGATCGTCGATCCACCTTGTGGGAAGCCTCCCAACACTATGTCTACCGGTACGCGGATACAACTCAAGGACCTTAGTGCCCCATCAGCCGTCGGTCCTTCGAGCAATGTGCCCTGCCCACTGCCACTTGCGTCTAGCAATCTTTTTGGCTATGTCGGTGACGTTACTTCTTCTACAAACCTCCTCATTTCTGATTCACTCCGAGCATGGTCTTCTTAACGATACCTTTGTTATAATTAAATATCCTTTCCTTACATTATTTTCTTTAATTTTTCTAACCGAAGATCTAGTCACAACTAATTGACATATACAATAACTGATTCGTCGTCGGCTAATACAGATAATATATATATTGCATACTGCATACTGCATACTGCATACGATGGCTGATGAAATTATTACCCACTTTACGTTACAATATTACAGTTTGTAACGAACGCGAATGAAAGTTGAACCTGCCAAGGAGATATCGATTATTTAATAATAAGTATTAAGAATAACGTGTGTGAGTTTGTACAATTGTTCAACGGATACAAACATGAAGACAAGGCATAATTTCCGAGGAGACGTAGAGAAGAGAGAGAATCTCTAAAACTGACATTATATATTTCATTGGTAGTAGATCTCTGCTGCCCGACACCGACTAAGTAGTTAACGTCTATGTTGAATTATGTTGTAATACTAGTTCGAAACGAGCGGATCGTTCACTTGATAATAAGTAACACTGCTCATGCAAAACAAAATACTTACCCTACGTATATAAACAATGTGCTCGGTGCTCAGACATAAAGTTCATTGGCCTTATACAAACTCCAGCTGTAGCTAGGGAGACGTTAACATTTGCAAAAGGAAACTCATAAACAAAACTTTAAACTACGTTGCTAGAGCACACGACACAGCGTCAAGTTTCATTCTCACCACTTGGATGACCAGCGATCCACCATTGTGCGTTTCAATCGCAACTTTTTACCACGTTGTACCACTTTGTGGAATCAATAGTCGCCAATGGTATTTCCGAACCACGCCATAGGGGTCTTCAAGGAAAAAGCGTATTACTACCTGTCGGAATATCTATGGATCCATAAGGCCTAGACACTTGGAATTTGGTAGGAATATTCGGTTTGGAAGGTGTAGGTCAGCTAAGAACGGATTTTATGAAAGTCGTTCCCCAAAAGGAGTTAGGGGGTATTACAACCAACAAAGCATGCAAGGAATATTCCCTTATAGGTCGGCAACACAGCCGCGATCCCTCTGGTGTTGCGATTGTCCACGGGCGTCGGTGATCACTTTCCACCAGGTGAACTGCTCGCTCGTAAGCCCATCTTGCTTATAAAATAAATTGTTTAAACTTCATCTGAATGTATATAAATTTGCCGGACGTCTGCGAGCCAACAACGGCATATATAAAAACAAACCGAATCATCAACGTTTACATTTGTGCCGCGAATGATAAGTGCAAATAGTTGATGTAACCACACGAGAGTACATCCTCTAATGAAACATTGTGTCGGGACGTCTTCTGTGTGCACGTGGTTGGCAAACACTGGCCCGACCGCGCATCGCGTCACGTTATGCGCCTGATTCATCCATCACAAAGATTAACCGAAATACGAGGTCTCTAAAACAACTTTAAATAAAACTCAATAAATAAGGACCGTATGGTAACAACCTTCCAACCACCCCAATGATCCACAAGTCATAAAGACCTATGCGACGAGAATACTGCGCAATGCACCCTCGAACACTGCTCTCATCGCCATGACCTCTCACTTCTTGGCTTTATCAAAACCATGGTCTGTCAAAGCTATTTCCCACCACCCTGGCCCAATACGGTACTGATGGAAGCCAGAGCCTCGTTTATTGATTTGCAGGGTGCACCACGAGCAGGTGAGGTTGGTTTGGATCCCGTGAGTTGTTATACGGGAACCCCTTACACCCCATAGAGACATATGCGAAGAACTAAAGATGCAGAAAGAGATAACAAACAGGGAGTGGGAAGAAAACACCACACTACATCTCTTAATCCACAAATCTTGGGGTGTCATGGGATGATGTTCCACATCCTTCTGCCCCGTATCAGTGGCCATAGTGGCTGATTCGGGGGTAATCCGTCGTCCAATATGAAAGCCTTCGAGGCAACGCGTCGTATTTTTAATATTACTTGTGTTTACATTGAGACAGCAAGACTTGTTGAAAAAACATATGTCCTTGATCCTTGAACTCCAGATAGTATAATTATTTTTTTTTATGCTTTAATAATAACTTTAAATTTAAATATATATTACGTTTTGATTAGCTTAAGTTAGAAAATTTTTATAAAAACTTTTACTGACTCGTTTAAGTAAATAAATATTACGTTCTTTTTAACTAAGAACTTCTGCTACTTACTTAATTTAAGTGCATGTACATTAAACAAGTAGTTATATCATAGATTTTCACTCTCACCAAGGGCAAAGCCAAGGTCATCCTACTCGCTAGTTCTTAAGAAAAGCAAATAAATATAGTTATGTGATGATTTAATTAAGACTAACTATTTAATAATTTAGGCTGTTAGTAAAGTTTGCTTTGTTAAGGAGATATACTGAACTATTGTAGAGCCTTAAATGACGATGAAGATATTTGAAACTAAAGCACTACTAGAGAAATATCTAATTTGTATTACTTTTTAATTTATTATATGAGCTATAATATTCCCTTTATCACAATATTTAAACAAAAACTCTTATCATCTCGTTTTCTCGCCAATTTCGTTCACTATTATAAAGTATTTGTTGATGTGAAGTTTACTTCTTAGTCTTTAATAGAGACATAAAAGAATTGGTTTATTTGTTATGTTTGTATATTTGATTCCAAATCTCAATTTGGTGGCACTTGGTTAAAGGTTACACCATTTATCTCCACTGCGGAGACACACTTATCGTGTGATTATTTCATAATTATCACAGAGATGGGGTAACGAATAATTTGTTTTCATTATATTGTTGCAGTGTAAAATCACGAATTCCTTTGCCGAGACTCCGTCGGCAGAATGTTACGTATCACTTTAAAATGTAACGAAGACGCGTTGAAATGAAAACCTTACACCCTTCACTTAGGGCTGTAGAACATAACCCCCAAAAGGGATGACCTCTGAATGACACCACTACGATCACTTACCTTTTTCTCTAGCAGGCCGATCATCTCGCCGGGCTCGCTGGACTTCTCTTTCTCCGACATTTCACACAGTTATTCGATACTTCCGGAGGAATTGCTCAATAAATCGGAGCAATATTTACAAGTCGGGCTCGCGTAGTGGACTACTCTCCAGCCGTCGTCAACCCCTGGCACGCATGCGCGCTGCCGACGGTATCCTTAATAACAATAGTCCTTGCTGTTCCTAGAGCTGCGAGGGAATAGAGCCACCATTACGCCTAGTTTATTTATTAAACGTTGTTATTAAAAAAATATATTTACTATAATATACTGGAAGTGCACACCGTTAGCGCGGTAGCTGCGACCTAGAAACTACATCGATCGTTTATGAAGTAACGCTGTTCTTTATTAAGATGCAGTGCTTCAGTTCAAAGTTATTACTTTTCTCTAATCTTATATATCAATAGATTTGTCTCTTATATTAATATAATAAATTATACAGAGCAGATTTTTGGCATTTACCTTATAATTTTAAGATATTTTTCTAATATATAACAATTACGCGCCACGTTTCTTTGCTACGCTAACCAAAAAAAAACATCAAGCTACCTCTTTTTACATCTTAATAAAAGAAGTTTATGTAATAAATTAACATTTACTTAAATTAGTTCTATGCTGGTAAGTGATTCCAGTTAGTAAAGATTAGATCTTGTGTAAATATTTTATTAAAAATCAATTAAATAATGTAAATAAAATTTGAAACTCCATAGTCCCCCTACACAGGACTCGGGTCAGGACTCTCGCCACTTGAGCTACACTTGTAAATGATAACAAATACTCCGGCGTATGCAACTTCATTTTATTTACCACCACAGGGTCTATTGCAGCCGCCGAACAGTACTGTGCAAATATTACTTTGTTCCGAATTGAAGGGCGTTAAAGCTAGTGCAATTACTGGGGAAAGACTGATCATCTTATGGTCCAGGCGACGAGTGCAATATGGTGCAGTTTGTACTATCTTAATTAGCGGGACGTTATTATGAGCGTATCACTTACCATCAGGTAAACGTCCCGCTCATCTCTTCGCTTAATTACATAAAAAAAATCGTTTTGATTGCGCTACTAATTAAAAGGTTTAGTATATATTGTTAATGGTTAGTAATAATTGTTGTTACTGTTAGTACAGTTTACTGTTTCTTTGTTTATCACGAAAGTAAATCAGGTCACATTATATCTACTAATTAATTTGTAGATTCGCTTGTTAATATTATATTCTTGTTTTTCCTTATTATGCTAACATTGAAATAATGACACTAGAAAGTAAATCTTGGAACGCTACCAACAAACAGCATCAATATATGAAATGGAATAAGACGATACTAAAGTTCTAGATTAAACATTACAACAGCTGATTTAATAAATAAACTTCAAGACCTCAAACTTCTTCAAGAAAAGACCACATCACCACCAACAGCAAATGGAGTCGCTGTCAAGCACTAACCTGGTCGATTTAAAACAAAACTACTTACTAACGGAGCTCAGCATCTTATCAAAAAGAAACCGCGGATCCTAGTTTTGAATTTTTTTATATAATAAAGCGAAAACACATAAGTTCAAGTAGCGTTACACCTACTGTAAACAATAAACTAGTTAGGATGTTTAGACAACATTCCAATTTTATTTTGGAATTGCTTCGTGTTCCCATAGTATAGTATAGTAATCAGATAGTGTTTTCATATTAAATCCTGTTTCGCATTACCGTGCGAGTATAATGATTATATTTACTAGTTGTTCCCCGTCCGCTTTGCTGGATGTAATACCACCGCAACCCCTTTTGGGGGTAATAATTCATAAAATCCGTTATTAACTACTCCGTAAAAGAAATATTCCTACCAAATTACATGTCTCCAGGCGTTATGGTTTCAGATTTGTCGTAATGAATCTCTACGTAGGTGGAGATCTTATATATATCATCATCCTCAGCCAATAGACGTCCGCTGCTAGACCTTCAGCATGAGTTCAATCATAGTACTATTCTCCCGTTGGAGCTGACGACGCAGTCATATTGATACAATTCGTGGTACATTCCTAGACGCTCTTATCAAATATGTAACACGCCGTTGTTTGGCCTCATGACAAGGAGTGGCCAGGACATGCGACGTCACAGTATACTGCGCACTATGTCTGCAAACAATGTATTCACATTTAACAACGCATTACACCGGCCCGCGCAGTTATTTACATCAGATTAAACGTCGTGGACGTCGCCGTCGCGAAACCTGTCGGACGGGTGTACGAACAAAGCATTTATGAGACTTAAAAATCTGTTTTCTTTGGTTTTTCCATCCGGTGAAGATACTTAGGTACTAAAATGAATTAAAAAAATAATTTTACAAATCGAAATATTTATATATATATAATGAAAATGCGTTTCCTTTACTAATTAATCACCTGAAAGCTAGTGAATGTATCGATATGGAAACATGAGCATTCGGCGCGGAATGATTTGTTGATGGTTATAGTTTATTAAATTTCATAGAACCTTCATTATTTTGTTTATAATTAACTTTTATAAATATTTTCATTTCGTATTATTTATGCGGTTGCTATAGTAACGATTGGTACAGAAAGTAATTTGCGGTTGTAGTTGCCTTCAAGGAATGTTTCTTTCTAATTACAGCCATCAAAGCCAGCGGAAAACAGCTAGTTATATTTAAGAGATTTCTACATATGAAAAGACCCATCAAGATATCTCTGGTTTCATGAGACCTAGAAACTTGGTAGAAATATTCCGTTTGGCAAGTGTGGGTCGGGTAAGTGCTCGCTGGCCTAATGGTTAGAGCGTGCGGCTTTCATTCCAAAGGTCGCGGGTGCGAATCTCGGCATGTACTGATGACTTAATATTTAAGTTACGTACATTTGTGAACTTTAAATGCAACAGCGAAATACAAACGGTGAAGGATAACATCGTGAGGAAATCTGCACATGAATTAGAATTTATTTTAAGATGTGTGTGAAGTCACCAATCCGCATTGGGTCCGCGTGGTGACTATGGCCCCATCGCCCTCATATTTAGGATAGGCCTGAGCCCCAGTAGTGGGGATCTAAATTGGCTGTTATGGGTCAGCTAATATGGATTTGATGAAAATCGTTCCCAAAAAGGAGTTACGGGGGTATTACGCCCAACAAAGCGTGCGGGGAATATTCCTTTAAAGGTCAGCAACGCAACCGCAACCCCTCCAGTGTGGCGACTGTTCATGGATGTCAGTGATCACTTTCCACCGAGCGAACTGTTTCCTCTTTTGCCCACCCTTTGTATAAAACAAAAACACCTACTATATATACAAAATAACATTATCCAACAAATAATGACTTTAAACTAAATTATATTACAAATTTTGAATTGTAAAAGTAAGTAACATTTACTTAACAAACATACATTTTGTATTTACATTATGTTTTCACTTAAAGACGTCACAGTCGTTCGAAACCATTCATTTCAAGTAAAGGGAAATTATATACAACAAAACATTTATTTTTAATAAAAAAAACATATAGAACTGTAGCAAAACAATGTTTTACTGGTAGGTCTCTGTTGCTAGGAGTTTAGATAGGTACAACAGCAGCGCCTACTGCAACCGAGAGACAGTACTGTGCAAACAATACTGTGTCCAGGATTGAAGGGAGTTGCAGCTAGTGAAAATACTGGGGGTAGCGAGACTTAACAGCTGTCCCAAGAAGAGCGCAACTTCGTTTGGTGTATACCATCCTAACTAGCGTCACGTACCATGCGCGTCACTTACCATCAAGTGAACTTCTTGGTTGTCTCGTCGCCTCATCGAATAAAAAAATAACATATATTGGAAAATTGTTCTTGGAGCGTATCGGTTTCTTCTTCTCTTATGACGCGAAGCGACAAACTCAATGTGGTCTAGTGTCTATAATTCTACCTTTTTTATATTTATTTTTAATCTTCTTTTAAATCTTTATTTACGTCGCCAAGGTTAGCGCTTGACCACGATCCCTGCTGATGTTAAGTTTTGATGTGGTCCGTGGTAGTAAGACACTAACCTACTAACAGACTATTTAATGTTTTCTTGAAGACTCCCATGTCATATTTGTACGGGAACACTTACTCCGACAAATTGTTCCACTCCTTCGCTGTTCTTATAAAAAACAAGGAGCTGAACCTCTTTGTTCACAAACTGAGGATGTAAACAATAGGACAGTGACTCGCCGTGCGTCTAGTATTCCGGTAGTGAAAAGGGAATGAAGGAATTATATCGTGTACTTCCACCGCACACACTCCAAAATATATCCTATAAAACACCGCGAAACTGGTGAAACGGCACCTGTGGTCAAGATTGTTATGCGAAAGTGCTATAGTTCTCGTCAGCAGAATAAAAAAAATTAAAATACTAAAGCATATGTAACATATACATGTTAGTGTCCTTTAAGTATCGATCATTTAGCCATGAATTATTTACGTAGTCGACCTTGACTGACTGCCACTAGCTTATATTAAGCAAGTGTTTATTGTAATCGAATGCGACAAATTAAACGTTGTTTGAGGGGAACAATTTTTATGTAAATTTTTTGTCGGGGGTTGCAAAATATGTTCCGAGCACTCAGCAGGTACCATGGTATACTACAATAGCTGGAGATTACGTCCAGAAAAATTAAGTAAAATAACGTATTAAAGGACACAGATAAACGTATACAAATTAAATGTATAACATTAAAACGTGTAAATAATTACACGACACAAAAATAAGAAATTAAAGGAGGGGTTACTTTTTAACAAAGACATAACTATTGCAAATATGTCCTTCGAGTAAATATAGATATCATTTTACATTAAATTACGTAAATCAAAACACGGCTTAATTGAACTATGATGCTTTATTACTGAACGTTAACTTTGACCTTTTGATATCTCTTCACAATTATATTGCTGCATCCACTGTCTGGGATAATAACTCGTATGTGTGAACAAACTGAAGACTATTAATATAGTGTTTTTTTTTAAAATATGCCGATATTTTTCCTAAAATGACAACAAAAATTTGTGTATATTGGATATTAGTCCATCTGGACTTCGCTGAAAATCAGCGCTGTAGCAATTTTGCACAACAAATGCTTAACAGGCATAAAAATTGTTTTTGTATGTTCTGTAGTGATAGTATTGTCAGAAACCGTCTAGTTAAGTATCACTGCAGCACCTATTGCAGCTGAAAAAAACTAATAAGCAAACATTACTGTGGTCTGGTTTGAAGAGTGCTATAGCCAGCGAAATTACTGAGGTAACGAGACTTAACATCCCATATTTCAAAGCGGCGAGCACAATGTAGCGCTGTGTATTCGTCGAATCATCGGTCCCTTCGTCGAATAAAAAAAGATTTAAGGGACTACACGATTTTTCTGGAAATATACGCAGGGCTCGAGATTGAAAAAAACTTAAATTCGAACAGATATCTTTATTTTACAATCAAATTACAAGTACTATGAAATATTACAATATCTATGTACCACCGTATTTACAAACGTTACCCGGCTAGTCACTCGAGACGGCTTCGCAACACTTCATCGTCATTATCTCAACAGCTTCATGTGCCAACGCTGGACACACGACAATTGTACAACAGCACAACGCAACATTTACTAGTACCTAATATCAGTCGCCGCAACATCAAATATTATTTACATTTTATTTTTTATAATTCAGCCGAAACTTTAGGGTTGCCATATAAGATTAAATATATGTTTAAAAGTTATGTAATATAACTTATATACATGGTCGATAGTTATAATATCGTTAATTAATTAATATAATTATAGATAATTCAATAATATCGACACTAATTTGATATATATATATCGTAAAATCGTTAAATCAATAATAAAATTTTTCGACAATGTACATTGAACAAGTGCGTAATTAAAAAGTGATTAAAGAATGAAAAACTTTATACAAAAATATTTATTAGAAATTCGATTTTTCACCGTTAGTTATCTGTGGCAAGATGTCTAAACTAAAACAGATTAAAGCCGTTTTCTTTGAAGAAATAATGTACAAGTTGTAATGAGCAAGTTAATGAATAGATAAATTCAGATTTTATAGAATCTAAACATTCTAAAAATATATCATTTACGTGGAATTAAGAATAAACATTCTGTTACACAATATAAACAAAGATTAAACTTTTAATAGAAACAAGAAAAAAATGGTATATTAAATTTATTAAAATTCATAAAATATTTTGTAGGCCTTACCTATATTTATGAAATTTTACAAATTAGGTCCATCAACTTTGCTCATATAATCCCGACAGATTAAAAAAACAATTTCTTAATTTTAATCACTATATTTTTAACACGGGAAACATTGAGGCCAAAATGGAGTTTAATTATTTGATAGAAAAGAAGATGGAATATACTGCACTAAGTATTACGGAATATAACATATACTAGGCAATAGAATAAATATTTCGTAGTAAATATAGAGTTAGAATAGAATAGATTATATGCGATTAGACACTAGAATTAATATTAGACGTCGGAGGATCTCCGATCGATATTAACTATTAGGCCGGTCATACTACTCGTTGCTTCAGTGACTTACTTCGTAGTTAGAATTAATTGACAGAGATTATCCGCGAACTATCTACACACGTCAAATCATAATATTTTTTGCGCACGCACACATGTGCACCAACGCACCGCACTCAAGCGTACACACACTCGTTTGCACCAACGCACCACACTCAAATGTACACACGCACGCAAACTTATTTTTTTTCAAAATGGCACTGCCACATTATATCTATTTCTATTACAACTAAAATATATGTTTTTTTTCACCACTCCTAAGGCTCCATAGTATTTAATTATCACTATAAAATATAATATTTATTGTAAACTGAAGAAAACTGTATATAGAAAATTTGGCGGTAAATACATTTACTTTGTTCTATTTTTAAATATTACGTTTATGCGAACAATACGCAAAATTACTGTTCATATAACCAATGTAATAGAAAAATAACTTTAAAATAATTTGTTTTAGAAAAAAAACTAATTTAGAACTCGTAACTTATGACATAAAAAAAAAAATTAGACAGTTTATTTTTACTCCTTGAGATTATATGTAATAATGATATATAACATATATAAAAAACAATATATTTACATTTCAATTGAAGTACCACAGGTATAACTATAGATCTTATCACCAACTGACAGTTTGTGTTATATCACTACATGATAATACAGAATGTATTTCCTAATGTAAATTTGCAATTCAGTGCAGGTTTTTAACCAAGTCTAAACCGTCTAGACTTCCTAGAACAACGCTTTGACATCAATTAAGAAAATTTCAGTTAACCATACAAAGTATAATTTATGATTATCGTTACATATTTCAACCCTATCCGATAAATAGTTATTTTTTTCTTAACATTTGCATTCAGACAAAAGTTGTTTTATATGTTTCAAGATTACTAAAGTTATAAATACTTACTTCAGTTTCTACACAAAAAAAAGTATATAAAGTTTAAAGACTAAGTTTAACAAACTATCTAATTTATATCTGACCTTAGACAAAGTATTTTGAAATAGATATCAATATTAATTACATTTATTATGGAGTATGATATGTATCGATCTTAAATAAGCGAAACGTAACGTTTCTATAAAACTTTAGCATAGACAACTATATTTACAATCGTAGACAAAGTTATAATATAGAGTATTCATAGATATTGAAAATTGTCCCAACCCTAATTCATTACCAAAGCGTACTTCTCGCTCGTTCTTTTGTAGTGCTGCTGACTGCGTATCAGTTTGATACGCAGTAATTTTATCAATACGCCAAAAATATTTATTTTACCGCATGTAACATTACTTAATGTTTAGATTACAGACATTAATTTATTTGAAAAAATTGTATCGATAAATGTAGCGTAAATATTTGCTTCATGTATAATAATAATTTCAGTAAGAGGCTGATAGTAATTTTTTATACATATATTTACACATGAAAAACATGTCTCTAGATCAATCAAATTTATTACCTAGATATAATAATTAGATTAGATAGATCGAGATTTTTTTATTTGATTATAATAAACCATTCACATGACATGAAAAATAAAAAATTCCGTTCCAGCAAACAAACATCAAGAATGTCATTATATACAAGTTTGCTAAACGGAACTCAAACGACTCCGGCCCGGATATATCATAACCGGACGGTTACGTCGTCGTCGAGCGTTGTCTCCAGTTCGCAGCAGGACGCGAGCTCCTCGAAAGACATCCCATCGAGGCTCATAGTAATGGAGGATATACTCTTAAAAAGGGCCTCCGGATCCAAGTCCTCGGGTAGCTTAGTGAGAAACTGGGCCGCTGCGATGAAATCCATATCTTTCAACTCTTCTTGATAAAGGTGGAGAATACCTGCAAGAAACATGCCATTGTACTTACAATATTTATTATATGTATAAACATATAAACGTTTTATGTGTTTATTTACACGAAGAGGTGAGATGAGTAGAGCGTTCACCGGATAGTAAAAGATATGCTCATCCATAATAATGTAATGCTGCACATATTGAAGTCTTATTCCTACAGTAATATTATTAGCTACAGCGCCCTCCAAACCATAATGCAGCAATTGCTGTTGCTACTGCATTGAAAAGCCTACCTACTAGGCTGCTTCAGGCACGAAAAATCTTACACCAGAGACTTCACCAGGCATACTAAATTAGGAAACATTCTCTTTTTTAATGGTAGAACATCTCTTGTCCATCAACAATTAGATAACCACAGTAGGTGTGTGACACCATCTCACGTTTCAAGATGATGAAAACAATCTACTTGCTGGTAATATTCTATCTAGGCTCCTCTTAGGCAATAGTAACAAAGGGTCTGCTTACCCAGCGCAGCGTTGAAGAGGAAAGTGTCTCCGTCACGAAGAAACACATCCCACACCCTGCATGCGGCGTCCAGGGGCATCGCCTTCGCGTATGCGGTGTACAGCCACTCCACAAGATACAGTTCCGGCGCCACGAGATCAGCCAACGCTGGTAGGTTGTACTTGAGTAGGCGACCATATGCCTTCCACAGCCGCTGTAGATTAAATGTTAAGACTACATGAAAAAATTGTGTTTTTATAATTGAAAGAGGTTTCAGGCTCAAGGGCGTTGAAATTATCATCATTAGAAAAATTTGACAGAAAGTAATCAAATAAATTATATTTCTCTCACGGCCTTATCATTGGAGACCTTCTTCCAGCTAGGCCACAATGATAGCACTTATTACACACAGACAACATCTTATGTCTCAAGGAGACGAGCTCAATGTGGTGTTGTATTTATATCATACGAACTAGCATTATTTGTTTCTGACAGACGTATAACTTAAGTATCAGGTGAACGTCATGCATGCCTCTTCTATGCTTGGAATAAAAAAAACTATTACCAACTTCAAAACATATTTCGTGAAAGCATTGAAATCCGAACCTCCTGAAACACTACCTCTGTCTACCTGACCCACAAGAGAGGAGGGAGTTTTAGTTGATTGTGTTGCCATCGTTACTCACCTGCATAGCGGCTCCATCCCGCGTGAAAGCAGCGCGCAAAACTGGCCCGTCCAGCAAATTGGCGAAGCACACGAACGCTTGGGGCGCCTCCATATTCAGTATCAGCACCGCCGCGATGAAAGACATACCCTGGAACATGTACACTATATAAATGCATGAGATGATATGACCCAAGTGTCATCATCATCAGGCGATAGACGTCCACTGCTAGACATACGCCTCCCCCAAAGATCTCCACATCGATCGGCCCCGCGTTGCTCGTATCCAGTACCAAGTAATGTATAGTTGAATAGGTTAAGTAGTACAGAGCAAACCCAGACACATTCTCACCTGTATATATCCTATGTCAGGTCTATAGCAGACGTAAGCGGCTAGCAGCTCATGCAGAACGTCAAAGTACGGGCCACCCGGTTGGAAAATACACAAATGGGGGAAAGTTCTTGCGATGTCCAGCTGAATCAGTTCCATGGAGCACTCATCGCTGTAATCTAAGAGATTCGGGTTTGATTTAGAACAGCACTTCCTCGGGCCGCTGTCAACGTTTAAAGTTTTAAGATTTTGTTCGCTGAAATTCCTCGGCATTCCAAGTCTCGGTTTCTCTTCTACTCTGTCATCTTCTTTAGACTTCTCTGTTACTTTGAGCCTCTCGTCTGCGGACAGTCGATCTGGATCTGCCTTTTCCTTTTCTACTTCTCCATTCTGACAGCCGCAGGTATCTCTGTTCTTCACTTTTAGTTTATTTCTTCTCTGCTGCGCTTCTGAAAGCCTCTGTTTCGCTTTCGCGACATACTCCTGATACATTTCCGTGGTGATCTTCAACTTGTTCTCGATCGCCAGCTGCCAGACCTTGCCGCGTATCGATGGCGGTAGCCCGCTCCACCACAACTCTAGCGTCCGCTTTGCGTTCTTCCTGCACACGGAAAGATACTTTATTATTAAACGTTATTAGCATATAACTACATTATCAAAACAATTCTATACTATTCATTATACTGCGATTTGTAATTTTTATACCATGAGCTTATTTGTTTTACTTTTACATCGCTTGAGGGAAACTAACTCCAAGCAATATTTCAAGTATCATTAATTATTTATTTACTATTAATAAAGCAACGGCGTTATTATTTAATGAATTTTTACAATTATTTAAAGCCTCTGTATAAGACAAATGTAAAGGTTTCTTTGTACATCAATGTACATTGGTATGCCGCATTTAGATATAGTTAAAAGAAAAGGAAAAAATGCGATCATATATGAATTAAATCGATCAAGGCTACAACAGTAAATGTGGCAAATTAGTGCCAGTGAAAATATCTAGGTAAAGAAGACGAGTAACAATACACAAATAGATATCTTAATTCAATTGATAAGTTGGCATACAGCAACATGACTTCGGAATATTACTTATTGTTAAGTATTGTCGGTAACGTTTCGACGTGTTACTTGAACAAAAATTCATCTTTCACAACATTATATGCAATTAATCGTTATAGCGTACGAAGTGTTCAAATGCAGCTAAAGCGTTAATTATGTGATGAGGATCATTGTTTACCAAAATTAGATGTATGGTAGTTCCCGCTTAAAAGTTCATTGCACATTGAATAACGCCAGATTAAGCAACTAATATGGCTGCCGGCTTACTTAGCGTACATGGAGATAAGTAAAGAGTCTCGTCTTGTCTACTGCTTGCTAATTAAATTAGAGCCTCGTTCGAGCCTTTATTAAACAAAAGGAAAGTTATATGCTATGTAATATTGTATATCATCATCATCATCATCATCAGCCGATAGACATCCACTGCTGGACATAGGCCTCTCTCAAAGATCTTCACATCGATCGGTCCCGCGTTGCTCGCATCCAGTATCAAGTAATGTAAATGAAAAAATGAAATCATCTAAAGAGACCCTGCTTCTAGTAGAGAAGCCAGTGTTCTGTGGGATTTCTATCAAGTCCACCTCGGTGGTCACCTTCCGTGCATTAGGGGGGATCCGGGATCTCCTACGGAAGGTACCGGTGCCCCTCTGTACTCTGATTATACCTAAGGAAGGTTAAAGCCCTCCTTAGTAACTTACTTATACGTGTAACAAGGCCAATACAAGATTGCTTCGACTTTGCAGTCCTCTTATGACCTACTCATCGGTATGTGAGAGTCTCTACTTTTAAGTGCTCGTGGACCCAATGACTCTTTTAGCCATTTTTTATGAAACACAGAGCTAATCTTACTAGCCCGAGACTACAGCGCTGACGTGTTGCTACGCCTGTAACTAAAATCATAACGTCCTTTAATGAATGTATGCATGCTAACATGTTAGTCCAGTCGGGCAGGATGGTGCGGGCCCACTCGTGGGCATGCCTCGCGAGCCTCTCTTCGAGGCGCAGCGACTCGTGCAGGCGCGCCAGCCGCGCGGCCGCCTCGCGCTCGACGCGCCTCCGGGCCGCCTGCACCATGCGCGCGTGCTCCGCCTTGTGACGCAGCGCCTCCTCGGTGCACTTGGCAGGCAGGTTTGACGGCCTGAAAAACAGAATCAAAAGCTTAAAACACTACCCTTTTCTACAATATTACAAAACGACTGAACCGACCCTGATTAAGTCACCTTTCCGACAAAATTAACTATATCAAAATGAGACCACTGTTGGAAGCTACACGGTCGTCAAGTACAAAAACTCATGAGAAAGTTTACAACAGTTTCATACATTGTATGTTATTTGTAACAGAAAGAACACTTAACCAGCGTGGTTTGTATACATAATAAAACAAAATATTAATTACTTCAATTAACGGATAAAAAAGTGTTAGCTTATGACTAAAATAAATTAAATGTAATTACATTTGGTATTAACAATATTTTCCCTAGCCACACATTCGTTCTGTTTCCTTTAATTTCGCTTACTTCATCGAAATCGTCACTCAACTCAACGATATAAACTTTTCATATTAGATAGAATGAGTGTCAGGGGTCCCGTAAAACAACTCATGAGACACAAGCCAACCTCACCTGCTCGCGGTGCAACTTGCTAACCAATAAAGGAGGCTCTGGCTCCTGGGAAAATGCCCCCATATGAACCCCTACATACGACAGCCCTTAATGCCCAGCGACACCGGAGGTCATGCTGACTGTATGTGGAGATCTTTGGGGGAGGCCCATGTCCAGCAATGGACGTGTGTGTATCGGCTGATGATGATGATTAGGTAGAAGCCTACGGAGAAACTTAACTCAAAAGAACTTAAAAACTAAGGAAACATTAGCCTATTTACAGATGTCAAGTTTTATATACCGTTGCTCATCCAAATAATCCATTCAAACATGTTAAAATCGCGTGCTTATGAGCTGTTTTTTTTTTGTAATCTTATATCGTGTTGCCTTTTCAAGAAGGTTATTCTATTTAAATAAAATATTCTGTATGAGTAACGATAAATTCTATTTAGTTCAGACATCGCTGGAATGGAGGGTAACGGCTCAATTACAAAAATATAAAGATTTCTATAGTACATAAACGGAAGTTCAAACACCTGAATTCGTGTTTCAGTGTTAGAACTTTGAACTTTAACCGTGCATGTTCGTTCAATATTTTTCATCAACTCTAAACAATAATACCAAATGCCCTTAAATTAACTTTTTCAACAGCCAATTCACGTCCCCACTGGTAGGGCACAGGCCTACCCTCAATATGAGGGCGATGAGCCATAGTCACCACGCGGACTAAATGCGGGTTGGTGACTTCACACACACCATAGAATAAATTCTAATTCATGTGCAGGTTTTCTCACGATGTTCTCCTTCACCGTTTGTACATAAAGTCATTGGTACATGCCGAGATTCAAACCCGCGCCTTTCGGAATGAAGCGCGTACGCTCTAATCACCAGCGAGCTACTCAATGTCACGAGTAAAAAAAAGTTATAATTGTATTTAAGTTAAAATAAGACATTTCACATATTTCAGTAACATGTTTTTAATCGACTGATAATATATCTATCTACCCCACAAATATAATAAATACCATAACGTAATCATAGACAGTTAAAAATTCCTCTTCCCTTCTGCTCTCCGATCATACGGAGGGTCGAACCCCTCTTTTAATTAAATATGATCAATACAGACATTTCTCATGTTAACAATATTTTAGAGTTCCGTATACGCAATAATTTAAATAATTCTTTAATCTTTGATGACTTGTTTTTTATACAAATATGTTTGATTGATATTAGTTTAACTAATTTTATGAACTAATTTCTACCTAAAAAAAGAATGATAGAGATTTAAGAGTTTTTATCCAATAGAAGTAATACAGTATTTGTAACAGGAACTATTGTTATTGAGATTATGTCATGAGAGGAGCAGAAGTACCGAACAGAAGTTTAGATAACATCAAACAGTTCAGATAACATGTTATAACTCAAATGTTTCCGTAGCTAGCTGACTTCCTGACTAGCTACTGATCTCATATTATCGATCTTCCACTACAACAGTGTTGTATCCGTATTGTTTCAGCAGTCAACATATGAAAGCCTAGACTATTTTGAATGAGTACGCTCCACCTTCTGTGTCTTCAGTGAAGGTTTAGTATTTTTATTATTTAATATAGATTCGCACTAAAAATCCAGTTAACTATTTATCACTTAACAAAGTATTTTTCCCAACTTAAGTTTAGGCTTGTATTTTAAATGTACTGTTCCACAATCGATACGTATTGAAACACTAATTTATGACTATATATATTTATTTTATTTTTATACAAGAACGTTATTCCACGTACACGTAAAAATAAGTGAAATGATTATATAAATATCGGCGAGACGCGTCGGACGTAAAGTGAGGTTCTTACCGGCTGTATCGATCTAGAGGTCGGCGGCGGGAGAGCCTTCGACAAGAGCTCATATTTCAAAAGAAACCTTCCATTATATACGTAAAAGAACTAAAAATAGTATACGTGAACAGTTTTGTGTAAATATATGATGTTGGGGCCGCACGGATTATGTACCCTTACTGTTATAAATACATACAATATCTAACTAAATAACCCGAGCTCTATAAGGAAGTGAACTAAATAATTAAATTTGTTTTTAACATCCGCTTCAACAATGATTTACATAAAATTACAATTATTGTCATGCCTGCTATATAATAATGTAAAGTATATAACATCATACAGTTGAACTGTCTTCTTTGTTTTATAACAATAGATATAACACAACAATAGATAATATATATTTATATATTAAACGGATATTTATATATTAATATCATAGTAGTCAGCAAAATTAATGTTACTAGTTAAAACAAGTATAATGTTAACAATTATATTTGTAAACATTATACCGCCAAATTTACTTTTCTTAGCTATATACAAGATATCCCAAATGGTGATGAAGTCAGCTTTCCTTATTTTCTTCATTAATTTCCCTCTGTCCTCGACATCGTTATGAGTCACTCCAACTATCGTTAATATTACAGGAAAATATTATTAACAAGTTCCTTAATTGTGAAGAGGGCAACCTGTTTGTTTCCTTATAATCCTAATTATGTTTCAACACCATACATGATAGAGGAGGTTGGTAACTGTAAAAACAAATCGTAACGATTCTCCGTGCGAAGGGCACATAAACCCTGGAGCCGCGCGCAAATTGCTACGTAGCGGTCGCTCATTACACCGGTATTTCCGTTTCCACGTCATTAAGGCAGTGTTGTCTGCTTTCTGCGATCTAACGTTTGTCACCATACGAGAATTAAACGAAAAACGGGGAGAAGGAACAAGTCATGGTTGAAGAATATTAGGGAATGGACGCATAACTGAAGCGTCCGAATTGTTCCGCCGAACCAGAGATTGAGAGGACTGTACCAAGCTGATCGCCAAGCTTCACCACTAGTTAGAGAGGCACATGAAGAAGAAGAAGAAGATTTAAAATAAAACTAATAAACAATGTTAAAAGGAGAAGAATTACATAAGTATAACGATAACGTTTCAGATTTCTAAATATCGTTCTAGTGATAAAGGATTTATGTTACACAGTGTTAATTTAATTTTATTTTTTATGCTAGGGATGAAAATAAACAATTGTTCCAACAAATAATACAGCTTGAGCCAGCCTGGTGGACTAATCTAGTGGAGATCGCAGCGAATCTTCAGACTCTGGCGGCATTAGACAAATGGTTCTGGAAATCATCTGACAAGGTCAAGTAAATCGTGAAAAAGTTCACCTCGTTCCCAGAGTATATTCTTACATATGTTTCATGTAGAATCGAAGTTATTATCCATTTTGAATATATACGTAGTGCGATAGAAATAATATTCTGGCGAAAATCGATTTGATGCGGAATATAATGGGTACTGCAAAATATTTCTTACTGGATTACCTTGAAAGTAACGGTCGTGTTTCTCACAGGTAGTGGAACATAAAAATAAAATAAATATTTATGAACAACGTAATTAATAAATACACAAGCGGATACATAGTTCAACGATAAAAAAATATTGATCTTTAGGAAGAACGATAAAACTAACATCCTTCGATAGTATCGAGGAAGACAGAGATAAAATACAACACCAAACACTGTTTAAGGCTTACATGACTTTACGTATTTGGTGATCATGGATTTCATTGGATCGTAAACTTTTGGAAGAGTTCAAATCAATTTCCCTTCTTTTGTCGCAGGTTCAGTCTGAAGTTATACTTTAGAGATCTTCATTATAAATTAAAAAAATTACTTCGATTGTACCCTCTGAACAATTTTCAATATAACGAACTTGCAATTTTGTATACAAAGCTTCTTGCAAATACATAGCTCGTAACTAGGTTGATGATTCGAATGATAATTCACTATAATCAGCAAATATCCTCGCCGGCTGCGTTAGATGAACGGATGCCGCATTTGCTGAATCAATCAATTCGCTGCTTGAGCAAATTGCTCTTCCAGAGTCGAGTCACGAACGCATTAAATTATACTTGAACTTGGCTGCCAAGTGGTTAAGTAAAAAGCGGTGTTCAGGTTTTATAAATATCAAACTCACTTTCTAACTCGCAACTAGTAACTTTAAAATGATAGAATTGTTTTATCTTAAACCATAAACCTATATCTAGTAGCATCATCAGTTTATGTTATGGTATCTAAAAGAATCTTCTTTTTCGGGGCTCATATATGAAACTGTCCAGGTACCACCTATTCCTTATTTCTCTTGTCAGGCAGTTGTGGATCTTCAAAACACCACACAGTATATTTAACTAACGCCTCATTGTTTTATGCATATCACTTAAGCGAGGTTAACGTTCTGCCTTTACAGTTACGTTGAGTAAAAAAAAATCGCGTTTATTTAATAAAAAAAAATATATTTATCACATATACAACGTTTCAATTGCTACACATTTCAGTTTTACTAATTATCAGGTCTTTGATCCGCCCGCATCCATATTAGTGTGCATTCTAAAGCAACGAGGCTCTTAGCTGGCATGAACAGAGTATCAGATGTAATCGTGGAATAGTTTCGTATATATGAAACAGGTGGTAAGAATGGCGGTGCTAATAGTGGCGATGGTCACCAGCCCATGACGCCTCGTGAAAACGGCCAGTTACTGGTGCATGGCATGTTGGTCACATGTAAATAACTATAGGTAATTTGTTAGGCTTTTCATTTTATGATAAAATTTAACAACAAACATTTAACAACATATCTTTCTGGTTTTAGTTATCACCGCATAGTACATAAGTGGTTTTTCAATTTGCAAGGAATGTAATCAGGTTGAGATACATGCAACATTTGCTGATGGAATGTAAGCAGAAAGTATTTAAGAGATTCCTAATTAGTCATTTATAACGTATATATATGATGGAGGTTGGTTTGGTTCAAAATTCACCAAAAATCTGATGTCTCTGGTGCATTTGAATGATATTAATCCAAATGGCGCAATACAGAAATGTCTGGAAAGAAATTGTGGCCAGGGCAACGCACCATAGTCACTTCCCTCAGTCACGAGGTGACGACAAAAAAGAAGATAAAAGAAACGAAGGGATGAATGTGGCCCTTACAAGCAAAAATACATAAGGGAAAAAAAGCTGAATTGTGTAAATACTAATCCGCTACAAAAATAACTATTATTTGGGACAGCAAACGAATCTTTGCTTTTTGTAGGATATCAAGACTACTTCCTTTAATATTTCCCTGATGATTATTCTCTATACTTCTATGCTCTTTCGTTTATTTTTATCGAATGTCTTGAAGATGTCTCAGACAGAGACAAGTTCTCAAAATACTACATAGTCAATTACAAATAAACTTGATGGAATCTCTTTTCATACGGCGTTGAGGACAAGCATATTCTTCTATTTCTCTAGCTCCAATACCTTGTGCTATGTATAATAGAAAAATAAATGTATCTCTCTATAAACTAACAATTTGTACCGTTAGAGACATTAATAACTTAGCAGTTTTAGTTTAAATCGATGTGTTAAGTTGAATGTCCTGAAATGGTCCCACCACGCCCAAGTAACGCATTCTCACACCCACGCTACTGTGTGATGGAAGTTAACGAGTTACTGATTAATACACAGTTCGTTAAACTTTTTAACTGACGAAAATTTCAGTTAAAGTCTTGTTCTTCTTCTTCTCAAAGTGCCTATCCAACTAGTGAAGTTTGGCGATCAGCGTGGTACAATCCTTTCTGTCTCTGGGGCGTCGGAATTGTTCCGAACCAGAGACAGAAAGAAAAGTCTCAAAGACTTTCAAATGTTTAATCCAGTCGACTTCTGTAACCATACCTAAAAACGCATGATGATAGTTTAACAACAAACTGGAGTAGTATAGTGCCGATACTATGATATCCAGATGGTCATAGTATCGATGCAAAGAAACTGAAACAAAAATATAGGTAGATGCTATCATCATCAGCCGATAGACGGCCAGTGCTGGACATAGATATCAGTCAAAGATCTCCACATCCATCGGTCCGGCGTCGCATGCTATATCATGTACAAATACATATAAAGTGACATATATAACTTAAGGTGCCGGTCCGCGGTTCTCTGCCAGACATGCAATGAAAACACGGAAAATAAAAAAAGGAAGCAAACTTTAACTACTATTTTCACCAATTGCAATACGCATCCCGAACTGTTTACGAAGGAAATGAAACACGAAACTGTTATACAACTTCCGATTGCTGCATACATCCACACAATTATATGTTCCGCGAATTTTTTTTTCTATTGTCTATGTTTTTGTGATCTCCCCACACTACATAAATCCTTTATGTGTAAATTGGATTGAAAAGATTTCTAACTCTAAAGACTAAATTTTTAGATCAAAATTTGTAGTGAATATATTTTTGGAAATTTCTATATCGTCATTGTTAATATTTCTATAACAGGTACTATTTAAAGCTCTAATGTTATGTATTTCGTCTTCTCAAGGTGCGTCTTCGACTAGCGAAGATTGGCGGTCAGTTCACCATATTTCGCCCACTTTCTTAGTGAGGCGGAACAGTTAGGCGGCCCTCGCGATCCCGGTCCACTCCCTGATGTTAAGCAGCCACGATTTCCTCCGAGGACCAATACTCCCTTTACCTGCCACTTTGCCCATCAAGACAAGTTGAAGCAGTTCGTACCTGTATGTCCACATCTCCAACGCTCCGATAAGTTCCTTGAGGTCTTCTTCTATAGTCCAAGCCTCGCGCATCCATAAAGAAGAATTGGCCAGACGTAACACTTTAGGAGACGGATACGCAAAGACATTTTTAAGATTGCGGCAACAAAGAATTTTGGATATCTTTTTAACTTTGTTACTTGCCATTTCGATATGCGTCTTGACTTCCCGTTCGCTTTCCCAAGCTGCATCAAGCCACGTACCCAAATATTTATATTTGCGCACCCTCTCAAGCCTTCGACCGTCCACAGATATGCAGGTCTTACGTTATTAAAAGAAAAATGTTGAAAATTAATCACAATTACGACTATCGCTTTCGTCATGTATCTAAGTGCTAAAAGCTATTATAACTTGGAGACTATTTTCGCATTTTACTTCTCCATTTCCTCGGAATCCAAACACATCCCGAATAAAATGGTTTAGGAGACTTCCCCTATTCGTATCCAATAGCAAACAAACAGTCCTATCGTCGGATTCCGACAAATAAACAAATTCCTAATAAATACATTTTTTTCACTAGCTGCGATGTAATTCTATTAATAAGTACATCAATAAATCCAATCGATGTGGTGGTCTTGAAAGGAGGCTTATGTCCAAAAGTGGACGTCTATCGGCTGATGATGATGACATCAAAAGTCCTTTATATTTATAACGACGAATACATTTTGACCACAGAAATGATACATATTATAATAAACATATTCTTGAAGAGTGTAAAACATGAAGAGGATACTCGACTACATTATTAAAAAAAAGTATTTCGAAGAGTAACTAAGTATGTGACTGTTCTACCGCATTTCATATAAATAATTAATTATTTCAAATATGGGTATGATGATGAAGCCAGAATGTACTATAAACAAATTAGGAATAAAAATACTTGAAGTAAATCAGAAGCATATAAATTAAATGCAGTTCATCGTACAAGGGAAGATTCAGGGAAATCAATTGTGAGCCGAAGAAGAATATCTTGTAGAAGCAGATATTGACTTAATGGTAGCCAACTACCGCAAATTACTAATTTTGGAAGAAAAATAAATTAAATAGAATCCTACCTGTCATGCTGTATGAGCGCTATTGAGCTGGCCACCAGATCTTCGAATTGTTTCTCGCTAGCGGAACTGCCCTGTCTCTTGTGGTGATGGGGAGTGTTCGCAGCGGACGAGACTGGACTTAGGGACTTCTGAGTCTCGTTACTAGTCTTCACAGCCAGGTTGTTAGTTGATTTACTGCCAAATAGTTTCCACGTTGAACCAGGTGTGCTCGATTCTTGTGTCTTAGATGAACTGCTTTTCCATGGGAAAACACCTCTGTAACAAAGGAAACGAATTATGTTCATGATGACAAATTATTGTTAATGTTTACGGATACTCACTTGCGTTAGTTTTCTTTTAATTAATAACGGTTTACAAAGGACATGGTGATTTAGGTGTATTTTTCTTTCAGTAACGTTCGACCTCTCTATTTCACGCAGTATTAAGTGAGATAGGAACATTGGATGGTAAAGCGTGTTAGCCTAGAATACTTCGGCTGTCATTATGTTAACAGCTCTTAAACAGTAATGATGCTATAGGGGTAGATTTATAATACGAAAGAGGTACCTTAACGCGTTCGAAAATATCTTGCACAAGCAAACTCTATAATTTTTTTTTTATTAAAGAAAGCGAAGAGACGAACGGGAGGTAAGATACGCCTGCTTATACCAAGGCTGCGATAGTTAAGGTGACATAAATATCACCACATTGTGCTTGTCGCCCTGAGGCATAAGATGTTGTATCTCGTTACTAACCCAGCTCATTACATTAAACTGTTTATCGGCAATAATAGGAGCTGTGGTGGTACCTACCTAGATGATCTCCGGCAACAGAGATCCACAATCAGTAAAACTCACTCCACAACTTGTGACTTTAGAAACGATCTTTGGAGCTCCGCATAGTTAGGCAAGCGGTTAACCTCTGCACCATGAAGAGAATTAATAACTAACCAACAGATGACGTTGCAACATCTTGATATATAAACAGTTCAACCTTGATGGTTGAGCTGTTGATGGCCGTTGTATACTGACATAACTGCAGCTTGATAGTATGTACAAATATTTGCAATTATAATTTTTTTTTCTTTATAAACATATTGCATCATTTTACAAGAATTCCACTTTATGATAGCTGTTATTATCTGTTCGTCATTAATTGACCGCATACGCAATGTTCGTTTATATGTAACAAGAAACATGAACATACTTTGAAACCTTGTATACATGAAGCGTTCCAGTTCATCTAGGTCTTACAAACATAAACACAGACGACCTTACCCACTCCGGCGAGATATAAATACATCCCGGACACGACCCGCTATTGGCACACGAAAGATCAATGAATATAGCTCACTGTATGAATATTTGAATTTTTGCGTCTTTTATTCAATACTTTATACGATAAAAACCTTATAAACCTTTCTCTTATATCTGTTCTAATGATACCAGTCCATAATATTGAAGGACATTTGAAGGACAAAAAGTATATATTAATTACTTGTACGAGTATAACCTGTTTGATGGTTGGATATTTATACTTAGTATGTATATATTTTGAACATGGACCGTTGTGAATAGCAGGAGTATCAGCTGGTGGTTAATGATAATGTGGTGTTACGTTAACATTATACATATAACATATGTAAGAATTAATGTTACTTTTTTAAAATAATTTTTAAAAAATTAAGACATTTTATTATTAACACCTAAAATCTATAGCATGATATAAAATAAAAATTAGTTTTTAAAAAAAAATATATATAATTTTTTCACTTTCTTACTTTAACTTCATTGTAAGTACACGTATAACTATCTTTCACAGGATTTAAAGTTATCTTTTCCGGTTTATACTTAGAAATACTGATGTTTGGCTGCATTTTTAATATGAATTAAACTTTATATATTTTATTTCTTTAAGGATATACCTACATCAAAATTAAACAATTTCCTAGTGTAACAGCAGAGCTGTAATCGTATGTGGTGGGTGTAGCATGCGCGGAATGCAATAGTGCTATCGTTGCGGAGACGACGGCGTGGGTCGGTGGCGATACAGTTTCAATCCATACATAACTTGAATAACTTGTCGTATCAATGCAATGTTAATGCACCCACAACTCATCACAGCACAGCGAGGGTACTGTTGAGGGCTGCGGTCCTCCCTCGACGTGCTTAGACAACATGCAGAGCGGCAACCGTGTGTTCTGTAGTAAACCCCGTGGCCCGTCGCGGCGCAATGAGGGTGATCACCGAGGGGGTTTTAATGAGTATATAAATAATTACTGGCAATTGAATCGCGTAACAAAGACTAAAACTTGGCCTTAGAAGAATAGGCTTTGTAGGGACTTCAGTCAACGCAATGACGTTTTTTTTTATTCAACGAAACTACGAGACGAGCGGGACGTCCACCTGATGTTTAGTGATATGCTTACCCATACCATCATGGGGATAGGTAGAATAGTATACACAACACCACATTGCGGTCGTCGTCTTCAGGCATAAGATTTTAAGTTATCGATGTATACCGTGATTACACTAGCTATAACTCCCTTCAAACCGGTACACAGTTATACTCGGACAGTACTATTTGTCGGCTGCTATAGGCGCTGCGGTGGTACCTACCTAAATGACCACCGGCAGAAGAGTCCATCACCAGAAAAACCAGTGATGTAATCCGTCAAAAAAGTAACACAGTAAATATATTATATAGACTTACTGTTTAGGAACTGTTGGTGATTATGATGTAAGACATATTATATAGGTTGGTTTCAAGTATCGGTTTTTGAGTTTATAAGCATGTTTTATACTATACGTCTTACTAAATATTTCAATATTTCTTATCGCTTGCGATTGTTTTAAGGAGCTCTACTGAGGAAACGAGTCATGATATCCACGGTCCCGTAAGGCCGCCGGCGTGGGAGTGTGCGACATTTACCGACGTCTTGATACTGATTCGTGACCTTTCCAATTGTCACTTATACAAGAATGAAGGTTACACTTGTGTTGTTGGTCGACACATGTTTATGTACACAATTAAGAGCTATGCGTGTATAGTCGAATATCTGATAGCGTTACCAAATAAATAATAAAATATCAGCAAAGCGAGGATAGTTAGTATTTAATGGTTTCAAGAGTATTGCATATATTTAATTGTGTATTGATTAAAAGTTGTAAGTAAAATCTCAACCATCTATTATTTGTCAAACTCGAGGATAAGCTAACATGTCCTGAACAAAATCAGCGAATTTCGTATTACATCACCTTTTCAGTTGAGACACTCCGTATGCATAGTTCATCAAGGAGAATTCCTTGATACCTTCGCCTTTCGAAAGCTAATAAATGACAATACTACCTGTATAGTGTCCGGAGCTGTGTCACGTACATTTTTGTATAATATTTAACGAGACACAAAGAAAAATACAGTACATGCGTACTTGTAAGGAGCGCATAAAAACAATCCTTGTCTAGCGATGTCACCTATTAATGTTGCGGTCGTCGCATATAGTTTTGTCTATATGCTGCTTCAAGGTAATATCCGACTTATAATCATAAGAATAAGCATCATAATCCTATATAAAATTTCCACACAGAACAGAGACACGTATTTGATGCTTTTGTGACGTGAAGGAATGCTAATTGTCTGAATATTATGAATAGTTACCTTGTGTCAATTTTTTACGACTGCGAACTCGACAAATGCAGAAAATTAAAAATTTTGATGAGACTAGTGACCAAAAAAGCTGTAAGACGTAGCTCTAACCATTACAACTCTAACCTCTAATTATTACAGTACTAAAATCGGTATCGTTACTACCCTATACAAGGTGAGGTAAAAAGACTAATGAAGCGACAAACTGTGTCCTCAGTTTAGAAGATCTGCTGCAATCCTTTATTTCTACGCTCTATTGCCACTTTGACTTACTGCGCTGCTAAAGAGATATTTTCATCGACTTGGTCTGATTCCTACCACACTTAGTTTAGACGATGTGAGTTCACAATCAAAGCTATGTTACGTGAACAAAAACGTGAACACGAGTGAAACCGCGTGCGACAGCAAATGCACGTACATAAATTTTATTTAACAAGCCGGTACATAACAAGCGTGCGCGGGCGCCGCCGCGTGCCTGGCACCAAACGGTACGTACTGTTGCGCGGACGCCGGTCGCGGCGTCGTTACATGACCGATGAACTGCGCTGCCATCCTCGTAAGATAAATATTGCCATTTACTGAACAAAAATGTTATATATGTTGTGGCAATTATCATTGGTTTATTTATAAAAAGCTTCTAACCAACACCTATTTTTGATTGCTGCCTCCACTGAGACCAATAAAATTACATAGGTTTATCCGGTGATAGGTCTCTATTACATCGTTTAGGTAAGTACTATTGATGAGTGAAATTGGTCTTGCTCTTGCAAAAAAACAGGACCAAGACCACAGCCGAGCAGACAAGACCAAATCAATACCAAGATTATACAAGTATTGGTTTTGTTCTGGCTTTGCTGATTACTACTAGGTACTACCGGAGTGACAGAAGTCAACATCTTGTCTTAATGCGATGAGCACTATATGGTGCTGTATGTGTCATCCTAATTAGCGCGACATTGTTGTGGCCAGAGGCATCATTTACACTCAGATGAACGTCTCGATCGTCTCTTCGCTTCGCCGAACAAAAAAAAAAAGTGGTAAAACGCCTTAATATTTTATGCACAAAGGCGATGAACGCAATTTGAATTCAAATTGGCGATTCATTGTTCTGTGTTAGTTGCGATGTGATCGCTATATCGAGTTACAATTTTACTAACCAAATGAACGATCTGCGCGTTAACTTTATTCTATAAAAAATATTATAATTTATTCACTTTGAAAATTCTACTTTGAAACAAATAATAAAGTGAGCAGCGATCCATACATGACTGTAACTACATTTCAGCGAATAAACTTTATTAAATAATATCTACATATTGGAAATTTAATAATAAACGCTCGGCAACACTATGAAATAGTAAAAGAAGAAAAAGTGGGGGTGTAAGGGTTCCCCCGCACAACCATTCACGGGAATAGGATTACCCAAATCCCTCCATATGAATCCGTCCCTACCCGATCGATGTGGGAATCTTTTGGGAGAGGCCTATGTCCGGCAATGGACGCCTGTCAACTGATGATGTGATGATATGATAAGAAAGACATTGTGAAAATTAATTGCCACGTCTATTTATTTCCATTGTAGACTTTGAAAGCGCCTCGTGGCATGCGTCAGCTGATATGGAGGCTGTAGGAAAACTCGCGAGAAGCTGTACCCGGTCGCGCTTGGTACGATCTATTGACTTTAACACACGCAATCATATTGTAAACATTGAGAAATGGTGGAGGATTAATCTTTATTGCATAGTACATTGCTTGTGATACGTTTACATATATGATAATATAATTATATTATCTTATACAAATAATGCCATAGACGCCGTTAATGGAGTAAAATCGTCATAATATTTTGTATTAAAGGTTTTTGAAAGAATTGTTATATGCTGTTCTCTATTTCCAAGCATCATCATCATCAGCCGATAGACGTCCACTGCTGGACGTAGGCCTTCCCCAAAGATCTACACATCGATCGGTGTCGCGGTGCTCGCATCTAGTGGATTCCCGCGATACTCACTAGATCGTCCAAGCATAATAAAGGATTAAATCTCTTATAGCTTAAAAATAAAATATCTTTATTCACTAACAGCTTGCGCAAATTGAATTGTATATGAAAACGGCTTCATCATTGACATTTGTTACTTTATTACTTACTACACTCAGTAAGCAAAAACACTAGAATAAACCCAATGTTTGCTTATTAGTACTTTCCAAGAAACATTTTGAGTATGAACATTTAAAATTCTTCAAGTTAATGATTCAAACAGTAAAAAATACCGTCATTTAGGTGACCTCACATCCTCCTCGGTGAATATCCGGTAATTAAAAAACAATGACACTTGCTTTTCATTTTAATCACTCATTCCATTTGCAAAGATAACTACTTTGACAGCCATAATCGCAGTGAGTAAGCGCTCGTCTTACAACCAACACAAAGGTACCTGGTTAGACTTCAGAGTCAACAGATGTACGAATTGGTTAGTTGATGATAGGGTTTTATAGAGCCCCTGTGGGAAGCTACCACCCTTACAGTACACAACAGTATAGCTGTGTTGTGGCTGACAACGTATCGACGATATTCTGGTCGAACTTCAACCACTCACCCACTTAATATCATGTGAAATACAGGCAAATTAGCTCATTCTACATTAAAATAACATACATAGCTTCATTCTAGAGCATAGAGAATAAAAAAATTATAAATTTAAAACGCAAAGGGTCTCCGATCCACGATGTAAGACGTAAAAACACATCACGTTTTCTCGTACTTTATTCCATTCACGATTCACGCAACTAAATGATAACGATCGTAAACTATGGCCGAGGAGAGCATTAAAATATTTTTATAGCTAGTTATTATAGTTTTAAAACAGGTGATATTAAAAAAAAAATCTAGTATTTTAAGATGTCGACAACAAGTTTCTTT
The DNA here is from genome assembly GCA_029034505.1 of Ornithoptera priamus. NCBI lineage: Eukaryota > Metazoa > Arthropoda > Insecta > Lepidoptera > Papilionidae > Ornithoptera > Ornithoptera priamus. The sequence goes on from JARDWD010000685.1 coordinate 1,553,881, forward strand.
TGCAAAATTCCGCAGAAATATTACAAGTAATGTCAAACTTTGCATTGGACCACGTCATCAAAGCTATCTTCCAAAGTGCTTGTCGCTGGACTGCAAATACTAATATTACAAAACAAAACTGAAGTACACAACTTTTTCAATACGTAAAGGATGTTAGAAACTTTGTCGATTTGTAATAAATGATAAAATAACTCTTGTGTATAAAACCATTTTTTTATTATCCTTCTAAAAATATGTGGTTTGTTCCTACTACACTTGGTGATACCTTTTAGTATATCCTTACACAAATTCATACATAACTATATATTATACTCGAAATAGTTGTCTACGCTTATTACTTTACAAATTAAAGAATTTGCTTCTGTTTATCCTGAAGTTAAGCTATAAAAGTTAAATTAATCTACTATTTTTTTAACATTATACTCATAATCAACATACACTTGCCATCATGCCAGCAGCTAGAGATAATGGAAAATTCACAGCAATCAAGCAAATGAAAGGTACAAACAAAACCCGGAATTAATAAACAAACAACTCGGAACCTTATCGTTACTTATTATTAAATATATATATATACGGTATCTTAGGTAAACAGGAAATATTCTGAGTGGTGGAAGATACACATAGTTCGTTTTGTAGTCAAGATCGCGATTATGTAAAGATGAAGTCAAGACATCTGGCACCTCACTCACCTCATGACCACGTTTCTACAGCAGAGCGTGGAAACCTGGGGGGAGCAAGTATATATTCTTTTATTCTACGAAACGACGAGACGAGTGGGACGTTCACGCGATTGTAATTGACAGGCTTGCCTATAACAACTTACCGCTAGTTAGGATGATATTCACTGCATCACGATTGTGCTCATCGCTTGGGGCAAGATGTCGAGTCTCGTTACCCTAGTAATTTCATTAGCTACAGCGCCCTTCAAACTGGAGCACAATTATGTTTGCACACAACCGTTTGGTGACAGAAATAGGCGCTGCGGCGGCCTGGCACCGGACAACCACCACCAGTGATACAATAAATCAATAAAGACAATAAAACCCGTAAAATTTAGTTATGTTATACGTTTAATATTAGCGTAAATATAAATCATTCATACAAATGTCGTTTCGCTAATTGTTTGGACGTTTTAGTGAGAAAGCGGAATGACGTCACATCGCTACAGCCGCTGTATCAAGATCGTTCACGGATTCGACGCCGACACTTTCGAATACAAGCATTGAAAGTAGCAGAAAGCGCGGATTGAATAAGTATATTTATATATATCGAGGACATTATACATATTTAGAAAATCTCTGACACAATGTATCTCCCTCCTCATGTTAACGATTTGTCTGTAGTGACAGTAACATTGAAGGGTATCCACGCTATATAGAAAACACTCTAAAATTCTGACGTAGTAAAAATAGGAAGTAAAGATTGCATTGAGTTCGTTGACTCGTTAGGTATAGTTGTTACATAGTTAATCACTATTTAAACAATTACTTAATGGATTAAGCAATAAAATAAGGTAAAAGGCGGAAAGTAAACTGTCTCAATTTGGAATTACAAATATTACCCAACAGAGACACAACCAAACCTGCCAATTGTATAACGTGTATATAATACCACATTAGTTTTCTAATTAATACGCTTAGATCATTAAAAAAAATTGCCTCTAACTAAATCACAACCGGTTTAGTTACGTAGGATTTAATGTTTTGAATGTTTAATGTGAAATTTAAAACAAAAACTGCACGGGATAGCGTTACGCATAGAAAGAAGCATCCATTGCATCATCACATCTGCACAGTGCGGTCTCGTTACATTTATGGATGTGTGAGAGCCGCAATGGGCATTTAAATAACTTTCAATTGCGTGAGGTCAGGGGAAATACATGCCCTGGTGCAACACTCGTGTTTCGTACATACTCCAACAGTCTGATTGTTACACTTTTATTTTCAAACATTACATTCATTGTAAAATACTTGGCAGCAACTAGAAAACAATCACACAATTTTAGGTCATTCATATAAGCTTATTGATTACTAACCGAGAAACCGCTGGATGCATACAACATAAAATCTATCGATATGGTGATCTTTGGGAGAAGCTCATGACCACCTAATCCATTTATCAGCTGATAAAGATGATGATGACGATTCACTATTACAAGTATTTCTTATAAAATAACACAACGCGACATAATATTCAGATCTGTATGAGAAAATATCAGAAAAATGGTAAAAAAATTAAGTACATCAACTGAACTATTTTTATTTAAAATGTTTAATAGAAAACTGTTTATTTAATTACGATAACATATTGTTTACCATTCTCCTGAAAACTAGTGACTTATCGACAAAGGAACTTAAGCATTCACCGCGGAATGATTTGTAGATAGTTATAGACTATTTAATTATTGAATTTCATAGTTCCTACATCATTTTATTTCTAATTAACTTTAATAAACATTTTCATCTCGTATTGTGTGGTTGCTATAGTTTCGGTTACTATAGAAAATCATTTGCGGTTGTGCTCAAGTAGTATTTCATGCAAATTTCAAGTCAAATTTTTTTTACGACCAACAAAGAGATGGGGAATAGCTAATGCTTATGATAATAAAAAAACCCAACCTATATGAGTGTATTAATATTGTTTGAAAATGTTATTGTATATAACATTTATATATAATTGTTCTGTTAAGAAAGTTTTTAATGCAACTAATCATTATAAAACACATGGAACTGTTAAAAATGTTTTTAGAAAGGCTCGGCCATGAAAAACCTCTCACAGAGAAGATAAGCTAATCGTTCATGTTGCTAGAAAGGACCTAAGTAAAGGCTCCAACCAAATTAAAAAAGAAGTTTTTTAGCCTTATGACCCGAGAAACATCTCGTCAAGTTTGTTATGCCGAAGATTAGTGGAAGCTAAATTGTTTGGAAGAATCGCTCGAAAGGCACCGCTTCTTACCAAACAACACCGAGAAGCGATTATTATTCGCTAAAAAATATGTGAACATTTTCAACAGTTCCTTGTATTTTATAACGCATTAAAAACTTTCTTAACATAACAATTTAAATGATCAGCTATCCTTCTGTACACCCACTTATCATCTACATGTAAATTAACAAATATTTGCCTAGTCGACACGTCACCACTTTTATTTTTGTCCACTTTGAACAATATAAAATTCCGATGAAATTTTGAATTGCCGCCAAAATAGAAAAGGCCAAGAAAGAAATGTTATTCTCCAATTTCAAAAACCAATCGAGCTATGGATGCCTTTTTAAAATGTTTCTAATTAGGCGTCCAGGCGGCCAGTATGTATAAAATTCATTTTGTAATTAAAAATTAAATATGTTTTATATTCTATGCAATTAATGAGTTTTTTGAGTGCCTATATTATTGCAATAATGATAATTATTGAATGTGTATATTTTTTACGAACATTTGTACGTTGAAATTATAGTTTCTTTATTCATAAGAAGTGTTTCTAATTATATGACCACCACTGTATATATGAATATAAATGATAAATGTTTCTCTATCTAATAGAGAATATTTTTACATTATATACAATTAAAAAGTTTGAGTAGAGAAGTTTGGAATTTACGGATCCCAAATTGTCCATAAATTAGCATCGGAAACGACCAAGTGCTCCTCGGGAATGTGCAGTATGCTGATAACAATTGGCCGAGGTGCCATAAACAAGCAAGGAAAGTACACAAATATATTATTTACAAGAACGTCGTTCATTTTGTAAAAGCAAAAGACTTTAAAATTTGTCTCTGAACTGTAGGAGAAATACAATAGGGTGCTATGACTACTACAACAATAAAAATAAATATTTACACTGTCCAGTAGACAGATGATAACAACCTTTGATAACAAATTTTTATTTAATAATTCAACAGCTTTTTTTGCATACTTCTTATAATGCAAAATACATATAGACTTTACAAATTGTTTCCTAAACGTTTCATCACAGTTATTTCCAATAATAATCTTGCTAGATAATAATAGATTCTAATCATACATGGATTGGAAGAAACAATGAAAGTGCAGTAATTAATTACATGCTTCTCTTGGTGTTATTATAACATTCCAAGAATAAGTAAATCACAATTACTAATTACAGCATAAATAGATAGCATTGTTTTGTATGTTCTACAGTGTATACTCGTATATCAAGAACTAGCTGTTCTCTTTGCCCGCCGTAATCAATCAATCAAATCATTAGCCGATAGACGTCCACATGCTGGACATAGGCCTTCTCCAAAGATCTCCTGATCGATAGGTCCTACGTTGGCCGCATCCAGCGGCTTCCCGCGACCTCACAGTCAGCATGGCCTTCGGTACCACAGCGCACTAGGGACCATCATTTGTTGGTGTTAATATGAGGGAATTTCGCTCGCCGTAACACCTCAGCAATTCCCTTTGGGGAAGTAATTTTGTAAAATAAATTCTTTGCTGACCTCTAAATAGCAGAAGCAATAATATATACCAAATTTTGAGTGTTTACGTCTAATAGTTTGGGTGATCTCATGATGAATGAATAAATCCATGGATATCTCTTATATGATGATGAATATAACAAAGTCCGGGACTATATGGTGCAATGGATATTGTATATATAAAGTGCAGTATTATTTACGGTGCGAACAAAAAGTCAGACGTTCTTTCCGTTGACGGGTTGACAACATTCCATCGACTAACCTTCACCTTCTGTGCATCGTAGATGGATGTAAGGCTATTAATTTCCGTGTGGGTTGCATTATTCAACTCAACTACAGTCCAACTTTATATTACCCACACAAGCTGCAAGTTCTGACACTACACTCGTGTTCACAACTTCATATTTTTCAATATCGTTTCCGTCTTTTCTCTTTTACATTACGAGGATATTAAAAAAAAAACGATCAACCCCTCATAATTCTATAGAATTTTATAACCATGTAATAAACGTGAACACAGCATAAAAAAAAATATAAAGTGATATATAAGTACTGTTGTTTTTTAATAATAGTAAATTAAATAAACTTTATATTGTTAAAAAAAACAATAATTATCAATATTTCAATATTAATAAAATATTTTTGAATATAAAGTCAACAATACAAGTCGACAAAGTTATAATACTAATAATATGGTTATCTTTCCAACTGAAGGTAAATTACCTAAGAGTTAATTATTGTATACAACCCTTACAACAACCTCATATTCGGGTTGCATGTGTATCTTAACCTGTCGGTTATAACGTACTAAATCGTAAATACACGAATATACAATTGCATGCAAATAGTTTTGAACTACAATTAAAATAATAAGAGGCCTTGGGCATCCGGTGCGAGATGCACGCAAACGAATGTTTCACGAAACCTGCAATTACATCCAAGTTACATAATTTCGAATCTCGCCGTTATTTATTATTACTCGTAACAATAGTCAAATATAACAAACGAAAGTTATTCCCAAGTGAAACAATTTCTCTTTAATTTAAATGTATAATTAGTCATGCCTCGTTTACGTGTAGATCAAGATTAAATATAATTTATATAGAAGTTCGCTGACCAGGAAGTTATAAAATGTCATCATCATTATTATCATAATAGAAAAAATCTTGGACGTAATTTCCTCGTATTGGTTCCCTTATAATAGTATATATGACCCGGTTATTGCCACGATAAATTTAAAAGTAAAACCTAATGTTTACTTCAGATTGGTAATGATTCGCTTCCCCCCTTTATTTTAAGTGGAAAGTAGGTTTGAAGTGACTATTATTATCTATAAGTAAAGTAGTTGTTCCCTGAATGCTGGGGGTAATATAGAATTAGATTTGGAATTAGTCTGAAATGTTCCTGCCCAGAAGCAACCTGCCGCCTCTTGGGCCCCTTCCCGTTATTATCGTTTCCGCAAGTACCTTTGGGAAGCAAAAACATAGGCAAGAACATAGGCCTTCCCCATATATCTAAACATTGATATGTCCTACACTGCCCGCATCCAGCGGCTTCCCGCGACCTTTCCGTCAGCATGTCCATAGGGCACTAGGGCCCATCATTTGTTCATATGGTGGATTTCGCTTGCCATAACACCCCTGTAATTTCTTTTCGGGGTGGAATTTTGTAAAATCCATTCTTAACTAACCTCTTAATAGCAGAAGCAATATCTCTGCCAAATTTTGATTTTGCGTTTTGATTTGACGTCTAAAATAATTTCGGAGATCTCGTGATGAATCAACCAGTCTCTGGATATCTCCTATATAAATATAGATTGAATCGGTCTTACGTCTTTGTAAGTCTTTGCAATCAGTTTACTATAATTTGTAGATTATATATTTTAATTCGCTGAACTAAAACACCATTAAATCAATCACCATAAATAATAAGTTATGTTATCTTCTTCTTAATGTGCTTCTCCGAACTAGTGAAGGTTAGCGATCGGCGTGGTGCAGTTCTTTCTGTCTCTGAAAAATTGGACGCCCTAGATATCCCAGTCCATTCGTTCCCTAAAACTCCTCAACTATAACTTTTTCTACTCCCCTATCTTTTTCCAGAAACTCTACCGATTATAACCAGCTGCAAATCATATCTCTGATAACGGAGTACAAGACCGAAGTAAGAGATTATACGTTTCTTAAACGTAAGCATGCGGTTACGCTTTTGGCCACGTTATGTTATCAGTTTACTGTAAATTGACACCAGATGGCGGAATAGCATATACAGTGAAGAGTTAAATACTACTTGCTTCAAATAGTTACACATATAAATATATTTGATATCAAGAAACAACTTAACAAAAAATTCCATCCATTGTTGTGGTGGGACGTATTCATTAGGTCGCTTTTTATCTGGTGACCTTCGGGTTCGGTTCTCCGGTCGTGCTATTCACAGAGTTTATTCTCTTATCGCGCCTCCGTGCGTCAGCTTTGGAATTTTAAATCCGTATTCATTGTTTATTATTGCCTAATGATGAGAATTGCTTTACTAATTCAAGTTAATTTACGGCATAATTATCGCGCCACTACTTGATTTTTCTGTTTAGTGCTTTGCTTATTTAGACCTAGATACATAAAATTCACTGTTAGTTAGGAACTAATTTGTTAATAGTTAGCTAACGTAGAACGCTATTCATGAATATGAATTGACGATTAAGATATTTTACCTCGGCTGCAGAAGTCTGAGATTGGATCATTTGTCGTTATTATATACAAATCTTTATTTGTTACATTTCTAAGTTATGATTTACTTAAAAATAAGGATAATTTTATTATTCTTCATGTATTTATTAATATTATGAAATATCTACATTTTTGTATTCAACGAAATATTTCAAAAAAAAAGTCGGGAGTTAATCATTTGTCGACATTTTATCAAAACTCTTATGCTGCATAAAACATGATGATTAAGTAAAATAAAATTTATCTGCTGATATGCAAACCTTAGATTTTTTTAAAAAAAAGGCATATTGTTTAAGTAACTATTTCACTTAAGTATTCATGAGGAATTTGTGTTGACATTGACTTGGTAACTTCAACATTTATTTTGCTGCTGTTTTTTACATACCGCCAATAATAATTCCACCATCTTCTATGAGAATTTCAAACCTTTATGATCCCCCACTTTAACTTTTTTTATAATAAAATTCTTTGCAATAAACAGAAATTATTAGAACTTAAAGACCACCTAACATAACCTAAGAATATTTTAGATAGACGCTTCACTTTTTTATTGATATACATAAACAGTCCGATAACCCACGCCAGACGAGATAATATAATGCGATTAACTGGTCACAACAAATGACTGAACCATGTTCACCATGTCGCGGATGCTCAAGGTGATGTAACCTGCCTGGTATTGTGCAACCCTCTTAGATAGACGCTTGAAGCATTTGAAGGGTTACGTGACAAGAGGGGATTGTTATTTTTCTATGACATAAAAAACGGGATGAGCATGGCCTATTCCATGATCATCACCATCAGCCGATTGACGTCCACAGCTAGAGATAGGCCTCTCCAAAAATTTCCACCTCTATCGGTAGGGATTTATATGGGGGGAATTAGGCCATTTCTCACCACGCTGGCCCGATGTGGGTTGGTGGGAGCCAGAGCTTCATTTTTTAATTAGCAGGGTGCACCACAAGCACCCCTGTATTATATTCCGTATGTTTTTATAAAACCTGTATATATCCCCTAACTCTGATCCATAGCCAATTAAAAGGTAACGAAATTGAACATTTAATTATTTTTCAAATGGAGTAAATCTTTTGATTATCACAATCCTGATTTTCCTGTACACAGCTCACACTTGTATATTGGGATGGGGGAACCATACTATGAAATGTCACAAACATGATTAAACTATATACACAAAAAAATCACTCAAAAAATTATGGTTCATGGAGTGTTTAAAATATCAGAGCAGAAGAGAGGTGTTAATGCGTAAACATAGAGCATCAATATTCTAGACTTAGGCGCCTTACACCTGGTCTTGTGTGAACCAAAGTCTGGGGCAGCGTGACATATTTTTGATGTTATAACCACATTATTAGCACCCTAAGTTTTTTTTGTTGTTATGTCTTTTTTTGAATCAATGGGCTGACATATTCCCGGGGAACAAACCCTCCCCACCAAAAAAAAATTTGTAAGGTCTAATCCCACGGTCTGTATGGTTGCTTTTGTATGTTGAAAGAAGACATGCGCAAGGTATGTATGCATAAGTAATAACTGGAATGGCTTACAGCGGTGACGGTAATCACGATTATCAACGCAAGCGCAACTTGGCAACGACGAGCAATTTCGCAACGCTTTGCTCAACGTCCGGTTCGAATCCGGACGACACCAACGTAACCACCGTGAGAAAATACACACTAACACGAAAATAAAGTGCGACCCGAGGAACTTAATTATAATAATGTATAAAAATATAACAATATCCCAGTTAATAGCTCATCATTTTTACCACTATATGAATATATGAGGAAGGCGGCCATCAGGGAAAAGTGGCGACGTGTTGTGAAACTTGCCACCAACACATGAAGTGATGATCACGATTACTCTGTCAAGAGTGATACCGACGAAGAAGATAGGTAACTAATAAATTTACAATCACTTTAATAAATGTGTTTAATGTGTATTAATATTTTACTCCTCATGATGTGATCTAAAGACCTAAAGATACTAACTACTGTTTGGAAGCGAGAATAGGTGAAGCTATACGACTATTCTAAAGAGTCTTCGGCAATAGAGAACAGTAAAAGTCAGCGTATATATTTGGAGATTGGGGGTGTAAGGGTTCCCGCACAACAACAACAACTCACGAGATCCGAGCCAATTTCACCTGCTCATGGTGCACCCTGCTAATCAACAAACGAGGCTCTGACTTCCACCAACACGCATTTCGCCAACGTGTTGGGAAATACCCCATATCCTCCCATATGTATCCCCACTCGATCGATGTGGGAATCTTTCGGGGAGGCTATGTCCAGCTGTGGACGTCTATCGGCTGATGATATTTGGCGAAGCGCGCCCTCTGGGTCTTGGTGATTAAAAGTTAAACTGTATTTGTATTATACTTTGCAAATAAAGTTTGCATTAGCCAATTATTGTGACATATATCTTGATAGATATATCTAGATGATATATAGATAGGGTATACCCTCTGCCGTTGACACAAATATTTATAATATTAATAAAAACAATTAGGGCTCAATGAATTTTTGACCTCGCTTATTAAACGATCACCGGTTCGAATCCATACGTCCGAGACCTTCTTACGTTATTAATATACATAACGTAGTCGTAAAAATACAGTACTGTTTCAAACTATAGATTGGTGAGTTGATGATGATGATAGAATTAAAGTTTGGTTAAAATTAGCAATAGTCACTCGATGTCCGGAAGCAAGATTCGACATCGTGAATCCTCCGGTAGCCGGTAAAGGAATCAAAGATAAGAACTCTCATAACACAATTAATACGATTAAATTAAGGAATTGAGATGAAAGGTAACTTGGAATAAGTTAAAGTATAATATGAACGTCTAACCGCATACTGCTACATATATATATACATATATACAAGGCGGCGCAAAAATAACCTTCCGATGTTTTTTGGCTGTAATTTAAAAAAAAAATGAAAAACTTTGATTCTTCTTGTGGATTATTTTTATTTGGTCTTTTAATTTTTTTTACATCAAGGCAAAATTTATAGCATTTTCTGATAGGAGGATTACTTTTGCGCCATTCTGTACAAGGATATCGAAAAAAAAAGACATATTTCACAATTTACACATGAGGGAAAATAACAGGGAAACGCTATATTATTGTTGATTTATTCAAGTTATACATGTAACCGATGAAATGAACGCGCAGTGTATTTTACGAATTTCCGAATAAAGTGATGTAAAGTGAAAATGTGCAGCGGATATTTTGTACGTCATCATCTTAGACAACACAATATCTAATACCGACGTCATCATCAGCCGATGGACGTACACTGCTCGACATAGGCCTCCCCTAAACATCACTCACATCGATCGGTCCTGCGCTGCCCGCATCGCCGGATATTAGAGGTCGCCGTTTGTAGGTGTTCATATAGAGAGATTTGGGCCATTTCCTACCACACTGGCCCAATGCAACCTGCATAATAGTATAATACTGACATAGGACATTCAAAATCTAAAATGAATAAAAGGAGTTGGGGTGACACCCATGCTTTATTCAATTCCTCTACAGTTGAAGGGAACCGGAAACTGAAAATATATAAAAAAAAAAAAACAAAATTTATTTTAAAATCACCAATCACCTGTTAATTATTAAAATACATATCGACCTCTCAAAGTTCAATTTAATTTAACCTCGCATACTCCAATCTAGACTTTCTCTTTGATCACGTTATATTTGTCACACACACACACAAAGTATTTACTGTTCAGTAAATATTTATTTATATGGGATTTAGAATTTTTCAAAAACATTATAAAAATTTTAGCATTAACTTTTCACAAAAGTATTTAATTAATAATATTATTTATTCACTTTTCCATACAATGATTTGATCGTATGCTTTTAACTATAATACATAATTTAAATCAGCATATAAAATATAAATTAGTTAAAGTTGTCTTTTAATGTATTAACATGAAAGGTACAAGAAAAAAACATTTTACATATGTAGAGAAGTCATAAACAAAGTTATTAAGTGGATCGTTATCGCAAACATGAGTGGCACTAGTCAGAAGTAAACAGACTCCTTGATTATTTTCAAGGCACTGTCGTAACGAGCATCAGACAAACAATGACTCTTCTCACGTAGTAAACATAAAAAGTTTTTTTTTTATTCCACAAAGCAGAGAGACGAGAAGGACGTTCACCAGATGGTAAGTAATACGACTGCCCATAATAATGTGGCGCTAGTTAGAATGATAAACATACGCTTCGCTTTGAGATATAAAAAGTTTATTACCCCAGTAATTTTGTTAGTTATAACTCTCTTTAAACCGGATCACAGTAATATTAGTCAGTCAATCTCCGGCAAGAGATATACAGCTTCAGTAGAATGGTTGTACTGTGACAAGTGTTAATAATTCCACTTAAACATATAGTATAGCCAATATTACCCCACCTGTTTATAATAGCATTTTATGTGTATGCCTTTTTTATTGGGGGGAGGGGGTCAATATTCGAAAGATACCTAGTTTCTGAAGGGGTGTCAGGATTGTGTGAGATTCGGAGACACCCAGGGATCGCTTACAGAACGCACCAGTGCCCCTCCACACTTTGTGTTAGCACGTCTCCGAGGAAGGGCCAAACCATCCTAGGCACCATCCCTGAGCCATACGCTGCCCCACGCAGGTGCGCTTGTTGAGCGATAAAGCCCCCTTAAGGCCCCGAAAATTCTTGATCCTTAAAGTAAGCTTCTACAACAAGCAGCGCTTACCCTAGTTCTATTCCTACTAACCCGAGACTACAGGGCTGTTATGATCAAGCCTGTCATTGGCAGTATTTGTATATGGTCCAATTAATACGTGGAATATGATACATGGCAACACTATACTAGTAGGTATGCTAAACTCAAAAGTAATACCAACATTACAACACAAAAACGCTACATTTCAAATTGAATTCTTTTATTACGTTACAATTCAACACCGACATCGAAATACACATATCCGGTTACGTTAACGTGTGACTCGATATATATCGAGTTACGCCAAATTCGCTATGGTATCGATTCGAAACGATTTCACCGATATATTTGCGTATTAGAAACGAATGATGTTCCCGCACGAGCTATTCATACATAATTCGCGTAATCGTTTAACATTTCACTTTTTATGAATATACTCTTAATTATACTTTTCACTTTGTTTCTTTTTACCAATTAAGCGGTGAGACGGGCAGGACATTCACCTGTTGGCAAGTGATACACCCACGCATAACCACGTGGCGCTCGTTAGCATGATAAATACTGACCCATATTGCGCTCGTCGCGTGAGACATAAGATGAGGAGTCTCGTTGCCATAGTTCCAACTGCAACACAGAAATGTTTTCACACTACTGTTTGGCGGCAGAAATTGGCGCAGCGATGGTACCTACCCCGGCGGTCTTGGGCAACAGAGACATCAGTGAAAATTGTATGATGTTCATGTATTGCGATGCAATTTGTGTTTGTGATGGTCACAAAGAGGAATTGCATATTTGATTATCGTCATGATTTTATGTCCATAAAGCCCTGCTGGTCTGCGCTATTGATGTCCACGTCGATTGCTGCCCCATGGTTGTCGCCGCCGAACAGTTAGTACACAAACATTGCTATGTTCAGATTTGGTAAGCAACGTAGCGAAGTTACTGGAGTAACCATTTGGCATCTTACGTCTAAAGAGACCATTATATTTTGATGCACGGTAAATATCCTAACTCTTCTCTTCTTCTCTTCTCTTTTCCTACTATCCTGCGTTGGGCCAGCGTGATGGGAAATGGTCCAAATCCCTCCCATGTGAACTCCCACAAAGGACGGCCGTCGTGACCGGCGATGCAGGCAACGCAGGACTCATCGATGTGGGGATCTTTGGGCGAAGCCTATATCCAGCAGTGGACGTATATCGGCTGATGATGATTAAATATACTAACCTGGCACCACACTATTTTGAGCAGGCGTGATACACAATAACAACATTTCCAGCTTTTGAGTAAAGAATGATATTACAACTATTACTCACTAATATATTCTTGTATACGTGAACATAGCTACCTGTATAGACTAGAGAACAATTCTATACAACAGTTGTATAAATAGTCGTGACGTCACAGCAGTGGACGATAAACGGAGACACAATTGTTCGTTTAACAAATTTCAAGTGTCATATCAATGTCAAAGCAATTTGTTTTCAATTGCTTTGAATTTGTAGTGTATTATTCGTCGCGATAATTACTTACATAATTTAGTTACAACGGATGCCATACTTTTGATATACTACGAATAATGGTTACTATTATATAGCAGATAATCAATTCTACTTCTTAAGGTGCCCTTTTCGACTAGCGAAGGTTGGCGATCAGTTCACCATATTTCGCCCGGTCTCTTGCGAGGCGGAACAGTTGAGCGACACTTGCGATCCCGGTCCACTCCCTGATGTTAAGCCGCCACGATTTCCTCCGACGACCAACACTCCTTTTACCCGCCACTGCTCATCAAGACAAGTTGAAACTGTTCGTACCTATCGTGCCTAAGCACGCGGCCGAGGTATGATACTTTTCTCATCTTGACGATCTGCCAAACATCTTACGGAGCTCAAGTCAATCTCACCAGCACGCGATGCACTCTGCTAAGCAACAAACGACGCTCTGATCTTCCCACCAACCCGCACTGGGCCAGCATGGTAAGGCTAAGGCCTCATTCCTTCTCGATGACGATCCTTGGGAGAGAGCGTTCAAGTTATGTGAGAAATAACACACATACTCCAATATAAACTTTGTATAAGATGTTAAGTAATGAACAACAATCCAGTGACCAATTTATATATTTTTGTAGGAAGAAATTTTTTTTTATGACAAATATATACCACGAGTTTCTTTAATATTTAAATACAAAAACTAATCGAGACGTTTCGGCACAAACCGGCGTCTGTAACTAAACCTCGAACCTTCCTCATTTCACGCCTGGCCATGCAAGAACAATGCGAGTTCACCTGCATCCAGGTCACACTCGGGCGCCGCAGGATGCTGCCACCGATTGGTTAGGTTACTTGCGGATGTCCACTCGACAGCTTCAAGTTAACAGTTCATACCTAATTAAACTTAAACGCTTTTAGGTCAGTGACTGTGTGCCGTGTATCCATCACCACAAGAGTACCGTCGTGACAGACGTTCTTTGTTATTCCGTCATCGTCCTCTCACCTAGCACTCGAAGATTGAGCAATCGAATCTGTCGCCTATATTTATAACAAATGTTGAGTTATTAATTTGTTTATATATACAATGCGTTGAAGGAAACTAGAGCGTGTTATGTACAAATATGGCGCTTTCAAGTAATCAATTAAGTATAAAAGATTCCGCGTCTTGCGGTAGAAATCACTTATATACCCACAACATCGGAGTTAACAGTAACTGCTAATATTCAATACTTTAACTATTGTAACGTGAATTTTACGAAATACATGGGTACCGTTTGAAGCACGCGATTTATTTACAAGAACTTAACTTTACAATATCTATAATGGTTAGCCGACATCATCAGCAAAAATAGCCCATAACTGTTTAACAAAATCTATTCCCACTAAAACAATTCCTCCAATGTATGGAAGTATCTAAACGATACATAAACAGTGATAGAGATGTTGACTGCAGCATGATGGGCTGACATGTAACCTAGATATGTAATGGGTTTCACTTTTAACTTTATCATATCTATGATAAAGTTAAAAATGAATTATGAAGTTTATTTATTGGATATCTGAGATCATCTTCAATCACAGAGAACTAGCTTGCGCTGGTGGTATGTCTCTGTTGTCGGAGACCATCTAGGTAGGTACTCCCGCAACGCCTATTGCAGCCGACAAACTATAGTCTGCAAACATTACTGTGTTTCGATTTAAAGGGCGTTGTAGTGAAATCACTGGGGTAACGATACTTAAGATCTTATGTCTTAAGGCGACGAGCGCCATGTGGTGCAATGTATTTCATCTAACTAAACAAGCATGTCACTTACCATCAGATCAACGATTCGCACTTTTTATCGTATCGAATAAAACAGAATAGTAGTAGAAATTTGTGATTACTTTTAATGAAGCTCTCAACTATTCCATGCCAAACACTTCTTTAAAATAAAATATCAATTTGTTATCCAGTAACAATAAACCGCAATAGTAATTGTTCGTTAACTTCCGCTGGTGCTGAACATTCGCCGGCCGCACACAATTTTCCATGATGAACTTTCACTGAGCGAAGTTTTTAATTTCGCTCCGCTCTTCATTCCGGTCCATATCGATTAAAAAGCGTAAAATAATAGTAGATTGTTAAAATCATTGATCAGTTAAGTTATTATCGCAGCACTGAGGAACCGTTTACCTGGTGGAGCTGTAACTCGATATAGGTCGCAAGTACACACCTACAGTCGTAAGAGATGCGCTGGACGAGAACCAGTGGAAGCAGATCGTCCACTCCAGATAGCAACCCTAGCACTGACCACGATCCTCAGACACAAGGGAACGATCCAAGAGAAACAATACGCCGGAAGAATGACGATGATAACTCCTATATTTAGTCTGGTATGATTGAAAGCATATATTAACTAATGCACGAGAAGTTTACCGAAGAAGTACAGGGAGGTACTAAGTTCCAGGATATTAAATACTCTAGCTGATGTTATTAAAATATATATATATTGTACTTTGTAATACTACCATAGGTATTAAAAAATTAGAAACATTTCCAATATGGCAACACTGGACAAACGGCTATACATAGAGTTTAACTGTGTGATCAAATTAGAAATGAGATCCGCAGGAGAATAAGGTCACCGATATAGTCCAAAGATTGCTGATCTTAAGTGGCAATAAGGAGGATACTTCGCTCGAAAGATTGACGGCCTATGGGGCAGCAAGATGCAACTTGAATAGGTGAAGGTCGCGGGAAATAGTTGCTTGGGGGCAGCGCAGGGCCGATCGATGTGAGATCTTTGGGGGAAGCCTATGTTCAGAAGTGGATATCTGTCGGCTGATGATAATGAACAAACGTCAGAACGTTCTACAGGTGTTCTGTCCCAAATGATTTCAAGAGAATTCTAGTGTGTTTGAATGTGAATAATTTAACAGTTGTGAGTAAAATCGTAAATATATATTATTCGTACAACTTGAGGATATTGCAACATTATCAAGCACTAAATTTAATTTTTCTAGTCTTATACATTTACCCGTTTGACAGATCACAGATCCGTATCTGTATAACAGAATGATGTATGTACAGTTTTGTTTTCATCATAGCGTCATTAAACTAGAGGAAATCTCACGAGCGACAATAAGAAGAAAAAATCCCCTACTTGGAGTAAACAATAAGAACTACTCGCAATAGAGATATCGTACGAAAGAAAAACTGAATGAGCGTTAGGTAACATTTCACACACCGTTACAATTGCTTCCATAATAATTTATACTTAACGTGCCATTTTAACCCTTATACTTAAAGTTGTAAGTTAACAATTCAGTCTGTATCAAGTTATGCATATGCCGTGCGAGACTTCGCAACCGAATGGTTGTCGTATTACGAAACACCGTGATAAGAATTTACGTAAACGCAATTGATAAAGCATTATCACTGATTCGTGATAGTAATCATATTTGCTCACACACCTCGTCAGAGCATTTTTGTTACTTTATCATTTAGATTTCGAATAGTATGATTTTTTTTTTAAACAAACCTTACAATAGTCTCGCAGTAATAGTTTGACTTTGTAACGTTTAATTAGCCGGTAACTGTAAGTAAAACTCTGACTCTTTCCCTGAAACTATTTTTTCCTTAGTCCTCTTTTTTCTTATTCAAGCAAGCAACGAGACAAGCGGGACTTTCACCTGATGTTAAGTGATACATCTGCCCGTAACAACGTCGTGCTAGTTTTAATGATATACACTGCATCACATTGTTCTGGTCGCCTGAGACAAAAGATTTTGAGTCTCGTTACCGCAGTAATTACACTAGCTACAGCGCCTTTTAAACTGGAACACAGTTGCAATTTTCGCACAGTATTGTTTGGCTGCAAAAATAGGAGTTGCGGTGGTTACCTATCTAGACGCTAACCGGCGACCGGACCTACCACCTGTCTTTTATAAGGCATAGAGGGATAAAATTAAAGCGGGAATAATTTCATTGATTAATTAATTTTATATGAAGAGTGTGTTTTTAAATTTCACTTGAAAGTATTATCTGTGGAATTCATTTCTGTCTGTGTGTGTAGATACCTTATCTCCGTATTCTCCAAATCAAATCGCACATAACTTAATTCTTTGTTAGGAAATGTGATCCTACTAACTAAAAAAAAACTATGTTTCTTACCTAAAACACAAAGTTACTGTAGTGTTGTTTTAATCAATATTAATCAAGAAAAACCTTGCATATTATTGAAAGTATGAAAGAGTAAAAGCGATTGTCGCAAAAATATACATAATAGTTACATAACCTTAAACCATAAAACAGATTATGTATATGTACAGCTTACTTCCGATTCGATAAAAAAAAATAACTTGATAAACATATTTCTATTCTAAAATGATATCGAGCAATATAAAAATGATATAACCATGTTCGTATACCAACGCGAGGCTTCCGGTTATATCAGAGTTATAAATGGACTGGGACTGGTTGTAACCTAATTCTGCAAATAGGACATCTTACCACACACGATTGTAAATATTTCCGATTATGATAGTTTTAGTTAATTCCTGATATTAAAAAATAGGTCTTCTACGTATGAAAGAAAGGTTATTAATTACTAAATTAAAACAATGAGATTTCTATCAATTTACATGATAAGGTTCGTCAAAAACGAGAAGATGCAGAATTGTTTACTTTTAAAGATGTACCATACGTTTTAGCTTATAAGTAAACTAACTGTTCTCCTCCCGCTATGCTGGCCGTAACACCCCTGCCAACTCTTTTTGGGGGAAGGAGTTTTGTAAAAATTCATTCTTAGCTGATCTCTAAATTACAGAAGCAGTATCTCAATAAATTTCGAGTATTCATCCAATAGTTTTTGAGATCTCGTGGCGAAGCAATGAATCTCTGAAAATCTACGTACGTATAAGGAAATAAAAACACATCGTAATGGATCTTCGCGATTTAGTCATTGAACAGAGATTTTCGCTTAAGATAGCCAAATATATAAGCATCCCATAAAAAATATATACGACATGGAAACCGAGGTTGTTTGCGACGACTCGGCGATAAATGGCGGACCAATTAGTCATTGTTAAGCCACCCATTGATGAATCGAACTCTTTTATTAAGGTCTAGGTCACTTCTAGACAATATATCTTACAATGCCTCATTATAAATAACACAGAACTAGGACACCAAATTCTCATTCAGTTAACTATTTTCAATTATCACAGATTATATGAAAAGGACAGCGATTTCGCTTAGGTTATAAAACTTATGTTATAGATTATTTATAAAAAAAAAAACTATTCATTTTTTTTGACAACCCTGCAATAAATCACTTTAGGGTTGTCTTGAAAAGATGTTCATAAAATAAGTTATAATCTATCAAATAGATCTACTGTGGAACATGTACGTGGACTGACGTCAGCTCTATTGTGAGGATCGAACCCACAAACCATATATATAATGCAACTATACAACTACCGCACTACAAGTATTACTGTTCAGTGCAATTTTCAAATAGGAATGAAATAGGTTATGTCAATAAGTGATGAAAACAAATGACTCAAGTAAAACCGTAACAGCTTTTGACTAACGCTCTCAATTACCATTGCCGTAAATAAAGCACGGTGACTAAGAGTCCTGCTCTCCGGACTTCCTTTGTTCGACGAGTATTGAGAAATAATTAAGTTACGTCACATCTGCGATAATGAAGACCAATAACTCTGAATACATGACAGAACGGAACAAAAAGGTTATGTAAAGTGGTTCATTAGTTACTTCATCTCGTATCGAAGATTTTTTGATAACCTGACCAGCTTCGATATGTACGGACAAATGTGAACCTTGGCCACTACTCGATGCAAAATCACTACGAACACTACACACGGTGCCAAGGTAATGATAATATAATTAAAATATTAATATAGTAGAAAACCTTGCTTTTCATATTCATTCTTGTTTCCAAGTTCTATCACTGACGGCACGCTTAACCCTCATAATACGAACTGCGAAGGATTGATATAGTCTGTGAAGAATGAAGATACTCCTGAACTTTACCATCAAAGTCATATATAAGTCGCCGCTTACCATTAGGTGGATTTGTTATTCTATAAATTATCGACAAAAAAGATACCATTAGTATCTAGACAATACTATTATGCATAAATTATTTTTTTTCGGTTGATGTGTGTGTGTTTTAACGAATTTCACAGCATCATCACTTGCTTGAGGATTCGCGAACTTGAGAATAAAAGATACATAAATATGTGCGAATATCATTTCACTGGATGCGGAGAGAATGTATTGTAGGAGAGGAGCCGAGTAGTGAAGAGTTGAGAAGTTAAATAAGTAGAACAGAAGTGAAGAAGTTGTCGTATAAAATTCTAGTTAAACTTGGTGAATCTTAAAATAGTATATAACTTCCAAGTTTAACTGAACGTGTGGCGTGTATTCAGCACCCCAAGAGTAGCGTCGCGAAGCCGCTGTGGACAACCGTTCTTTATTCTACCGTCGTCCTCATCTCACCTGGCACTCGAAGACTAAACAACGGAATCTGATGTTTATGTTTATAAACAAATGTAGTGTTATTAATTTATTTAATCATTCAATACGTGGAAGGCAACCAGACCGCGATGTCGTGTCGTGCTTTCATAAAAATCTATTAACTATAAAGATGAGACGTCATGATCTAGAAATTACTTAAATTAATATAAAAGTAGAGTTAACTGTATATGGGTAATGTTAATTTTCTTTTATGATTATAAGTGAATATATGGATACTGTTTGAAGCACACGTGATTTAGCTACAAAAACTAAACTACAAAGTGCGATAAACGCGTTAAATCTAGGCAAGAAAGATTGGATTACAACATGCATGAAATATTACGTGTATTGTAAACAAAACTCCACAAAGTACCTGATCCAGCAAAAACGAACACCAAATCAAACCCTCGTACTTGTAATACAATGAACAAAGAACTCGGTTGGTGTTGTTACCAGCGCGATCGCGAACACCTGCGCGCTAGTAAAATTTCCACGTTCCTCATCCAATGCGGAGTGTACGTAAAGGTCTGAACAGCGTCGGTACGCAGCGGTCGATGGAATACGCATCCGTGTTCATACTCCAAGGTTAAATGGATGTGCACCCGGTTCACGGTGCAATGCCTTGAAAACAGGTTCCCGGGGTGCAGTGTGGATCGCTGCGGGTACACCGGTGGGAACGATGGAGCGTTTCAATGAAAGCCAGGTTTTAAACCGTTTCACGACGACCTGACACAGTTTAACACAGCAAATTGAGTGTAGTAAAAAATACCAAATGAGATTTTATTCATTTACTCCCATTCTCTAATGTTATACGCAAATAAATTAAGTAATGATATATTGACATTTAACTAAGAACTGGTTCGGGTGTTAACGAATATTTAGGTATTATGTAGATTCATTTCTTAATAAAAAAAAAAAAAACATATAAAACATCTTTGTGATTCTCGACATTAGCAGAAAACATTCCTTTCATTAGTGACATTAACATAAATTATAACTTTTTCACCACTTGCCTTAACGTTAACCTCTTTATACACTTTCAAAAATGAGTTTCGTGTTATACAAAATATTATTAGAAGTTATGATCATCATCAGCCGATAGACGTCCACAGCTGGACATAGCCTTCATTCACATCTCACATTTCGTCTTCTGATGAATACCCATACATTTTTATAAACTAGTACAAAGCTTAATATGATTTAAACTAACGTAAACTGCCCCAATTCCCTTTTCAACATATTTTAATAAACTTTACGATTAAAAATATTTAAAACAAACAAACCTAAAATAAGCCGAATAATATATTAAATAAGTATGAAGTACTTATTACGAATAATATTAAAGAAAATGTATATTGTGTATTAATAAAAGCAAAATAAGGAAGTCAATAGAGTCATAAGCTCGTTATTGAACATTGAGCGTGGTTAATGTAACAAGAACAATCGCTTTGTTAAATTCCTCTTGGGTTCATATCGCAGCGACCTGGGACGTAAGTACACAGTACTAAACAATACAGATTTATTATTCACGACGAGAAATATTATATAT
This sequence comes from Ornithoptera priamus, assembly GCA_029034505.1. Taxonomy (NCBI): domain Eukaryota; kingdom Metazoa; phylum Arthropoda; class Insecta; order Lepidoptera; family Papilionidae; genus Ornithoptera; species Ornithoptera priamus. The sequence continues at coordinate 1,575,335 of JARDWD010000685.1, forward strand.
AACTGGTCTACCACCAGTCCCTGGTGCCGGAGACCGTCTACGTAGCTCCCACCGCAGCGCCTATTGCAGCCAACAAACCTGTTCCGGATTGAAAGAAATGTAGCTAATGAAATTACTGAGGTAGCGATACTAAACATCTTATGTCTTGAGATGTCGAGCTCAACGTGGTGCAGTGTATATCATCCTAACAAGCGCCACATTGTTATGATGATATACATTGTACCAAGCAGGTCATATCGCTTATCATTAGGTAAACGTCCCGCTCGTCGCGTCACTTAGTTGAATAAAAAAAATAAAATAAAATAAGTACACTACGTGAAATGTAAAAACATGAACATTTTCACAATTTTTTTATCGTTAGATTTTTTTTAAATTTTTATACAAAATATCTCTGCCATAATGCAAGGCGAACATATAATAATGATTAGGACAATGATATGCAATAGTTTCTATGAAATTAACTCCGGTTCCTATAAAAAAACTAACTTAAAACCTTTCACAGGAAATTTAAATTATCTACGTAAAGAAAATGAAAAGAGATGATAGTTATTGTAATTGTTAGTAATAAGAGTAATCCCGATACGCCAACTAGTATATAAAGACCTATGACAGAACTATTGTGTAGTGATGTCACAGGTCTTCGGTTGCCGGTCGCTTCACGCCCCACCAGCATCCAACGTCGGATCAAAGACCCTTCATTAGTCTACCGAACAGAACCGTCATTTGCCGTTAGTTCGAGCCGTTGTTCATCTCCTCTCGGGCATTACTTTTATTGTATACTCACAATCACGCAATAATTATGAACTGTAAATACTGCGACTGCCTGTTTTAATTATTTAATTAGTTAATTCTTCAAAATGTAACTTTCAGATCGTTATTACAATTAAATGATTGTATATATACACTTTCAAGGCAATATTATCCTCATAATACCATTCGACATCAAATATGCAAGATTCTTCCTTTTAGTACAGAATATGTATTAACCCAATAGTTCTTTCCTATATGTATATTATTTTAACTTTTCGTATCATGTATGTAATGCGTACAAAATATATAAATCACTTATCTCAACAGATAATACCCGGCATTTCACAATATGGACATTTATTATCTTCAATATGGCAACTATTTATAACCTACAATACAGTCAGTGCGACAGAAATATTAACGTCAGACAGAAAATTTTACTATGTAAGCGAATTAAGTGAACGCTTAATAATTTTCCAGTTAGACCATTCAGCAACCGTGTAAATAACTATGACGTAAGTCGCGCTCGCTATGTATCGCATGAAGGTATAAACAGGTCGCTTTTAAGCCATTTAATTTACTTACAGTTAACTATATACATTTCATGTTTTAATACATATAACATATTTAATACATACATAGTAAATAGTATTGTCATAGTTTGTTGAAGTTAGACTAAAACGGCGATCGAACACATCATTCGTACAGGACTAACGGTACGTAAGAATGCAAGCATAGCGGGAGAAAGCGTTGGATCGGACTGGTGAAAGCAACGCCAGTGCTGTCGCCGCGTCGCGTTGGACGGTCGCCATAACCTCAAACATGATCGCGATAACAACAATAACGATAATGACCGCAGCCGCCGCCGTTTACTGGTATCTAAATCGCCACACATCCATCAAGTACATCCTAAGTGACTTGAAATACATGCTCGACATGCAGGGAGCCGGCGCCGGAGGTTTGATCGACGACTGGGTCAACATCAGGAGAAACAGAATTGTTTTACCCGACGCAAGCAGAAAGGTGGCCATTATAACAGGTGGGGCGAGAGGAATTGGAATGGAGGTTGTTAGAAATCTCCTTAAAGCTAATGTGATTGTTATAATGGGCATTCGAAGACCAGAAGCTGCCGAGAAAATGATTGAAACAATGGAGAACGGGAAAAATTTGCATGTATACTCCCTTGATTTACAATCCTTAAAATCTGTAAAGGAGTTCGCTAACAATTTGTTAAAGAAATATCCGAAGATTAATATATTGATTAACAATGCGGGGATTATGTATGGAGACTATAAATTGACCGAGGATGGACTTGAGTCACAATTTGCAGTAAACCACTTAAGTCACTTTTACCTGACCCACTTATTACTGCCAGCATTAAAAGCTGCAGGAACTATCGAGGAACCTTCAAGAGTTATCAATGTCACATCTTGTGGCCATTTCCCAGGGAAGATATACTTTAAAGATGTTAATATGAAGGAGCACTATAATACAATAGCTGCATATGCACAGTCAAAACTTGCACAGGTAAAAAATTAAAAAAAATGTTTGAATAACTTGATTTAAATAAAACGTAAAGTACATGTTTTATATTTGTTTCAGATTATGACGGCAAGATTTCTGAATAAATTGCTTGAAAGTGAAGATGCTAATGTAAAATTTTACTCAGTTCACCCAGGAATAGTTGATACAGATTTGTTTGAACATACAAGTTTTAAACATCTCCCATGGTTGAAGAAGATATTCTTTAAGACTCCAGAGAAGGGAGCAACACCTATATTGTTTGCCTGTTTTAATAAAGAGATTGAAGAGAAAGGAGGACTGTACATAAGCAATTGCAGAGCTGGCATCAGCAATATGTTCTCTAAAGATGTCAACCACCAGAAGAAGTTGTTTGACCTCTCATGCAAACTAGCTGGCATAGATTCTGAGAAATTTGGTCAAAACCTAGCACTGATTAATTCTACTACCTAATGGTATTCATTATTTGAGATGAATTTTTATAATAAAATATATAGTTGTTTCATTAAACATTTTGTTTTCTCTTATCATCATACACAAAAATAATATAATTTTCTTTGAAATATTGAAGTGACAAATTATTTCTTCAAATAACTGTATTTTGAACTGTTAATCATCAACATAATTTTGAATGTCCATTTGTGACCTAAACAAAAACTTATCATTTAATTTATATGCATTTTGAAATGAGTTTGCGACTTTCACGAACATACAACTAAAAATAGCATAAATTGCTTTCAATAAATTATGCAAAAATACATGGTAAAAAAATTAAAATTAGTAACAATATTATTTGTTAAAATTATAATTAACTAATGTCATATTATATGAATTACAGCAAAATGTTGTTCACAGATTTTGGTTTTAAAAAGTAACTTTTAATTTAGACTTTCAAACAAAAAAGATTCACCTTAGATTTATTATCATAAATGTAGATAAGATAAAATTTATTATATTTAAATTATAATTTGGTATCCAATAATTTACATAAAAAACTCACCTGCTAAAGAATCCAGACAGCCCTTTCTTTTTCAGTTTACTGTTCTCCTGTTCATAGGCCACTTCAACTACATCATCTTCTTTAGAAGCACTGGACCCTAGGGAGCATTCAGACAAGCTCGACACTGTACTGGAGAATGAACCACCATCCTTCCCACGCTGGTGACCACTCACACTACCCCATTGCAAAGTACTCTTAGGAGAATCACTAGTATCACTTTTTTCACATGTTGAGATCGAAAAGTTCCCTTCATCACTAAAACTGCTTTTCTTTGATAATTTATCTACATCATCACTTGTCTCAACTGGCTTCTCAACTTTGGGACTCACAAAGTGCAACTGCTTTGTTATTGGGTTATAAGCGAGTTGGATATTGTCCAGGGCTTCGCTGAGGCGCATCCCGCCTTTTGAGCATGGCGTCGTCGACATAATGTAATTCCAACTTTGAATTACGTACAAAAACTATATCCATGTCGTTTTAAACTCGGAAGTAAACATCATCAGTAAGCATCAAATATTTGCAAACATTAGATACACATTACTTAATAGGTTTTAAAAATACACATTGGTATAAAAACAATACTCAACATAAATATTTGATTAAAAGGCTACACAAGACAAATACCGTATCCGAAAGCTATTAATAAATATTGTAAACACAACTCATAAAATTTATAAGAACTAATACGACTTCTACTTCTAAAACTACTATTTATTTAATTAATAAATCGTTCTAACTAAAACACAAAGCAGCACACCCACCACCTCCTCCTCTCGACTGTAAATAAATTGACATTTGCTTTGCTTTGCTCGGAATTAGCTCACGACGAAGAATGTGATACTAACCAGCTAAAAGCATTGTTACCCAATCATAAGCGCAATTCATACATTACAGTAAACTTTAATTTAGTCGGTTTACATTGCTATCATTTCCAAACATATCTGTCAAACTACGAATAGACATTATTATTGCATCAGACGGTTATAATAATGTGGAAATATTATGTGATGCAAAATAACAACATGCTAACCAGTAACAGTATTTTATATATTTAAAAATTCAATAAATATTTTTATTTATTTAATTACAAAACATTACATGCAATAACAAAACGAAAAAGTGATACCAGTAAAGAAAATATCAGTTTTTTATTAAAAGCCAAATAAATAATTAAAATGTAACAAAAACTTAATAACTATATGTCGAACCAGTACTTAAAATATTTTAGAATATAATCGTAGATCACATTAAAAACCTAATAATTGATCCATCATTAATATTGGATAGAATGTTATGACTGTTTTAAATTATATTAAAATGCTTCGTAATATTTTTTTCTGATTATTAATACTTATTGTATTCAGTACAATTGTGTTCGTACATTGTGATTTTTTTTTAATTTATACCAAAAAACCTTTGATACATATTTTATGTTGATAGAACATAATTATATTACGTTTTGTATAGTACTTGAGGAAAGACCAGTATTGACAATTACGGCATGAGATGATTGCCCGTCAGAAAAATCGACGATCTCGTGAAAACGAGTTGATTTCGATTAATAAAACGCTGTTTAGCAGTGGACAGCTATAGATGATGATAGATCTATATACTTGTTACTTTAGTATAAGAAGACTAAATTACAATTAAACTTTATTCATCACATAACTTATATTTCTCATTATTATTTGACTACGGCTTTTTCAAGGTCTATATAAATATATCCCAAACAAAATTAGAGTTGACTATGAATTCCGAATGTTATGATATTTTTTGCACAGACACTTCAAACCTTATTTAATATACACAGATAATGTTAACTTTATGTATAAATACAGTGTGAGAAATAGGAAAAAAAAGACGTTTATCAAAATAATTTATTTTAATATTACATTTCATTTCAAGGTCACTCCAGAAATACAATGACCTTTTAGCAAAGGCCCATAAAACGTTATCGACTAAAGTAATACAAAAATACTTTGAGTAACCAGTAAATATTTACAATTACGTGTATTTAGGCGTAAGTATAACGGATTAAAAAAAAACAGAAATTCGTTTAAACTGTACAGTTTACATGCGATTTACAAAAGCATTTAATAAATTACGATAGGATCTAAGTGTAGAATGGAGTAAGTCTTTAACTCTTCGTCTCTGCCACGTCTTGTAGCTCCGGAAATAGTTCCAGGACACACAGGTCAAGTAGACTATACACCAACTGCAAAATACGTAATGCTATTTTTATTATTTGATAGTATTTTCACATTATTTGTTGCGTCTACAGCGCAGTGGCGAAGCGTTTCCCTTTTAACGTGATGGTCGCTAATGCGATCTCGGGGTTATTATGTGTTGTGAGATTTTTTCGAACTCACCTACCTAGCTACTACCCTTATATTGTTAATGTGCAATACGAAAGTAGTAGTAAGGAGGTGCCATATCATCATTTTATGTTTCAGGCGGCTAGCGCAATGTGGTTCGGTGTATAATATTCAAACTAGTGCCACGTTGTTATAAGCACGCGTATCACCTACCATCAGGTGAACGTCTCCCTCGTCTCGTCCCTTAATTATGTAAAAAAAATTATGTATCACCAATTTCTTGTTCTAGCTGTCAATATATGGGTACCAGTGTATGCGAGACGAACACGCTTTATCATCCATGACCGCACTGTCTATAAACACTCAGTGAAATTGAAGGCAATTATTAGTAGTGTAGATATTTTATTTCAATCAACGAGTAGTGAGTGACGATTCCACTCGGTGTAAGATAGTGATGTGATCTCCAGTGGTGCTTCTTAGGATTTGTTAACTTTAGCCCACATCATTTGTTTAACCTGTTTGTTGAGCTGTGGACTCTGTATTATCTCGAAGGCGGTGAGAAGTGCGGTGTGGAGGCCGGCGCCGCACAGCATCGCAGGGGCGGCAGGCACCACACTCAGTAGACGTGCACGCGCCGCCTCGCGCTGCACCGCAGGTCCCGATCGCGACCCGCTCGACCTCTTGCCGAACAGGAGACCTAACAAGAACATATTTAATTGGGTGCTTAGCGTCTTTCCTCAAAGCGAATATTTTAATATCAATAACTATTAGTCTTGAGTAACGCTCCGAGTGAAATTGGTATATACTACCGCTTAGCGAAAGAAATAGACAGCTAACCAGTAATATAAATATATTTTTTTATCTGCAATGATCAAGACGATGGTGAAATGTCAACATGTGACCCTTAATTCGATAGTCATGCGTAAAATCAATGAATTATTCGTACTTATCTAATTTATAATAATTTGGCCTGTATTGTAAAGTATCTTCATCCAAACAGAGATAGCACTATGAGCAGACATTTTTAAAAACCTTCATGACGCAGAATATAAGCACTTATCTTCTAACAACATGAAGGTTCTTAATCCGATTTCAGGTCCCTCTTAGTTGGTTGATCATAGGGTTTTTAGAACTCACTTGGCTAGTTTAAAAAGACCTATAAAATTATTGCTGTACTTCAGCTGTCTGTATATACGACTTAGAGTATACTGTGCAAATACTCTTCAACATCCATGGTCACATTGTCACTTACCCTATGAAATTGAGATGAAATAGAAGTAGAATGAAATAAAAAAAAATTGTCGTGCGAACACCGTTATTGCTAACATATTTTTAGTTAGTGTGAGTTACCATGTCCGAGGCGAATGAGGTGCGCTAGTCGCCTTTCGGAGAGGAGGTCGGCAAGCGCGCTGTTGAGGTACGCGTTGAATGCTTCATCGAGCGCGGTGCGCGACACTGCCAGCAGGCTCCCAGCAATACCGCAGACCACGCCAGGGGCTTTCACAACCTTCAACACTGATAGTTGATCGTGTAAATAGCACGATGTTAAAGGATAGTAGTTTATGAATATTGGGAGAGAAAAAGAGTGTAAAGAAGTAAAAGTAAAGTGTGATAAGAGAGAAAATTATAGACATGAACATCAGATAAAACAGATAAATATACGTCGCACAGGATATTTATATATTTTTTTATTTTATGAAGGATCGCGTCGAACAAAACATTCACGATGACGGAATCATAAAGAAGACGACTAAATTACCGAGTAATGTGATACAAGTTAATTGAAACCTATACATTAACTCACACAGGTACATCAGACAGTGCGTGAAGCCAACGACAGCGGTCTGATGCGCTCGGTGCCTTCGTGATGGGACCACGGGTTCTGCGAAATTATCCCCGAACACGACACCACGCCGCTCGCGTGTAGCCTCGCCCAATAAGCCTAACGTCACACCCCCGTCCGCATCCGCCTCTTGTGCCTCCTCCACATCCCGAGTGCCTTGCTTACTGCAAAAAAATATAATCTTTACCTGATACTGTGTACATATCTGATGTCATTTGTAGATCCAAAATTGAACATGGAACATAGCAATTAGCCACTTTGCTAGAGGCAGTTTAACATATTAAATCTAGTTTAGTGAGGATGCATATACTTACAGAGCTTGATAACGCTCCTTATCAGACGACACCAAGAAATTTCTCATGAAACTCTCCAGATGTTGGCCTTTTTCCTTCCTCAACTTATGCGCCACCGACTGGTAGATATTCCCTAAGTCCGTGCTGTTAGCGTTCAGGGTCGACGCCTGCACTACCATGGAGAAGTCACTGTCCACCGTGAGAAATAGGTAGAGAAGTTCAGAGGTTTGTAATAGTGGCTTCTGTAAAAGCCTCTGTAAGAAATCTTCGTATTTGTACCGAAGAGTTTCCAATGGACTGTTGTCTCTGTAATTATGAAAAAAATTGTGACCAACTAAATACAGTATAAAAAAATTACTGGTGGCAGGTCTCTATAACCGGTGGCCGCGTAGAAATGTATATGCATAGTGCCTATGTTTGCCTCTCTTACGAACCCATTAGATTAGCAGCGGAACATTCACTTTAGTATATAGTGTCAGCCTGGAATACTGAAGCGTTACTAAGTATTTGCTGCACTGCACCATATTTGTGATCTTTACATTGATATATGAGAATATAGAAGATTGTTATGAGCCCATTAATTACATTACTTACATCACCCCTCAAACTGGAACACACTAATACAGGAAGAGGTGTTGCTATCTACTCACACACTTTGGCAAGAGACACATTTTTCTTTGACAGCTTTACTAAAGATAAGTTTCATATATGATAACACCAAGTCTACTCTGTTCAAAAGTCCAGAGTCTAAGTGCTTACCTGCGTGAAGGTAACGCGAGCTCATGCAGCGCGTCTCCGTGGAACTCGTGCAGCTTGGCGCGCAGAAGGTGGAAGTCGTGCTCGCTGCGCTGCACCGGCCAAAGCGCAGCGTCGGGACGTGCGCGATGCACCGCTAGCGTGAACACGCGCACAGTGCCCCGCCGTGGCGCAGCTTGCTGAGCACGAGAACGAGCACAGAAGTTGAAGATACAGCGAAACATAACCTGAGCTGAACTCAATTTTTATTTTTTTATCTACTATACATTAACACAATCTAAACTTTACAAGGTATTAAATTACTATGACGTCGCGGTATCATGCTGGCTCAGAATACTCCGGCTATCACATCTTAAAAGCTGAAGCTCAGGGGTGCTGTTATGGTGACAAATGTACAGTACATGGGTGATAGTTGGCCAGATTTGAAAAACTTTTACATTGACCAACATCCATAACATTGGGGCCCAGAATGCAACTAGGGACATTCATGTTACTAGATAAGTATTTACTGTTCTATCCCACGCAGATACTACGTGTCTAAGATATTTCAGTGATAGTAAATGATATCGGCCCATAACAACATGGTACTAGTAATGATGATATACATTGCACCAAATTGTTCTCATTATCTTGATACATGAGATGTTAAGTCTCGTTGCCCCAGTAATTTCATGCTGGCAGAAATAGGAGCACTGGTGTGACCTACCTAGAGATTCTCCGGCAAGAGACCTACCAACAGTAAATAAATGGAGATGATTAATAAATAATCAATGCAATCTATTTTGAAATTAATACACAATTACTCACTAATCTTGTCTCCACATTAGTCAGCACGACTTTATAGTTGCCCAGATCTTGTTCCCCCATGCTGTCTTCTGCTGCAATAGAATCCAGATACTTCAAGATATCCATGTTTTCCATGCCCTCGTCAGGAAGATCAGAATTCAGCACCTGCCCGTCTATGGTTTGTGATCTTAGAGCGCCTTTCAGTCGACTACCAATTTTCATTGCTGCATTCAGTAATTTGTCTTGTGGCCTGAGGATGTAGTCAACTAAATAGAATCCTACACGAGACACGTGAGCATCACTAGACCTACGATGGAGAGCCATATACTTCTGTGCTATCAATGTGTTTTGTTTATGATGAAAATTGCCAGCTTTAGAATCACATCCAAAGTTGATGTGGATGTTTTCAACAGAAAAGTAAATAGGTGGTTGCTTAGCAGGTGTGTTTTACCTCTGCAGTCCACAGCACCACTAAATACAAGACGGAATTAATTTTAATATCTATATTGCATAGTTTTATACTACTGCTATACTGTATACAATGGCATGAGATGACAAGTCTCTAGTCCAAAACTTACACATCGGCTCCTTATCTTACACCATGTTTTTATATCATTTAAATGTTTCTAACCTTTTAGCCATCTGCTTGTGATAGCCGGTGGGCACTCGGGAACCGATCAGTAGCTTGTAGAACTAAGAAATAAGTGAATATTATTAAAACAATATATATTCTAGCACTTACACAGAAATTTTTGTATTTATGATAATTTATGATTAACACATCGTTTTTCAGGAGTCAATGCTCCGAGCAGTATCTGGGTGCCTATCATTGGGATTACGTACCAAACTATTTAATCTATTTCAATTATATTTTTTTTAAATTAAAAAGTTATCGAATGTTTTTTTTTTCAATAATGGGCTAACACTCATTGGACCTTCGCAGTTATAGTTTTTCCGTTATATTAGTAGTATTAATTAGTCAACCTCTTCGCTATGCAGGAACCTCGGCAGCATTATCTTCTCGAGCGCGGCGTGAGAATGCCGTGCCGCCTGATACAACGCCCGGCTCGTCTGCAGCCTGCCAATACAAAGTACCATGAAACTCCATTTTATCGAAATGTATAATAATGACTTAATTGATAGAGGTTAATATCAAACCGCACACAACTCAACAACACAACAAAAGCATTACAAACCTGTGTACGTCCGCCGTGTCGAGCTCGCCGAGAAGTTCGTTGAGCAGTTCCACAGGCAGCGCGCGCACCGCGCTCGAGCACCTACTGCTCAACTCTCGCGCAGCTCCCCTCAGGCACTCTCGTTCAGCTGCGCTCAGCTCCGGGTTAAGGAGGGCCATTTGAAATGATTCTGTTCATAACGATGAAGAATACTGGTAATAAAGCAATCAACGGTAACGAATACTGCCAGCAATTCATTCTGACATCACTGAGGGGATATATTACAAAGAATTATTAGTAATTACAGTAGACATATTGTTCGATGGTCTTCTATAGAGCGGACATTTTGGTGAAAGTTACGTGAAATGGGGCAGCACAGGACTGATTAGTGTGGAAATCCTTAAAATTATGTTTAACAGTGGATGAGGATTTGGTGATGATATGCACCAACTTCAAAAAACGAACTAATTGGAGTCAGCGTACAATTTTGAGACTAAAATACACACAAGGGTGTTTGATGATGTATTCTTTGTTTTACACTGTTGTGGATAAAAAAGAACATACTAATGTCTTTGTAAAACTGCAGCAGTTGCAGGTGACTGGTGGTCTTCATGTACTGCATGAAAGCATAGAAGTACTCCTGCTCGTTAATCACCAGGTCCAGGTCTACGCGCAGCAGACGGCAGCGCTCCGTGTAAACAGACTCCGATTGACGGGCAAATGTCTCCAAGAATTCCACCTAAAATAAACCTCTCAGAATATAAACCACAACTACTAAAGACTTCAGATATTATTGGCTGATGGAATAGTGAGTTCTTAAGATCCAGTTAATCATGATGATGAATTAGATTCAAATATTTTCACTCACTTTGTAGTTGGGCGTGGCAGGTAGTTGTGACATTTTTTCATTACTGGTGGCAAGAATGATGAGAGTGTTCAAAATGTACGGATCAGCCAACACATCGGTCAGCGACAGGAGCACCCAGCCAGCGAAAACCTCCCTTATAAGGACTCGGAACACCCTGTAAGCCCATTATTTTCGTCATACACAAAGGAGAATTTTAGACTGCAGAAAACAATAGTAACAAAGACAATAGCCATTTAAAAATTTTCACAGTCGATAATGAATATGAATATTGACGCCGCTAATAATTAACTCAAGACAAAAGCAAAAAAAAACCCTGTACAATATAATATAAAGGAAAATTACAAATTGTAAAGTAATAACCAAAAACTAAATGTTGTAGAAAAAGTTAAATCAAATTAAAATAAGAAAATTTGGATATGAGTTTAAATTTGTAACACATCAATGTGACGCTGACATGGCTTTGAACCATTTACACTTCAAAGTTTGGTTTTAAATCAATTACAACAATAAAATTGACTACCTTTTTTTCTTATACATTGCTACTGGATAAGACATCTCATCATTGTCACCTGTAGTCAACCGATAACGTCCACTACCAGCAATGATAAAGGGTACCGTAAAACACATCAATATCTCTCCTACAGCATATTTGTTTCTATTGGTGGTAGTTTTGCTGTTACTGAAAACTGTCTAAATAGGTACTACCGTAGCTCCTATTTCTACGGTCAAACACTAGTGTATAAACATTGCTGTGTTTTAGTTTGAAGTGCATTTTAGCTAGTTATTAGTATTATAACAAACAAGACTTAAGTACTCCTAAACATTAATACGCTGAGCAATATAGCATAATGTATATCATCCCAATTCATGTCACATTGTTATGGCCTGGAGTCTCACTTACCACTAAGTGAAGGTACTGCTCTTTACGGTTGTCATATAAAAAAGAAAGGTGAACCTTTATATAACAAATAAATATTTCTAGATTTAGTTTCGTAATCGTAATTGTTACTATAAATAACCTATGAAATGGTAAAGGTGTGCTGTTTGATGATCATATTAGTCCTATTGGACACTTACAAGTTGTTAGTCTCATTGGGTTGCAGAACCAGAGGCAGTAGAACATCGGTCAAAGAACGCAAGTACTTTATTTCAGCCCCACGATTGCATGCAGCTACATGTAACGTTGGTCTCGCGCCACTCGACACAACAACATAGTGTCTCAGTGCGCAGGGTACCAACCGCTCATTGATCAACCGAGCATAATCTATCTGCAGAGAGAATTTTATTTAGACTTTAATATTAAATATATTCAAACAGACAGAAATAAATTTGTCAGGTTAATATAAGCTAATGTTAGTTACCTTCAAAGCTCTTTGCAGCAGATTAGCAGAGGCATATCTGAGTTGATAACGTAACTCATCAACGAAAAATGGTTGAAGTGTAATCTTGTTATACCACGTGTTAATAAATTGATCCAATATCGCATTGTAGAACTGAAAAAAACATAATGACATAATTTGTTGTATTATACACATGAATTTTCCAGCAACAGACCTACCACCAGTAAATCTATAGTATCCACTTATAATTGTAACATACAAACTGATCTACTTTACTAGTAGTTGTCTTTTGATGGAGATAGTAATAAGCAATAATAAGATGGTGAAAGTAATATTATAGATATGGTTATTTTCATAGGTACTAGATACATATGTATCTGTTGTCAAACATTTGTGTAAAAACATTACTGTGTGCTAGTTTTAATGGTGGTGAAGCTTGTTAAATTGCAGAGGCAAGATCATTTAACATCTAAGTCACACAGCAAAGAGCACGATGTTATATATCCTCCTTATCAAAGATGTTATTCAGGGGAGGCATATAACTTACCATAGATACATACATAAAATAGGTTGAAATTGTGATATATTTTCATATTATTAACATACCAAATGCATTTAAGCTGTTTACTTTATATTCCAATATCAATATTTAATCAATACATTTAACTAATACAAAATGTAGGATTTCAAAACATTAGTTAATTATTTGCAAATAGACCTAAGAATACAATAATAAGTCACATTTCCTTACATCTTCTATTGCTTGATCCAGTTGTTTATGTATCTGCAATCCACACCAAGGTTCTGGAGGTATGTTTGGGTTATGGCGCTTACAATCTTTGTGACCACAGGTTCCGCAACCCTAATATATATGAACAACAATTAAAATAGACCAACTTTTTTTTGTACATGTCTCATAATTCATAATAATATTAATTTTAATGTTGTAATTAATGGTTTAACACAAACTTCCTCTTTTCTGTTATATTATAAATGCCTTAAAAATCATTAAACTTTCAAACAGAGAAACGTGTAGAAAAAGAAAAATAATTTGGATTCTTTTGATGTGTCATGCAATTATTATTACAATAAAGAAATTTGTCTTGATTAAGATAATAAAATGTTATTTAATAGGAGGAGATGATGAAACAAAGCAGATAATATGAATTGACAGTATCACCCTCATATTGACGGTAGGCCTGTGCCTCAACAGTGGGGATGTAAATTAGCTGTTGAATGAGTTAACAGTAATATCATCACAAGAAGACACCTTTATCTATTTATCACTTTGTAACATTCAATATGAACTTCTATATACTATCATCAACAGATGAATGTCCACATCTAGAGAAGGCTTTCCCCCAATAACCAACAATTAAATAATGTGTAACAAAACAAATGTTTTAAATGTTGTTATTATTAAAAACATTTAAAACATGTTTTGTTTATTTTTTAATCTTATTTCTTATTCATTAAATGATAAAAATATTTAATAGAAATGTAATTTTTACAAATAATAGACGAGAGCATACCATCAGTACTATTTATAATTATCTATATAACAATAACTCATAAAATATGTAGTGTCAAAAATTATATATTCAGAATTGTAGACAGAAACCTTAATTTAAATACGTCTTATATTCACTAAAATCAAATTACAAAAAAATCTTGGTAAAATCATTTAACTTCAAAAAAAAGAGGGTACTTACATTGTCAACAGGAAACTCCTCTTGCATTTGTTTTATACCTTTCCTTACAAAATGATCCGCTAGTAGTTTTAGATAAGAATAAAGGATATTTGAACTCAACGCATAATAACAAGCCAAACATCCCAATACATAACTGACTAAAATTGTGACCAAGTGAAATCTAAAACAAAATAATGTGGGTTACGAGCTTGACTTTACGTTTAATGAACATCTGTCAATTGCGTTTGAAAACTAAACCTGTAAAAATAAATCACACCCAGAAGAACACCACATATACCAAAACATATAATATAATTCGGTTTTTCAATTTTTTTCGTAAACTTTGTTTGACATCCTTCAGTCATGGTTAAACCATTAATGACATTTAGTAGAAATTCCCGACAGGGCCACACTCGGATGAGATCGAAACGATAATAATGAATTACAAAAAATTAATATTTACAAGTGCAAGTAAAAATAGCATATATTTGTAATGAAAAAGTAAAATTTATAATTGTTTTGAAAACTCGTTTGGCAAATATTTTTATAGTTACGCAATTAGTAACAATTACCTGATATTATATATACAAAACTCAAAGTATATTTTTTATTGCAACTCGTTAATATTATTTACAAAGATAACTTTGTCACTTATAATTTTTATGCCGAAATTCAGCCCTGTTAATTTTGTCAGTTTGACATTTATGACGGAAAACCATGTTTGGTGGAGTAAAAACGTAATTTTTTTTATAAATGTTTGTCCAGTTATCGAACATTTACGTTTGAACAGTTATGGTATTTACGTATCACATTTAATTGTTATTGTAATAATACGATTTCATTATAGTACTAACAATTTTTCCGCAGTTATTTTATATATGAAATCTCTGCACAGTTTCATTTCTAATCTAATATTTTCAAATTAACCTAAAAATGTTAATGACAGATTATCTGACTTTTCTCATATTTTCATAAAATTTGGAACTATAATTTATTCTTTAATTCCTATAATACTTTCATTTTCAAAATAGTAAGTCTTATAACTATGCTCTATATTTAGTTTGTCTGTTGTTATTAGATCAGTAATATGAAATCTTTATGCTCTTAATTGGGTTCAGAGATCATGTTATCATCTTAATGCGGTCAGTGACAAACATTTATCTCGTATTGAATTATTATCATTTGTTCTCTTTGTACATTGTAATTAAACGCTCAAACGCACAGGAGCGCAAGTTTTAATTGTATTATTCATTCGAAAGTACATTTTTTCTAGTGTCTTAAGAAAAAGCAAAATATAAAGAGATCTTTTAATAATTAATTTTATTTTTTAGTTACAATGGTGCTACAAAGATATTTACTTAACACAACTAGACAAATCACATCAAGGAGAACCATAATACAAATTGTGAGAAAAACTTTCTGTGAGTTGCGTTGTTCATATTCAACAGATGCAGACACTAGGAGGTACACTGATCGTCACGAGTGGGTAGCTGTTAATGATAATTTAGGGACAGTTGGAATAAGTAATTATGCACAGGAGTCTCTTGGAGATGTTGTCTTTGCGCAACTACCAAATCCAGGTACTGAAATTAAAGCTGGTGATGAATGTGGAGCTTTAGAAAGTGTTAAAGCAGCAAGTGAAATATATTCACCAGTATGTGGTGTAGTAACAGAAAAGAACAGTGATGTGGAAGACAAGCCCAGCCTCATCAACACATCATGTTACGAAGAAGGGTGGCTGTTCAAGCTAAAACTGTCAAACCCTGAACAATTGAATGAATTGATGAATGAAGAAGAATATACAAACTTCCTTAACAGTGATGTTGATAAAGAGCACACATAACATTTGTTATTGTGACATTTTAGTTGTTGTTAAAAGAAACATTATTTAGTAATCTCAAACGAGTTACTCCTTGAAATAACCTTGACTTTAAATAAAGTTTTTGCTCGTTTACCTGTGCTTTTACTATATATTGTTGAAAACATTGCCCCAGATAGGTGAGCTATGTAGCATGTCCACCATATAACAAATGAATATATACTTTTATTTTAGAAATAAGTTTTATAGAGAAAAATTTTAATATTACATTACAGGTCTGTTTTGCCATAATGGCAATATTGTAATTATTATTCTGGTTGATAATTTGCTGAAGCATAAATTCATTGGTGAAATTGCGATGTCCTATTCCACAGATTGGTGACACATCTTTATTGTCTGAGTACATTTAGGTAGATATTTTTCTGACAAATAGTAGTATTACTTTGAATCACTGTATCATTGAAGTAAACTGTCGTGTACGAATATTACTGTATTGAGGAGTATTAGGATAATGAAATTACTTCAGTAATGCAACATCTTGTCTTAAGGCAACCATGAGCTCATGGAACAGTCTATGTCATCCTAACTATTGTCACGTTATTATTTAAGGCATTCATCATCAGGGAATGTTGTGCTCATTGTGATACTTTGACAAATAAAACAAAACATATATATTTAGGTATATATAAAAGTAAACAAAAAGGCATTAGTATATAGTGCTTTTATTATATTCAATCAAAATACTTGTGTACATATAATTCCCTCTACTATATTCTTAATATAATTATTACACTAGTAAAAAATTAAAATAAAGCTATCACAAAATATTTAACCATAAAATAATTTTTGTACAGGACAATCTCGTTTTTGTACTACAATGAAAAATAAAATTATGGTGTGATTAAAAACCAACTTAATGTTCACATAGACTGGGTTTCGGAGTTATACACCCACAAGGAGAAAATCAAGGCTATTTATCTATCACACAGGGCCAAGTACAGATTGGTTGATGTTTCCTGTTCATCCAAACTACTAGTACTCCAAACAGAGAATTTGCATTAATTAGTATCATTCATAATACATTTAAGTTAATTGCAAAGTAAATTGTTTGTTATAAAAACACCAGACATTTATATAATAATTATGAATCTTATGACTAAGGAAGAATATTCTGAGATTTGGATAGGCTGTTGTCTTTAATAAAATTTTATCTATAAGAAAAGTTATAACAAAAACAGACTATATTGAAAAGTATATACATATATACTATGAGTAAATAAGGAAACAAATAAATAAAAATAATATCACTCATTATATATCAATACTTAGTGTATCTCTTTGGTAAATAACAAACTAAAGTGGGAAGAGTATGAACCAGTAGGTCATAACCAACAAGAAACATTTTTACTAACATAAAAGTAAAAATTTTAGAATATCCTTAATTACATAATAGTTACAATGAAACCTTTATAATTTAATATTTGTGTAGGTAACTACAACCTATTTGGGGCAAACACTCTTAAGTTTAAACATTAAAACAATTATTAGACACAAACTCTCTTGGAAGCTTGACACATGAACATCTTAATGTAATATTTATATTCATTATTTTTAGGTCTAATCAATTCACTTTGAAGTAACAGAATATTTATATTAAATATACATAATACTTTATATAGTTTCGGATATAATTGACGATTAGTTAAA
Source organism: Ornithoptera priamus (assembly GCA_029034505.1). Taxonomy (NCBI): domain Eukaryota; kingdom Metazoa; phylum Arthropoda; class Insecta; order Lepidoptera; family Papilionidae; genus Ornithoptera; species Ornithoptera priamus. The sequence continues at coordinate 1,593,199 of JARDWD010000685.1, forward strand.
ATTTACAATACAAAGCTGTGATGCAGACATCAATACAATAAGAGATCAAAGTTAAAATCATATACAATAGCAAGGCTAGTAGAGGTTTTCATTCAATGTATTCACCAGACGTTTAAAACACGACGGCTCCTAACGATGGGGGACTTGTTGACATGACAACACAGCCTCATAGGGTGTTGGTTTAATAAAATGGTTCGAAAAAACTCTACCACCAACTAAATTCCGTAGAAGTCCAGGAATTGAACCTGGGAAATTTGGGCTACAAGCCAAGAGCTTAGCCACTGCACCACGGATATAGTTAAAAACTGTAGTATGCAAATAATTATATTTAAATCAAATTAAATATATATAATTAGTTAAATATATTTTAATTATATTAAATCATTGTAACATTACTGACTCTTTTCCCTCCTTTCTTATAATAAGATTCAACTCACAACTTTGTCACACGTACCCGCAACATTCTCTTAATGATTACTTGATTCCAGACTTCGGTTTATCTTGTAACTGCCACTGAATGTGAATCGGTTCATCCAGACGGAGGTTCAAATTGAAAATAACCAAGGTTTGATTTTTGCCCGTGTACGAGTACTCGCACAGCGGCTTCTTGCACAGCTTCTGGTTCAACGTGACGTTCTTAACGGGCACTTTTTGGCCAAAGATGGTGAGCTTATCTAATGAGGGCATCCCGTACGCCCACCACTGAAGGTTGCTGCGGAACTCTTGCTTGTCCAGCGAGAAGTGGATCAAACTGTATTTGCTTTCATCATAGTTGTCTGTAATTGATAGTAAACATATATACAAACATTTGTTCAACAAGATGACACAGATATTATATTTATATATTTTTTTAAATAATCTGCTCTCTAAAGTTCCCACACCCACAACTGGGATAGTCAAAGGGCAAATAGTAAACTCACAGACTCCAAGTCCATCGTCCCAGTAGAGAGTCGCCTTCGCCTGTCCAGCGGAGTCCGGGGCAGCGAGCAGCTGAAGTGGACGGCTGCGGCAGACGGTAGTTGTGACAGGTCCTGAAGGTGGCTCCTGTATGGGCAGGATACCGCCACCCTAGCACGCGGACATTTCTCAATTAAACACAGAATGAGAAGTATATCGTGTGGGAAATTATGATAGGAAAAACGTTTTTTATATCATAAGGGTTTAGAGTAAGGTTTGCTTATTAAAATTAGCCATTTCAAGTACACTAGTAGTAGGAGGTGGTTAGGAGCGTTTATGTTCATTCAACATCACCATAATCATTTGCACCTGTAGAACATTCCCCGCTGCAAACAGACTTCCGCGAAGATGTTAATAAATTACTAATAATTTTTACTAACAGTAACGTTCTTGGAATCGGAATATAGTATCGACGTTGCACACTCCTGTTTACTGATAAATAAGCGCTGTGGTGGTATTTAAATATCTCTATCTCCGTCAATAGGGTTTGTTTACCTTAATCGCGAGCATGTGACGTTCCGTGATGGTCCTCCAGCCGGCGGCCAACGCTCGCCCGTCCGCAAGGCTATACCAAGTGCTGCCGGGGTAGTACGCGCGTGCGGTGGTCGCGCCCGGGTAAAGAATCGGCGACACCATCAGGTAAGGACCAATGGTGAACTGAGTATCTATGTCGTGAGTGACCGTGTCACCCGGATCGCTGCGGAAAGTTATTAGGGTTTTTTTACAACAATAAGTTAATATAATAAGTTCAGTTTGTGGGTAAGCGGCAACGAGGTCTTAGATGGTAAAGTGCTTACCTAAAATACTCTAGAATCTAGGAATTAGAACACAAGTGCTATTATGGCGGTAGATTAACAAAAAGCGAGGAGTAACTACATAGACCGGTTCAGAAAAAACCATCACCAACCAAACTTCTCAATATTGGCCATGAGCCATACCAGGGATCTCTGTGTTGTACGCAAACATGTACCAGCTATTAGCTGTTGAGCAATGGAAGCAATTGAAGTTGAACTTGTTTACTTAAAGTAAATAAACTTATTTATAATAGAATAAAATCATCCTTTTTGGATCAATTAAGTTATTTGACTAATATTATTGAAAGCTTCTACAATTTGAACCCAAGCTTATTCTTTCAGAATTTGACATATGGTTGAAGATAAGAGTCTGACAAAACATAACCATTGCTCCCACAGTGAGAAACTAACTTATTAGTTATATTGCAAAAGTAAAAATAGCTGATAGTACTCACTCGTAGTAGAGTGGCCTAGCCACCAACTCTCCGTGCAGATGCGCCCTCCAGAACAACGTGTAGTAGTATGGCAGCAGGGTGTACCGCATGCGTAGCGCGCTCCGCGATGCTGCCACCACCTCTGCACCCATGCTCACAGGGTCCTGGGGCTAGTGGTTCAGACCAGTTAATTACTTATTCCAAAAATTAAGATTTGTCTAAACAGTTAGAAGGCATAATATATACTGGCGACGAGTCTCCCGTGAAGGATAAGACTAGATAGAGACTACATTAACGCTTGTAGTTGTTACCAGAACATTAGTGAGCAAGTATTTACTATTTTCCAATTTTAAGACCACTGTAGTTATTGAATTACCGAGGTAACAAAATAACATTTCGTATCTTCACCGCGACAAACACACTGTGGCGCAGTGTTTGTCATATATTATAACTCGATTACGTTATGGACAAGCGTACTTGTCTTCCGCTGAAAGAATATTACTTTTTTTACATGAGTAAAAAATAAAGAAATAAAAACAGGCGTTAAAGTCAAACTTTCATATTATTAAAATATTAGTCCTCACCATAGAGGAGTCAGAGTTGTGGTTTCTGGAGAATGGATAAAATGCACCAACTTGCATCCAACGCTTGCACAGCTCCACTGTGGTGTTTCCACGGAAGCCACATATGTCGGCGCCCGTCATCGGGATACCGAAGATGCTAAAGCTTAAGAGTTCTGATAAATAAAAACAAAACATGATAACAGGGTTTATGTACATAGTTTGTTTGAAAGGTATCTTAAAAAAAAATTAAAACATGGTCTGACTTGTTACGATATAAATAGCGAAAATAAAAAAACTAAATACAGGTTACTTATTTTCACAGAGGAGCTATGGATAACCCGTGACCATATATTAAGGAATTTGGGTGGTGGAAAAGTTTTTTCGAATCCGCCTGACTAACCACTACCCTTTATTTTAAAATATGCCTCTCTAACGGCAACATAGACAACATAGAGAAATAGTAGTCCAGGCGAGGACGCTTTCCCATCCACCTCTCTATTGTCATTTTCAACAACATATGAAATTAAGAATAGGAGTTAACCAATTGACGATAGAAAAAATTATTTCGAATACACGATTACTTATAAAGGAACTGGTACAAGCTATCCTGTATTCATGTTAATAGTTAAAATATGTTGTGTAATAATTTGTAACAATTATGTAGCAGTTGAAATGATAGTTATGAATCATCATGTTGGAGTTACCCGGTATGCTCATGCGCAGGTCATGCCAACTGCTGTCCACGTCGCCGCTCCAGTGGCCCGCGAATGGCGCCAGTCCGGGAAATGACGCGCGCGATATAATGAATGGGCGGCTGCCGCTGATCTCACGCATCGCACTGCGTATGAACACAACAGTTCAACAAATCTGCTCAGAGTCATATGGCCACATTTGATGGGTTCAAGGCCTCATAAAAGTGGACGAAAGTTGCTTTATGCGTAAATCTGACGACCGTATTTGGTAAAAGATATTGTACGGTCTACATTCTGCAGTAGTAGTATAAAGGCTGGAGAAGATGATAAAGTATTAAAATACTGCTTCTGAAAGTAGAAACAGACTAATAAACAAAACCGTTGAAGCGATTTTTTTAAATTAAAACCTTTACAGCTCCATTTAAACACCTTCGTAAAAAAAAAATGAAAATCCGTAAGTCTGTACGGGCACCGCCTACAAGGCGAACAACCTAGCTAGCTGTCGCTTGCAGATGTTTTATGATTTAACTGGCATAATTTCGAATGGAATTACTGAAGTAACAGAACCTGTTGTAATAGCTCAGTTTATGGGGCGGTTGTACACGCTACACGCCTGGAGGAGATTTGAATTGGGACTCCATCAAGCTTGCGTTTCCATTGACGGAATAACCCGCGTGTAAAGCGACGTTCTAACAATAACTGGTGTTATGGACATGTGATCTTCCCCATTCCACACTTGGCCTGCCTGGTAGATAAAATGTCTTGACTCTTACTGTGAGTGACGAAGACTATAATTTCACAAGTGGGAACCTTGTGATGTTGATTTAAATAAAACTGATCATGGTTAGACGGTGACAATCGCTTCCAACTGTGCGATATTATTATTATGGGAAGGTGTATTTGCCATCCACATGTACATCCTCCTCATCCTTTTGTTGAATGACTATCTATATTACACAACACTCACAAATACGTGGCGATGGCTTCAGTGAGAGCATGCACGTTGTGCAAGTCGTAGTGGTCGCCGGCGTGATGCTTCGCGTCCATGCAAAGCGTCTTGTGGCGTAGCCCATCTCCAGCTACGTAGCGCGGTGCGTATGGCAGGTTCTCCGGCGCGCACTGTCCGTACAGCGATCCGGACACGAAGTTGGACGGCTCGTTCATGTCCTAATCACGATGTGGATTTGAATCTTCCAATTTGAAGAGATTTAGTTTCGTAATAGTTCTATAGCTCAGTTTGTATAGCGATCTTACGCGCATGCGTCGGAAAGAGTGGCAAGTTCGCTACCAGCTAAGATTGAACTTTCGGTAAAGAACAATATTGTGAAGGAACCTAATTTGTTTCAATAACAGCTTTCGTGGACTATTGACCTACAATCAGTTGGTATTAAAAAAAGCTGTCTATGGTTAAGCATTAAAAAATATAGCCGCGTTAAATCGAGTGCCGAAAATAAAAAATACTCACAATCCATGCGCCGTCAAAGGGTATCTTTTTGTGGAAAGTAGTCATCATTTCGGACCAATATGGGGTAGAGTTGGGGTGAGTGAAGTCAGGCCACACCGTGGACACGCGGTTCCATACCTGATTATTAATAGAATAAATAACTTAATAATCCAAAAATGTGTTTATAGAGCGAGTAAGCAGTTTTGGCTTATGAACAAACATTTTCTTACTTTTCCGACGAATGGCTGTCCTGTAGAGTTTTTAATGAAGACATCCATTTCAAGGCCTCGGTCATAGGGTGGATAAGTGCCCGATTTTTCCGCTGCACTCACTCCAGGATCTGTTATACAAAAATTGTTTTTATAAATAACAATGTGGTCGGTTTTAACCAGCGAGTAAAAACGGTTGCCGATAAATTATTTATTTTACAATTATTAAATGATATTAATTCTGATTTCTGTGGGTAAAGTAACTATTATTATCATTTGGTTAACTGTCAATTGGTCGCCAGTTGACTTACCAAATAGCATAACATAGTGCATGCCAGCTTCATGCAGCTCCTTAACGAACTCTGGTAAACCCTTGAACTTGACCTCATCATATGTGAAATCGTTGCCATCCTTCATATAGTCAAGATCATTCCACTGCACATCCTGTACCAATTACATTTTTATATAGTTTAAACAATTAATTGAAAGCTTCAACGATTGTCTTTGGGCCTCTAAAGCTCGGCGCTCGTTGGGATGTTTAGCCTGCCCTATATTACATATATGCTTTTCAAATCCGTAACTAAGTAGACCCACAAATTTGGAGAATACTGAAACACAGTAATCTGCACACATTATTTGAAAATAGGAATATCATATATTACCAATGGTATTCCTGCCTCCCTGTTGCTCTTCCACACATTTCGGGTCACCTGCAGACTACCATAATTGTATCTGAAATAGAAACAATTAAGTTTTAAAATGAGATAACCAAGTAGTCTTTAAGATATATGTTTGACATCTGCAACATAGCAACAATAGCAGCAATTAAAATAGTAAATCCAGTTAGTAAGTTGAGACATGAAATATTAAATCTCAATATCCCAGTATTTTCATTAGGCACAGTCTATTTTGCGGCAGAAATGGATGCTTTAGTGGTTTCTAGTAAGACGGTCTCCAGTAACAGGCTTATCACCAGTTGCAAAATATCTCCTTGTTTACTGATACATTCTTATTATTAAAATACATCTCCATTATTGGAGGTTGGTCATCATTAGTACCATTACTATTTATAAATCGTCTGAGTAATTACGTGTTTTACCAAATAATTATTTCGGTATGGTTGCTGCGAATAGTACAATATACGACTAGCAAGTGGTATCAAACGATCGGTTACGTTATGACGATTTCTTTTTTCTTAAAACCCCTAAGGTGAGGAACAGTGTGACAAGGGAGCGGTGTGGTGTGGTAGAAGATGTAGTGACAAAGATAGAGACGCTTAGATTGTTCGGCCATGTAGAAATAATGGATGAAAGAAGATTACCGAAGGAGATATAGAAAGTAAGAATGACTGTGAAAATTGGTGCAGCTCGACCCAGGCGGACATATTGCGATCAAATCGAAGATGTCCTAAAGAAAGGCCGGGTCAAGAATACTCACAACTGCATTTGCTTTCACGAGCATGCATGAAGATGCTCATGAAAGGGAGGAAGCGAGAGAGGAGTGCCAGGATAGTAGCAAATGGAGAGAGGTGGTCTCTGCCTACCGCACTGGGAACGAGGCGTGATATATGAATATGTAAGTAAAACCCCTCTTAGCAACATAGACTGCCAGCAGTAGGCACATGGCACATATGCAAGAACTTAATATAAATATTATCGTGCCAAATTAGTTTTCATTAATTAAACGTAATTAATTGACAATGTAATCCTTCTATAATACATAATAACTCTGTGGAATACAGTGAAACATGTTAGCATGAATACAAATATAGATGTATAACCAGTGCTTCGAAAAGAATAGAGGAGCTTATTAGACCTAGTGCTTTAGTATCATAAATTATGAGGTTGAATGTGTACTTACTTGCACAGATGAAATCCAAGTGACCAATACGGAGGCATGAATGGCTTGCCAACGATCGCGGAAAGCTGCGATGTGACATCACCGGGTGAGGGACCCATGAAGAAGTAGAAGTTCAGAATGCCCCCAATAGTACGAAATGTAACCGCTGGACTCGGCTGCAGTACTATATCTGAAAGCAAATAATACAAGCGTATATGATTTTCCATACAAAAAAACGACGACGTTATTATAAAGAAACCATAGTGAAGACAGACATCGTTTCTGCAGTCATTAGTAGACAAGATAGTGATCCTTATCGTCCTCTGGCTGGGGAGGATGATGACTAGTTGGAAATCTCCAGACATCCCCGGTATGGGATTATCCTAGCATATTCACATTCACTCAAGTAGAGATGCTGTGACATCTCCAAATATCAAAGGACTACCGCACAGTTTTTAGTCGTTATAAATCTCCACATAACCCTTAATTATCTTAGATAATATAATTGTTAACAAACCCATTGCATTTGTATTAATAAGTAAGACTCCATGAGCCTTTCCATTTGGCTCAAGACCCATAAAGAAGGGCTGGGTACCGTACAAGTTGGTCTGAAATTGAGAAATATCGCAAGGTTAAAAATCTATACCTGATTTTTAAAAACAAAAATATTACTAATACTCGATCTCGATTTCATTCAGAATACTCTTGCTCTCATATTATAACAGCCAGAATGTTCATCTTATGAAGATTAAGAAAACAATCCCTACTCCACCTAACGTGACCTGGAACCCAATCACTGACAACATCATGGATTGCATGAACCAGAATTTCCATACTATCATTCTAATTGACAGGCAAACATATAGGTACATTAGTGCACTTTTTGTCCTGAAATCTCAATCTGTAAAGAATAAAAGGGGTTTCATGTTTGCGTGCTTTAAAGGATAAGATCTGTCATTGCCAACTAAGGAAGCCTAGAATGGATGACAAGTACAAAGTAGTCTCCGAGGATGACCACTTAAGGGGGTTTTATTAGGTGCAAATCCCACCTAACTTTGTTTTCCCCCAGAATCAAGGTATATTTTGAAGATTTCTATTCTGGAAAAAAAAGGCTAGTGCGCTTTACTGTTACAGACCAAAACACCAATTAATATTAGTACTTTTGAATGGTGTCTATTCATTCTTTTCAAATAAGTTTACTTTTACAATTTTTTTTTGTGCACTAATAAATGAAACCAGTTATAATATCTAATTTAATATTAAAAGTAGTTAAAGAATAAAATATCTTTAACAGCCTCCATGGCGTAGTAACTAAACACTTGTCTAAAACACAGAAATCAACAGTTCAACTTCACGGAAATATGTTGTGGAGTTAGGTTGGTAATGTTATAAATGTAAATCTGACCCTAGGTAACACCATTTTTATGTTGCTACTATCACATTATGTGATCTGGAGTATTCTGAGTTTCACCATCTACTGCCTGGATGTCTCTAAAGTCCAAGTGGAATTGAAGTTATGTGTAAGTCCATTGTAAATAAAACAATCTTGTGAACACTCACATTTTCCATTGGCACCTGGTCACGGTTGAATAGAGTAAAGGTCTGCCAGGAGTTTAGTTCTGTTCTGAACCTGGCTCTTCTCTCACCCAGCCCATACAGCTGGTTAGTCATTAGAAGCATAGAGATCTGCAGGAACTTTTCAGACAAGATCAAGCCACCCACACTTTGAGTATTAATTCTGAAAATGGTATTAAAAAAAAACAATTAAAACTAGCTAATGTTATCTCAATCTTTTTTTACATTATGATGCCATCAATTCAGTTTGTATGGTGGTCGAATGTGCAATATGTCTCAAAAGAGTGAGGGTTAGGTTTCCTACTAAAATGCAGCTAGAGTCGAAAGAAAATACTTTGAGGTCAAGTGACATACATAAAAGTGACCTAGCATGATAGATAAAAGGCCTTAATTTCTCTTTGTGAAAGAAAGCTGTGACTTCCAAAAGTGGGCACATAATGATACTAATGTTTCTACTCACACAGTGACATTATCAGAGAGACGAACTACTTTGAAACCGACATTGGAGCTGTCTACAACCATCTTGTACTTCATGGTCTTTATAGACCCATACACCATAGGAATCTCGGGATACTGGGACTCAAATCTTCTGTGCTCCGGGTCTGATATCTAGAAAAAGTTTTTTTTAATGTCAAACAGGTCACGGAAGGCACTGAATGTGGATAGTGCGGAATTGATCTATAGGGAGATTTTGGGTTAGGCCATGGCTAGCAGTGAGCGAACAATAAAAAATTGGTGACATGTCTAATTGTTTGAAAAGATTAGTTCATCATCATTCAACAGAATTCTAATGCTGGATATGAGCTTCCAAGGTCTCCACAATAATTAGTCCAGTGATTCCTTGGATGTTCTTAAGTAAAAGTCGTACCTTAACGTTGATGATATCTCCAGTAACGAACATGAAGTCAACGCGAACCTGACGGAAGTCGCCCGGGTAACCGGATGGTCGGTTCAATGCGTAATAAGCAGTGATGCCCCGCTTGTTCTCGGTCATGTTGATGAACCTATATGTATCATAGTTGGGAGGGTAGAAACAATACGGCGCGCCAGGGAGCGGAGTCGTCTTCCAACAGCAACCTACACCAAAATAACTGCTTTTTTCATATACAAAAATAATATAGAAGAAGCATGCAGATTTGTACCTAAAGACAAGTTCTGTACGATTCTTCTAAGGTACTAATTAGAATGTCTATACTGTGTTCCTTCTTTTGACACTTAACATAGTTGGCCAGGAAAGACGCAGCGACAGAACCTGTCTACATATGTACAGCAAGATTTACCACCAGCGATCACAACCCCTCCACTAGATGTTAATTGATGTGCAATATTACAGAGGGAAGTCATATATGGTAATTCTCCTTGGTCATATTAAATGCATTTAAAATCTCACCTCTTTTTAAGCAATCCTTCTCATTGGAGCCGTTCTGCGGGTAGCAGTCAAACCGCATATTATCCGCTACTTGTGAGCACATATCTCGCAACATTTCCGGTGTTCTTTCTAGGTACTTGGCGCTCTCGTTTTCGTCGCCCATAGGTACCTGAATAGGTTTAGGCCGCATCTGCCGCTGGTATTTGTCATCGTCAAATACAGGCGTCTTTCTGGAACCTTCGGACCCGTTGAACTTGTTCTTAGTGCTCAAGTTGTTGTGGTCGTGGTAATGATTTTCAGGGACAATCTAGAAATTTTATAAAATTCTATGATATATTATATAAGAAACAAGTAAAATATTAAGTTTTGACCTATGTAAATCAGTAATTAGGTGACTTTTTTATCGACAATGGATACTTGATCTCAGTTTCACTCACTAGTGTAGGTAGGAAATAAACCCAACCAGGGTTAAAAAATTATTGCCCTTCCTTACTATCCCACAGCTAGTCTATGAATTAAACCAAATACAAAGATAATAGACACAGCAAGCTATTAGCCACTGCTTCACAAAAACATGCACTTATATTATCATGATATTAAACAGATGCTTTTTGTTAATATCTTTATTAAAAATGATAGCAATGGTTTGAATCACCATTTTCAATGTAATTATGAAATACGTACAACTTACCATTTCATAATAAGTCATTGGTTTCTCAGTGTTTTCAGGGTGAACGCGCTCCCATAGCCTCCTGATAGAACGACAAGGATTATTGTAATTAGCATAGGATAGCATAAAGATGCTAATGCCTGGAGTTGGGGCATTCAATCGCAAAAACACAATAGTAATTTTTTTTAGATATTCTTTTTGTTTCTTATGTGAATATTGTTAAAACGGAGTTTATTACATGTAACAAGGTCTGTGTCAACTATAAATGGATTATTTTAAGTATTTTTGGATTGAGAAACCGATTCTTTTTTTTCATTCAATTAAGTAATAATACGAGCGGGATGTTCACCGATGGTAAATGCCTGCCCCTAACAATGTGGCGCTAGTTAGGATGATATATACTGCACCACACTGCGTTCGTCGCCGGAGACCTAAGGTCCAATATCCATTCACCCGCCTTTCGTCTATTTCAAATGATAGATATAATAAAATTAATATTCTTTATTATTAAACCCCAGACAACATTAGTTTGACGCGTGTATTGTTTAAAAAGTGGTTCTTGAAGTAACGCATGTAATGGTACAATAGGGTCAGATGATATATCAGAGGAACACTTCGTTAATCACGACTTCGAATCTTAGACGATTTTCGCGTATTTACGTAGGTCATAAACTCTCTCACCTGTACTTGTCATCGGTCCAGGCGCCGCCCAACGCTCCTCCCACGACGAGCCACACCGCCACGCAGAGCACGCACACTAATCCCACGCCCAGCATCCCTGCAAAGACGCTCTTAACCTGCTCCCAGTAACTTCGAAATGTGCTCCGCCGCTGAGAAAAACGTTGGTACCTTAAAGAATACAATTTTTTTTTTTCAAAAAAGCGAGATCTATACGCAAGTCGATATCGTAAATAGATTGTGTAAATGAAGATCAACCTAATCTCGTTATTCAAAATGTAAAATCCTTACCTGATAGCAGGTGTTCGAATCATTTTCTAGCAAGGTCTGACCACATTTTAAATAAACCTAATTCTCGAGATTACGGTGTTCACTCAATCATCTCTACGCGCATAATGATTGTAATAACATGATACTTGCAAACATACTGCGTAAATACAAAAAGGCAGATCGCAATAAATACTCATTTTATGGTCATAAACATTTTGCTGAGATGGGCGTAAAGATACAAGTTTCTATATATACCTCAAAGTTCATCAGACTTTGATAGATCAGAAGGACAAAGAAACCGTGCGCAATCGCTTCTGACCTCGATTCTGCTGGCTCTTCAAGCTAATAATAAGTACAATAAGCACAAACAATTGCATACTTATTTATCACAATATAATGATTAATTCAATATTTAAAAATAAATAAGTGATTACACAACATAAAGTGGCACACGCAGACAAAAATTACATATATAAAACCTTTGCTTCGTGAATCACTAAAGAGTTTTTGGATTAAACTTATTTGGTATTTTTACGGTGTCGTCAACTTTGAAAGTTCCCCCAGCTCCTTGTATGTCTTGATGACACCATGAAGCATAAACACTTCAATTTTAAACATCGATTTGGATCACAGCTCTTGGACACAAGCAACGCTTCCGATAAGATTCGATGGGCTGGGTGTCCGGAAAACATCTGAAGTGTTTTTAATGGCGTTCTTGTCCTCCTTCCACGCAAACAGTGAGCTGATATATAAAATACTGAGTACTTATCAAGTGTCATAACGATTCCATACGTGGCTAAAGATGCCTAGATCATTGCGGTTGGTGGTGACGTACCCGATAAATACCTCTTGCTCAGAGGCTTTTGGCCGTGCCTCTCTGTAGACTGATGCAGAACAATCTTATCAATACGTCTTCTAGTTCCGAAGAGCTTGCTCGTCGCTTGGCCGTGAGGAGATGAGAATTGGGCCTTTGGTTGCAGGCATTACCATCATCTTTGATTGGCATATTTCTGGGCCGTAGTACGTTACGACGTTATTGTCCTGCGTTTTGGTTGCTCTCTTTGTCGTCCCACATCAGTGCTTTTCGGCACAAATGTAGGCAGCTCCGGACAGCGTCGGTAGTCTCGTGCGCCAAAAGCTTATCGTATCTCTAGGCATCGTATTATTAATAACCTAATTCGTCGGGCTCTTATCACCGCCGGTAAGCCAGCTGTACTGGATCCCCTGGTCTCGCGCGCCACGATGGCAAAGGACCAGATGGGATGACTCTGGTTCCTGGAGAGGAGGGTGCGACCAGCTCTTATATGAGATGGTACTTTCGTCCATACACTTGCTCCGTTCCACGTTCAGGGCATTTCGAGATTTACTGGTGCGACCGTAAACCACGCGAAAAACCTCAAATGAAGTAAATATGAATGCCTTAGCATAGTATTTCATAAATGAATCGTTTGGGGTGGAAAAATTAGGGTCTTAGGGATTGGGGCACACAAACTTTTTAGAGAATTATTAAAAAAACTGATGGAAGCCACTTGAAACTTCAAAGCTACTTGAACAAGACTAAGCTACGTAGAGAACTACATGTCACAAAGAATAAGCCTCTCCATCCAGCATGGCAATGCCATTAAATTGCTTGGAACTGTGCTGGATGGGGATGCCTTGGGGCTTTTTTATTGTTAGTATATATAAGTTTAATTTATTCTACTGTTAATTTCTTAGAAATAAAAGAGCAAAATAATTCATGTGTCAATTTGTTGTACTTATGATTAGTATTTTTAGGTAGTTTAATTTTCTTAATGAGTAGGTGTAGTAGTTAGTAGGTGGCACTATACCCATTTAGAAATATCTTTATATTTATTTTGAGCTTACATAAATATCCACTTGTTTTAAAATAATTTAAACTTTATTCAAATTTAAATTATTATTGCTTTAAATAATCACATTATAATCTTATCATTCATTTGTTTATGCAGCTTGCAAATTTTTAATATTTTTAATTCTTTACACAAAGTCTGTCATGAAAATAATATTATGATATTCTTTTCATGAATTATTGAATTAATGAATTTAACTATTATTAAATTACTAGAAATGTTATGAAAAACAAAAATACTTTAGTCATCGATTACCAATACAGAATAATATAATAATGTAATGTATTAATGGTAAATAATAATGTAGTGGCCCTCCACTTAATGGACCAATGAACTGTCATGAAGGTCATGGGAAACTACCGAGCTTAATCAGCACAAGATTGATCAATGTGGAAATTTTTGAGTGAGGCCTGATTCCAGTAGTAGATATATGATGTATATGTGATGATGATATATCAATTTCATTTTGAAAAAGCAAAAAAAATTTTTATGACTCATCAGTAGTTTTATTAAGTATAATGTTACTACTTTTTTATAATTTGATACAGGAGTATATCAAGTACTAAAAAAAATTATAACATGAAAAAAAACTAAAGAGTCAATAAATATAAAGAGGAGTACTTTTACTGTACTTGTAGAAACATAGAAACAAGCTGTGAATGTTGTATTGTCAAAGTTTTATTTTAAGAGTTTCATGACCAACATTAAAGGTAAAAAAAATATTAGTTACCTACAAATAATTTAAATTAAAGAAGTAACATTAAATAATAACCTTGGCTCCCGTGAAGACTCCCCTTCATTTTTTGGTTTTGGAATGATACCACTGAAGAGAGGAGCGCGCGATTTAGCATTACTTTTACCGAACGGCGAAAAGGGGACTTTCGAGTATGCGCTTCCCGTGGGTCCATTTAGCGAAGTTTCCCTTTGTCCTTCAACCTCCCTATCAAATACCTCTTCAAAGTTAGCACCACTCTCGTCTTTAGGCAACTTGAGACTTTCGTAGTAAATTCTATAGTTGATATTATCATTTAGAGACAACAAATCACTTTTTGCACTTGCTGGTTTATCACAAAACTCTTCAAAAGATACTACTTCGTAATCGTCATCTGCTTCATGAGATTTTTCACTTTTACTTTGTACTTTCGGCATTTTGCCTTTGTTCTGTTTGTTATTGTTCAATCCATATTAAAAATAGCATTGGTACATGATAAAAATCGATTGTTATAAAACTGTTTCAGTTTAGATTACAGAGTAAATATGAATGATGTTATGAAAATATAATAAAATAAACAAAGAAGTACATAAAATCGTTAACAATAATTGTTATCAACAAAGTTCTTAATTTCATTTACCGCCTACGAAACTGAGACGCTCTTGGTTTATCAATAGTATTATCTATGATCGCTTTTCAATGCGCCGAAACAATAGTTGTTGCCACTTTATAAACATTTTACTCACTCAAAACTATTGATCATAAAATATATTCTTTAGAAAAATATACTAAACAAGCATCTAAGTAGTTTTTTAAAAAAAGCGACAAGATTCAATAAAAATAATTCGTTACATAAAAATTTCCGTATTTAAAATTACATCATAATTCTCTCTTAACGTTTTATTTTTAACAGCAACAATTTCTCTTTTCAAAAATTAACAAACGTGCAGTTTTGTTAACAAAAAAATCAAAAAAATTTATTATATTTGATTTGAATATTGTTAGCTATAAATTTTTAAATACGTAAGAAATTATTTAGACTATTGACAGTAAAAGATAAATAAAATATGAATATATACCCACGTCTCATTGAAATATAAATTAAATGAGGGTAGTACTTTTATTTTTTGTTTTATAATAGTTACATAAGCGTGGGCAGTATGATAGAATATTAGAACCGAAATAAATAATGGTGAAGTGATAAAAACTAAATGAGCTAATTAATTTGTGTAAAAACAGAGTGTTGCAAGAATATGGATTGGAGAAGCGCAAAGATACTTTTAGCATCGACTGCTACTGTTGTCGTAGCATCTCAATTGGCAAAAAAATTGTTTAGCTATTTTTTTAGTTCAAATAAAACTAACGAAATAGAGGTTGCTAATGAAGACACATCTAGTGAAATTCTGCAAATTAAAAATCGAGAAATAAATGATGTAATTTTATTCTCCGATGACGTTGTTCGACACACAATCAGAGTTTCATCTAATAAAGATTTAACGATATGTGAAAATAGAGAACTTAATTGTTTTAAACTAATTAAATACATTAAATCAGCTCGTGAAACCCTTGATGTATGTATGTATTTAATTACTAGCACTGAAATTACTGAACAAATTATAAGATTAGGGCAAAAACATGTCCTGATTAGAGTAATTGTTGATAGCGATATGGCATATGCTCCACCATCACAAGTTAAAAGACTTGAAGAATACAGTAAGTGTTTAATTATGCACAAATTTAATAGCCAAACCTTATGAGTAATTTATATATGTATGTATGTTGATTTTATTTTAGGTTTTATTCAGGTCCAGACGAACAAACGATCTATATTAATGCACCATAAGTTTTGTATTGTTGATGGCCCAAAAGCAATAAGACGAAAAAATTTGTTGAAAGCACACGCAGAAAAATTAAATGTACATGCAGCTAATTTTCCTAATGAGAGAATGAAACAAATACCAAAAATCAAAAATATTAAAGGCTTCATAATGTCTGGTTCATTAAATTGGTCTACTCAAGCTATGGTATCGAATCATGAAAGTGTTATTGTAACTTCGCATCCAAACATTATAAATAAATTTGAGAAGGAATTTGAAAGTTTATGGATAGAGAATGAACCGGTAAGACATATTTTTCGTTGTTTATATAAGTCTGACTATTCTTAATGTAAAAATTAAACATTTTACAGGCTCTAAAGTCGACATGATAGAAGGAGTTAACGACACGCGTAATCTTGCAGATGTATTACGTGAGTATATTTTAATTTATTTATTTGGTGTTTATAAAAAAGGGCCAAAGATAATAAACACACGGCTAGCTAAGTTTCCTGACTTTTCAACTGTCAGTTAAGTCTTCGTTCATTTCACTCAAAAGTGACAGAAGGCGATCATAGACAAATCCATGTGCACTTCTATTCAATTTCGATCGATCATATGTTTTCTTTGTGTAGTTTTTTCAGCCGCTGTAATTCGAATTGGTTATAATATTAATCACTAATAATTAAATATCAAAGCCAGTTAAGTGTTGATGTATTTAACTACTAAGCACCTGAACTTGAAAATGCTTTAAACATAAAATTTTGTTACTATTTAAGAAGGTGCATTTTTGGTGCACGTGCTTGCATTTTTCAGACGATTTCGTGCAATTTCAGTCGCCAAAGTCTTTAATTACTACATGATTATATGAAGGAATCTTCAAATATTCATCCACTAAAGTTTAAGGCTAGAGTTTCGAGTTTTTTGTGAATAATTCGACTTTAAAACTAGTGCTGGTTGACTGAAAAATTGTCTTATTTGGTTATTTTTTGTGACAGTATTTGCTATGTATATTATCACCAGGATTAGTGCTTGGAAGGATGAAGTGAAAGTGGTACGTACATTTTTTTTTAATGAATTCTGTTGAGTTTATAATAAAAAAGTGCTATTCTTTGACATTCCAGAAAGGTCATTGTGAATTTATTTTACAAAGAATTGTTAACACCAGTCAGTATACTTTCTCACTTTTTTTTCATAATATTTTCAAATCGATATATAATAATGTAATTTATCACATTCATCATAAGATAAAATAATTTAGAATTACTATCCAACTAATAATACATGAACCAAATTTTGAAAATTTAATCCATTTCAAATATAGATAACTCTGTATTGTAGGATAAAACAGTTTTTGTTCTGAACTAGATAAGTCATATTTCAAAAAATAGTCATTCTTACTTTATGTACATATATTTAAAATGAATGAATGAATTTATTAATTGAATGTTTATAGCAATTATGTAATAATAACACCTTGTAGAGTTTGAACACTTTCAAAATGTTATATTTTAATTAAAAAAATATGGTGTTTATATTGAAAATCAATGATGAAATATCTTAAAACATTGTTTGTTAATTGATCTTTAAAACAGATTTACATAGATTCATTCATACTACGCTTTTAATATTAATATGACAGTAGGGTTGTTTAAATTTCATAGCGATTGGTATTTTATGAATAAAACGATGTACCTAAACTTTTTAGTTTCATTTACTATTTATATAGTCATCATCATCATCAATAGCATATGATCATCTACTGCAGGATGTTGGTATACTTTTTTATACAAGTTTATTTTTATGTAAAATCCAACTTTTTTTTATTTCAATATTAAGTTTTTTATCTATTTTTTAAGAAAATAAACTACCACATTTGTTACATCATCTGACAAAATAGACAAACCACTATAAGTACCACTCATGTTATGTTTTCTTGTTTTTTTTTATTAAAGAATTAATTATTGACAATTTCATTGTTTCAGGCGAATGCAAGAATGATGCAATGGCTAAAGTGCAGTTGTGAAACATGTGCAATATGTTATTTAGTGTATATAAAAGAGATAAAGTGTGCCAACTGTAAATTTAAAACATGATCATTGTAATATCCGTCCTAAAAATATTTAAAGGTATATTTTTTTTGTTTTGAAAGTGTTTTAAAAAGTGGGCTTTGGATGCAGTGTTTTAGTGCTAGATGTCGCTTTTGGAGTTGTCGCTGTGCAAGTGTGGACATAGTTCCGCTATACGTCGTTAGATGGCGTTGGTAAGTACTTTATGACATACCAATTATGGCGGCATCTGTGGTCGAAAAGCCGCTCATGTAATATTGTGTAAGTTGGAAAAAACCATCGAAAGAGGGCAGTTAATTGTTCTTACATAAATTCTACTTACAAGACAAACAAGAAATAGTAATTAACGTTAAAATTTTCTAAATTTATATCGTTAAGTTTTATTATATCGAATAATTTATTTTATTAGTAATCTGTGAGTATGACATAGTCATAGCGTTTCGCTTCATTCTTCTTAATGCGAACTAAAAAGGAATGGAATAGTCTGAACTCCGTCCAGGTATAACGTTGGGTGTATTTAAAAGAAGTGTTAAAACTCGCCTAGGATTTTACCACGTCAACTATATTTCCGTTTATGAAGTAGCACCGTAATCAAGCCGTGTAGTACGTAAAAACTATTAAATTACCATATTCTTCTATATCGTATAATAATTTAATTAAAAACGCGAAGTATAAGCGCGTGTGAATCGTGATGAAATTATGATACGCATTAGTGATTCAACGCTGAACCTCCTTGAACTTGGGGCGTTGCTACTAAAAAATTTAAAACATTTCCCGTGCCGGTGGGCAATTTGAATTCGACGGACGCGGTGATTGATTTGAATTCGAGCAATGACACATTACATATGCGTTGCTATTTGAATATGCAAATGTACGTAAGGATGTTGCGTAATGTGCCTTAATGGTGCCTATTAGAGTTATCAAGAAATGAACCAAACAAACCACAACCTGTACAGGCCATAAATTAAAAAGAAGTTATAGAAAATGTAGTCATTAATTATTTTAGACTAGTTATTCCCGGATTTTTTGTTAGCTGTAATAAAGCATAAGTTTTGAAATTTGTCAGAAATATCTTTGCCCGGCGGCAACTCGCTGCCCTAGGCCTCTTCCCATTATTAACAGCCCAGCGATTCCCTTCGGGGAAGGAATTTTGTTAAATCCGTTCCCAGCTGACCTATAAATGGCAGAATCAATATCTCTACCAAATTTTGAGTATTTACGTCTAATAGTTTCGAAGATCTTGTGACGAGTCAATGATTGTCTAGATAATTCCTTTTTTGATATCGATAACGTCACATTAGGCAGTACTAATAATCGTTGTTATTACTCTGTAATGTTTTCGTTGGACTTCATGACATAGCAATTTAAATTTGTCAGTAGTAAACTACCTATAGATCACATTGTTACTTTGTTCGATGCTCTGCATTTATAAAATAAACGATATTTATCATATAAGCAAACTTATCTAATTAGATTTTACAAAATTTTCATAACCTATGCAAATGTATATCGTATAAGAATTATCTAGATACGATCACTGAATTAAACTAGTTAGATATTAGATGAAGCTGGATCATCATATAACGTAAATAACTGGTGCAAATATTACCTTAATTTCATAAGGTCTATTTACTTCCTTCGTGCCAGTTAACATCGCAGTAACAACCGGCATCCTCTCTGATATGGAGTTTTCCGGTTCGATCACAAGATAACATGTGGAGTCTGATTCGTGAGAGGATCTTCATTCGCTTTTCTATTTACCACCGTAGTAAAGTTGTTAATATACAAGAGACTGAGTATTTTGGGTGGTGGTATGCCTTCGCTACTTATAATCCCAATTACATTTATCGATGACGTTGGCCAAGTGCGGGTTGGCGGATGTCGAAAGCCGTTGTTCTTGGAACATGCCGGTTGCCCCACAACGTTTCCCCTTCACCGAATATATGTAGGTTAAAATGATTATTGATACGTTTTTTAATAATGTGTAAATGTTTTCAAGCAGCGTCCATCGGCGGGTAATGTCTGGAGATTAGTATATTTAGGCCACACAGTATTATATTACGCCGTAACAATAGATATGCGGTTCATAAGAAGCAATATATCATGCCTTATTATCAAGATTAGACTGGATTTATTTCACTTGTTAGGTTTCATTGAAGGAACAAAGCGTACAAAGAACTTTCGTGGGTGGGGTAACAAGGAAAATTTCTTCATGTAATACTAAATTATTACGACACAATAGAAAATATTTAGCAAGTAAGCAGGATAGTAGTTTTCGCCATAACATAACGTCGTAATACTTTTTTCTGTCTAAACGGACTCTAGCTTTTTATTGCTTTTGTTGAAATATACTTAGAATTTCAGTTTTGTTCTGATATCAAAATCTTTCTGTATCTAGGTTTATAGAGACAGTTGAATTTTTTAAAAGACCTAATAAACGTACTAAATATACGAGACGTATTTAAGCATCACCAATCGAATCTATCATTGAAGTGTAGTAAAAGGCGACTAAGATGTGAAAAATGTGTTTAAAATTGATGAAGCCTATTTTCAGTAGGGCATAAAATTGCTGAAGTGATGATAACAACGCTACATGGAATGTAGATGTGATAGATGTTAGGCTTTTATTTGTATTAGCTTCTCTAACCTTTCTAGTATTTACTAGAATCCTGCTCTTACCAAATGAAGTCTTGATGTATGAGCAATTGAATAATATTGTCTATAGATTTATTCAGATTGACAGAAGTCCACGGAGGTCCAAGATAGAGGGGATTTTGTAAATCTCGTTTTTGATAGTTTCATAGTACTTAACAATGCTGGATTTCAATTTTAAATATCCTTTCTGCTTTCTTTATCAGATAGTACCTTATGTGGCTTTGTATAGAAAAGAATTTGTATGAAAATATTCGTCTGATACCTTTAATAGGGTATCGACTCGTTTAACTATTGGCCTTTAGGAAATGTGGACTATGAAAAGCAAATTTTTATCTTTGAAAACCTTAAAGTTTTCACTTATTAACTCCGACCTGTGTAAACTGTTTCAACATCATTCCGTCGTTGCGCAACATATACGCAAACGGTTGAAATTTTTTATTAACTCGTATAGGTAAATAATTACTTAGCAAATAACATACACTCTAATTACAATAGAAGTGGAACAATCGACGAAAGTAAAGTGCAAGTGCAAATTGCGATCGATTGCTAAACAATTTCTGCGTGTGTGTTAATATTGTGAAATAGGTGCGCGCAGTGATCGTGTACATTTTTTAGTTCCCACCTCCGCCGCTAGGTGGCGTTAGTTGTATGTAATTTGAATAGTATCCGTTTCCAGAACGGATTCACCGAAAGCATGTTGCCTCAAAGTCATAATACAGCGGACAGTAATAAAAAACCTCCATGGTCATACAGAAGTACTTGCCAATTATGATAAACAGTTTTAATAGTATATAGATAAGCGTTATCAATATTTAACGTTAGTGTTTTATCGCGCTCGTTCCACGCTAGATATCGAGAATCATCTTATCGTATTGTAATAACACGAAAAGGTTACTAAAAAGGTTCACAGCACTGATTAGTATCTCGCAACACCTTGGCCGTTATCTTATACCAACACAGTGAAAGAATTCTCGACGGTTCGATGATAACCATTGTTTACACAAACTGCATGCAAAATCCGATACTTATTATTGTTAATTAACAATAAAAATATAATATAATTATAATAATTATGCCCCACGTCGTCTTCCTTGGCGTCGTTCGCTGGAGAATCTATATTTATTATATACGTGGATATGTATACAGAGTGAAAGGTAATAGGTGTAAAAGATCTAGAGAGCCTAAGTATAGCTCGTATCCTATCTATCTATGTATGGAATACCCCATGCAGAAACAATGGTTCTGGAGTTATTTTTTTAAATATTTTTCAAAAAATTCCCGATTTTCTAGGAAAATATTCGATGATTTTATTTCTTACTTATTTCTACACAAACTTTAATGTAATAATTATTGTTTAATCATTGTTTTATTAAATTAAATTAATAATCATCACTTAGAGGCTAAAACTTTTTCATTAGGTTTTTTGAAAGTCGTGATAGTAATAAATAAGGCGTCGTACATACAATTTTATTTAATCTTAAAACGAAATTTTATTTTAAAAAAATACGTATAAAGCACATAGATAAGTACCTGACTTCAATACATATCTGACAAGGTATAAGAAAGTACATAAAGTAGAAAAAAAAAACCCTTTTTAGGTAATGAGTCAGTACGCATTTAAAATTTAACTAGTTCCGCGGGCGAACGTACGTTGTCGTTGTCTTCTTAATTGTGATTAGTTTTTCTTTTCCATACAAAATAAATTTAATTTCAATAGCGGATTACGGTATTTTCTATTGTTATGGATTTAGTGAGGGAAATTCTTTACAAGCACCAAGAGAACATCAACTACGTTTTCCAAATCGTCACCTACCAAGTCAGGGAAACTGGCAGCGTTCAGCAGAGGCGACGTGATGCAGGTAGGCCACGCATCTATGATACTGAAGAGGAAGAAGGAATCATGGACCATTTTGTTATAGACCCGACTAGACTAGACTCCTGCCGTTTTATGATGCATGCGGATTTGGAAAATAATAATTTTCACACCAAAATATTGTAGACTGATGAATCGGAAGTTTGACAGAGACAGCATAACAAGTTTTCATAATAGTCATTATAGTGCTCTGCGAGGTGAAAATCCTAACGTGATTAGAGAAGTTCATCAGCGAAGATTCTCCGTAAACGTATGGATGGGCATAATTCACACTTAAACTTTATGTACTTTCTTATACCTTGTCAGATATGTATTGAAGTCAGGTACTTATCTATGTGCTTTATACGTATTTTTTTAAAATAAAATTTCGTTTTAAGATTAAATATAATTGTAAGTACGACGCCTTATATTTTACTGTCACGACTTACAAAGAACCTAATTAAAAAGTTTTAGCCTCTAAGTAATGATTATTCATTTATTTTAATAAAACAATAATTAAATAATAATTATTACATTAAAATTTTTGTAGAAATAAGAAATAAAATCATCGAAATTTTTTCTTAGAAAATGGGAATTTTTTTTGAAAAATATTTAAATATATATTAATGAATAGCTCCAGAAGCATTGTTTTTGTATGGTGTATTCCATACGTAGATAGATAGGATACGAGCTATACTTTAGCACCTTATAGATCTTTTACATCCTGTATATACATGTATTCATCATTATATCTGTGGAACCATAAGGACGAATTGAAATTTAGTAGGAATATTGTTTTTGCCGAGCATAGATCAGCTAAGATTTATACAATGCTGATTTGACCAAATTTTACCTTCAAAGGGAGTTGTGAGGTGTTACGGCCAGAAATGCTGGGGGGAAACAGCTTATATATAGGTTAACTTTAAAATTCTTGAGACATAATCAAAAACTGTCTAGATGTTACAGATTTAATTGGAATGGATATAACAAGTAACGAGATCATGGCAAAGAAAGTTTTCAATATGAAAAAAAAGGTGGGTGGATATAGAAGTAGGTAGGCATTGCCCGAAAGAGGTATCGATTGACAGTGACTGAGTGTGTACGAAGATGAGAAGTATTTAGTTCATCGTCTGCCATTGGAAGCTCAGCACCGGGTATAAGAGTCGGAAAAACATCTCCCAGAGAAACTACTTACAGCCACTTTCAAGCAATATGCTTTAACAGTACGAGACTCCTTTGGACGAGACCTGTGACCTAGGAATCTTTTCACATTTGTATAGAACGCGTCGATCACACCAAGTGGTATAAGAACATAAAAATTCCAACTGTTTAGAATTAACGGATGGCTTTGTTATATCGAATAAATTATATGTACAAGAGATCTATATGCATCATTGCACGTCCATCGGTTTACATGATGATGAGGACGGCTTCTTTCACCATATTTGTTTTACGATATGTTTTTATCAAAGCACTAAGCCATTTTGGTATATATAACCATATGTGTGTATAGACTAACTTGGAGGCGCCACTGTGTAGACGTTAATAAGCAATAAGCAGAAATAATATTGAAGTGAACTTTTGAAAAAAATCCCCTCGATAAATTACCAGCACAACAAAAGACCGAGCGTTATAATTACGCCGGACGGACAGAAAAAAAAAAGATTGCACCTATTGGTACGTGGAGCTAGAAACAATATGGAGTGGGCTATGAATATTAAGGGTCCGGTGTAAAGTTCTAGGAAAGTGTTGAAGCGACTGCAGGCAGCAGCGCGTTTGTGTAGTTCAGCCGCTCGCATGTAAACTGCGCATTAGTGCTGTGACGGTAGGGGAAAAAAATTACGATTCTATGCTTTGGAGCTAAGGCCGTGTGCACACTGGGATTATGTAAATGTAAATCGAAACATTTAATGTGCGTGTTCATTTACCGACACCTTTATCGATCGCGAAATATGGAGATCCACGTTTCAACCTGTCGGTTTCCACTTCTGAATGCCTTTCCATTAGATTTACTGTGCGGTCCGAGAAAAGGTACAGGATATGACTTAGATCGGAAGAAAACTCAAGAAATTAAAATTAAATTTTTGATTTCCTCTTTTTTTTCTGAATGTATTAACCTGGCCCATCTATCTGTGCTGAAATGAGAAATACAATCAATTTACGTTTATCCTTCATATGTAGCTTCTATGTAATATTGTTTAACTATTAGGTTAAATATTTATGTTAAAATATTCGCAATAATGTTTAGTTTAGTTATATATAAATATATTGATACAATGTTGTCTTTGCGCGGCTTTGTCAACCTATGAACATCTAGATTCATTTACGAGGAATGAAAGATAAAACGTCATGTTTACTACTGTTGTTTAGTTTTTAAATTTGTCTACGATTCATATTTAATACTAAAATTAGTACGTGTAAGAATTAGTATATGTAAGAACTCAACAGATGACGCCACCACAAACAATAGATCGCGCTTTCATGTACAATAACGTAAATACATATAACGTTCGTACATTTTTGTTTACACAGACTCGGGTCACTAAGTCGTTACGGAGTATTCAATTGTACCCATCAACTGGATCTCTCCGGATCTTCGTAATACTGCTATACTTAGTGACTTGCTCTGTACTTTAAATCGCTTTATCATTATCAATATAGTGCTGATATTGCTGCGTTCCTTGTCATTCACCAGAGACCCGCACCCCACATCGGTACCTCCACATATGTTTAATAAATGTTCAAATTTAATTATTAAAAAAAAGCTAATATAAGTTAATGATCGTATCATGAACGTCAAGTCAAACAAATGAGATCATAAAGTGGAAAGCGCACAAACAGATCTCTTTAACATAAACAATAATATCGTTTCGATAAACTCATCAATGGATCTCCAGCTTAACCCTCCGCGTCGTGACTCACTTAGTTCACCATATTATATTGTTTTTTTTTTTCTTAATATATTTACAAACAAAGCCGTGTAAGGGTTAACAGCACCGGACGCGGCGGGCGCATATGGAAATAACGCATCGAAAGGAAGTAGGGAAATAAAGGAGCCACCGGCTCACAATGGGTAGCGAT
Organism: Ornithoptera priamus; assembly: GCA_029034505.1. Classification (NCBI taxonomy): domain Eukaryota; kingdom Metazoa; phylum Arthropoda; class Insecta; order Lepidoptera; family Papilionidae; genus Ornithoptera; species Ornithoptera priamus. The sequence continues at coordinate 1,618,747 of JARDWD010000685.1, forward strand.
ATTAAAATGATTAGGAACGATTAAAACCCTTGACTCCTTGGAAGGTCAATGGAAAGGATACCCGGGTTCGAGGGCCGGCGGTGGCATATTTAGTATTCTTATGCGTGAGTAATTGTTTATTGCAGCGGATCTCGATCGGACGTCGACAGATTAGCTTGCCATTAAATATTATTATATCCGAGATCTATGTACATCAGTTGATGTATGTCAGCTTCCGATAATGTTGATGCTTCTTTACAATCAGTCGAACTTGTTATTACTATTTACCCTTACAAAAATACATAATATTTGAGCACCCTCTGCGACTCTCTAAACTCGAATAACTGCAGCTAATAGGACTTAAATGCAGTATTGATATACTTCAAAACCTTAATAAAAGTACGAGCTGTAATATGTGACATAAGTCCGCTGTAATCACATTTCCGAGCATAACAGCATAATAAGCTTATTGGTTGCGACACATTCTTCATTGCTATATAATACAATTTATGGCCGTTCATAATAATATTTGTCTGTGCCGGTATATATATATATATATATATTCACTTATTCTTATAATTTACGATCAATTTGTAAAAGTGCCCAAGTTTATGACGCTTCCAAAGGACGTGCGTATAATGTCTGAGCGGCTCTCTTCCTCCCTTCTCCCTTTCGTAACCCCCGGCAGCCGCAATAGAAATGCTCCGGATTCTCACTGTTCAATAGATAAATAATTCAATTTCATCTTTTCTATAACAGCGCCATCACCTGCGTTTACTTTGAAGAATAAGTGAGGGAAAAAAAAACACAATCCGGCAATATTTGGCGTCTCGTTACTCAATGTCTTGTGCTTATTGTGTTTTTAAGACGCCATTGTCTGTCGCTGGCTCCCCCCAGTTCGGCGTGCTACAATTAAAGCCTTATTCGTTTACTCATAAAATGTTTTGTTGGTCGGTCCAACTTTGTAGTTTACTACATTTCGGTACCGCTTCCGCTTAGCCAGGTGCGTCGACTTATTCGAGTTTCGAGTCTAGCATTGTCCCCGTCTCCTGGTTCACTTTCTTTGCACAATGGATGCAAGATTTGCACAAAAACTTCACACACAAAAAGGGGGACTTTGGTATAACGGGTAGGTTGACGGCGGTACCTATGTATCGGGTGTCCTAAAAAAAACCCGTGTGCTAATTTAGTTTTTATATGTAAACGACACCGTTCAAGATGGAGGAAAAATATTCACAGATATTTTTTTCACTCCACTGCAGCATTTGTCTTAAGTAGTTGCGTGCGGTGTTAACTCAGATTAATGCTTTATATTGCTATGAATTCGTTTTGAACCGGATATGCAGTTCTTGGTGATAAGTGATGGAGATAAGTTCCAGAATGAACTCTTACACCTACAGATCACCACATAAATGGCCGGGATTTTTGATACGGTTACATATATATACAATTGTTCACTGCTACAATCCTTCATAGATTATATATGATGATGGTGATGCAAAGATCAATCATTACTGATTGCTAAGTATTATCTTGGTTAATCTAGCTTCGAATAATATATTCGAAATCCAAGTGTTTTATTACAACTTGATTGTGCAGCAAACGAGCAGAATCTGTCAAGACGGTTACAATTGAGAAGAATGTGGCAAGGTATGCATTTATTATTGAACGAATCAATTTCCTTTTGAAAGGTAATCGAAAGTGGCTTAAGATTCAGCGGTTGGAAGATGACTACCTCATTATTTTAAGAAGTGAATATAACATATGTATGAAGAAGTTGTTTCAGAATCTTTACAAGATACGTGTGAGAGTCGTCAAAAACTTTCCGTGCTGATCCCCAACACAATTGCCGATGAGAAGGCGTCGACCGACGAATTTTATCAATGGCGCGTCCTAAAACAACAATTTGTTGGAGGATTTCTAGGGATCTGTTTATTTTACGAAATGAAATTTGGACCTTTTAATTTTTTGCCCGTGTATAATACTTCCTGCTTTTGGATGTTTCCCAGTAACGATTAAGCACCGTTTAAAGTTTTTTGGGGTTGTCACCTATTTTAAAATTTTTAACCTTTACAAAATTATTTAATTTAAACAGTTCAATGTTTTACTTAATTATATTTAAACATGTACTATATATGAATATAAATGATAATGTATCTTATATCAATGAACTTTTTATAACGATTCAGATTTCACTTTATAAGTATCTTTGGCAGTGCTCATTAAGATTAGGATGTACGATCTGTATGAATAAATTCCTGCTTAACATGAATAATATCTACAATTATCTTAAATGGTACAAATATTTACTAGAATCTAAGAATTTTTAATTATATATTTTATATATAATTCAGCACACTTGACTTATGAAAGTATGAAAAACGAAAGATTTTAGATTTCAGTAATTAACTTAGTCTGCTGTAACGTATATCGATTTCGACCTTTATCTATAAACTCCAAAGCTAAATGCATTGATCTATTTTTTTTTTAATATGATCTCAACGATATTTTCTTAACTGTTAAAAGTGTTCGGCTAATTATGCATGAAGGTGATTGATTTTGAAAGTATTAATAATATAAAAGTGCCGGCCCTGATTGTTTGCACGTTTATTCTATCTCCACCACCCACGTAGCTTGCTTAATGCAACATATATGATGAAACATAGCAACCTAGTACTGGCTGCGGTCTCGTTTCTATTCATCTGTATCCTAGATTTAGATTGTCTGCAATTGAATCTAATTGTTGAATTATATCAATATGTAAATTTTATTATTTATAAAATAAATCAGTGGGACGTATCATACTGTTAAGATATTCTCGTAACATCAGAAATTCAATAGCATCGAGAGTGTTTAAACTTAAGTACAGTAATGTTAGCTCTCAAATGTATAACTGGAGGAATAGAGGCTTCTCTGGTGCTTGCTCTGACGATTTATGGAAAAATTCCTACCTCCTAAGGATAAAAAAAAAATACGATGACATCTAGGATGATTTCTCATTACTCCTGTAATTTAATTTATGATCTATGGTGTTCTTAACACTGCAACAGCACCATTTGCATAGTCGTATTAACAGCGGCGGCAGCGTTTGCGTAAGTAAATCTTCATCAGGACGGACTGATGGTAAACCAGGAAAACGTTCTCAACGGAACTTCCCTATCACTATTTCCTCATAAGTATAAGTAATACTTGTGTGATTGTAGACATAGTTATAAGTGTCGTAACCTTTTATCTAAGTTCATGTAATAATGTTATATGTTAATCTACTGTTTACTTACAATGATACCATTTGATGCAATATTTTATTTTTATTATTATACGGAATCTCGGAAGATTTACCCACGTCTCTGTATATGGCTTTTCAAAGCCGTTCCATCTACTTACGTATCATGTTCCGGTCGTCTCCTCTATCTCGGTTTACTCCTTTAGCTATCTTGAGTAGAGTAGAGTAAATATTTCCGTCCATTTTTGCCTAGTTTCATCGCGTATACATAGGCAGTATTAATTCGATATCGTGTTTCTTGCAAATAGGATCGCCCTATACGTTTGTCTTGTTTGTTGCTTGTTCTGTTTGTGGTCAGACAGCATGCGGTTGGTTTGGTCACAATTTAACCAGAACAACGTTTGGAGTTTAGAATGTAAGCAACTGGTACGGTCTGCGTTGTGTCTAGACGAATTGTTTAACCGCGGACTTAGCTAATTGTACGAGTTAAACTTTAGTTCTTTTACTTTAGGATTAGGATAAGAAATCGGTGTTTGTTAACAAACTATACATATTTCCGATATTTCATTTTTATTATTGACATATTTCGATTACAGCGTACGATTACGAATATACGTATACATTGTTCTTACTGTTGCGATCTAACAATGACTGACAACAGATTGTCAATAAATTTCAATTCAATTTCAGTCAGCAGAAGATATAAATAGATTTATATAGAAAAATATGATTCCTCATCGGATGAATAAAATTTTTAACAAGGATTGAGGATATTTGATAATAATGAAAGCATGGGAGCGAAACAACACTAATCACCGCGCTGTATTACCGGTCCGATTCATGCGCTAGACGTTTTATTCTAGACAATTATCTGAGCTATTACAGTTCCTCAGCTTGCAATGGATACTGCAAACTAAGAAAAACGACCGCGTGGTAATGTGGAGGAAGTTCTTTTTGCTTAACATTAACGCCGGCGCGTTGAAAGTCGGCTGCTTTGATGTGTTGCCCATTAGATTCGAACCTGGACTGCTCGGATGCCGCGAGCGTCTCGCGCGCCGGTGCGCTACAGGCCGGACCGTATAAGTCGCACGTAAAAACTCACTGGCAACACGATATCCTTAGTCTACGTCTCCGCAGAAGCATAGTAGCAGTGTTTACTTCTTATGATACACGTATGGTGGTTACGGATATACCAGTAACGAGGACTTATTGAAAGCTTTGTTGCTTATCTTTCATGACGTGAGGTTATCGGATCATGAAATTGAATCTATTTCACTTTTTTTTCGATGAAAACATACTAAAATGTCCCTGTAATATGATAAGGGATTACAATGTTTTCACCGCCACCCTAATTACGGAAAGCTTATACATGCACTTTAGTGATTTTCTAAACTCGAGCTTTCGATGAAGGCAAATACAGCGAGGAAACTGTTATATCACTAGAACAATAATTTTTTAAGATTTTCTACTTCCACCAACTTCAACACTGCTAGCCTGATGTATTGATCCTTGGCTTTAATGTTTAGAGATGTGGCAGTTGTTTGATCGGCTGTTTAGAGGTGTTCTTCATTTGAAAGTCAAAACCAAAATACAATTTTTGGTTCCGGCTATGTATGTAGAGTATTATAAATAGAATACAACCGCAAAGTTGTGTTTATCATTTTGACACAGTTCCTCATCGCGCTTATCGACTGAACAGATTATATATCGCATCACGTTGGTGTGATAATACTGTGATAATGTATCAGTCTAGAATGAATGCAGATACAGCGATAACATAGTTTTGACAGTGTTTGACTTTTTACATACATAGCTATCCTTTTATCTCAACAGAAGCGCTGTATCAAGATGAGATTAATAGGGATATAAGGAATGATGCTATGGTGGGAATTAATTATTGTCCAATTCTGCCCTGTAGTCTCGGGCTGTTAAGAATAAGACAGGTAAATCTTGCCTTTCGTAGAAAGCGACCAAAAAGGTTTTTGGACTCTCTGTATGTCCCGTCTTAGATTACCCATTAAGCGAACCCAGAGTGCACCTTAAATATTATGATGGACTTGTCTTTGTTGTAGGATAACCTACAAAATTTAACATATTATCGCCTTCTGCATTAAGAAACAGGGTCTTCTTTGAAGACCCTTCCCTTCCTCTCGACTAAAAAACGTATTATTTCTTTGCGGAGAAGACGGCTTCGGCGGTTATGTTACCTTCAACTGACTTACTGGCGGCAGATCTTTGTTGTTGGAGGCTGTCGAGATAGGTGCCATTGCGCCTCTTATTTCTGCCGCCAAACAGTAGTGTGAAAACATCACTGTGTTGTAAAGGGCGCTCTAGCTATTAAAATTACTGGGGTAACGAGACATAACATCTTTTGTTTCAACTCGACGAGCGTTATTGGCGCTGTTTGTATCATCCTAACTAGCGCCACGTTTTTATGGACAGACGTATCACTTACCATCAGGTGAACATCTCTCTCGTCTCGGCGCTTCGTCGAATAAAAAATAAAAAGGATAGCATCGCACTTTTGGTTCTTGGAAAGGCTCGTTAACTGTTGGTGTTCTTTCATATGAAGTGTGAAATGACACATCATAATGGAGATAAGCTGAAGTTAATGAAAAATTGTTGTCTGCGAAGGGTGGACGAGTTTAAATGACTAACTAGATTTTGATCTAGTTTTTTTTTGTGTTTGGTGTCTCGATCGTATATACATTTTTATCGAGTGTTTTAAAATTTTAATTTACCATTGTGTATTTATGAACACCACTATATTTGTACAATACCTGGTGTCCATTAATTATGATACGTTCGCGAGGGTACGTATGAGACTGGTTATACTTATTTCTCCATTTAAAGTAACAATTTGTAGATTATTAGCTAGCTTAAACATGTCGTATATTTTATTTATAGATGTCGCATGACACAAGTTGTTAACGTCACACATCTTGGGCTCAACGTTTCTTATATATGTACATTGATATTTATGTATACTGTTGAATTTTATTAAATAAGAGAAAGTGGTGGTAATAAAGATGTTATACTCTACAAAATGTGTATTCGTATCTATTCGAAAAGCTGCATAACCTATTATTGTTCTCTCTTCGCCCATTACATAGTTTAGATCCTAGATATCGCGATTTCTAACGGAATCTTTATCAAGGTCTATCTTTATAAGATCCTATTAGATCACTATCGGCCAATTGGTCTACCGCATATCTGTATTATTTTAATGAAATCCGATATATTAAAGAATCCGCAAGCTATCAAAAACAAAGTTTCAATTCCATAACTGTATCCTACTCTTTTGTTTGGTGATGAAAAAATAACGATATGATCGATACACCACACACTCGCCATCGAGCGGGATACGTACGGATGCCCGACACGTCCTCCTCATCACAACGCGCCATCCCCGGGACAATTTAACAAGAATTCTTTAAAATCGTTACCCCGCCCGAGCCGCCACCCTTGCAAATGGAATTTTCTAGAATCGCCGCGAACGGCGCTTATGTAAGTGGCAAAGTTTAAATGGCCCGCCCTGATATATCCTATTTGGAAGTTCCCATTTCGCCTCGATGTCTTTGGTAATACGCAGCGAGAATTTTCTTTCCATATACAATAAAAGCAATATCACACATTCTCATTACAAGTATTTCCTACAAGAAAATCTAGTATTTATTTCTAAGGATATGAATATTGTCATAACTTTAAGTCCTGTCCACTCTTCTAACTATAAGTACCGAGGGATGGTTCATGGTGTCTAACATTTTGAATATCCGAACTTTGCCAACTGTAGATTAACCATTTTTTTTGAAAAATTAAGGCAAATGATTAATCAGAATCCACTTCAGTGTGCCCTTTTTCGCGTATGGCTAGTGGCATAAATTTATGGTACGCGAAAGCCTTCGTGACTTCACATCGTTGCTTAAAAAAAGAGATAAATCAGCCGGAGCCAATTAAAGTGAGCCGACACCTTGCGACATTGTCAGTGTTACACCAGGTCTACTCTGCGAATTCAAATATATCAGCGAGCATTAAATATTAATGGTGATCGTTAGCGTGCAAGCGTCTAGACGGGAAGCTAGTTGTAAAGTTTTTTTTTTCTTTAAGCGCGGTATAATCCGCCGTTGACCCCCTCCGGCCGAGTTTAGGTCGGCGGCAGACTAACGACTTGTTGCATTGTGGCAAGTTTCAGTTGTTAGCCGGGCGCACTCACTCACATATTGTTAACCAAGTTTTCTCCATTCAAACGGAATCTCTTTTTTCTCTTAAATTCGTTGAGATTGTTACTAATTTGTTTAAAAGTTCGTAATTGTACACGATGCGATTTGAGACGCTGGATCGATTATGTTCTTTGTGAATGATAACATCCCTGGGAAACCGATTTTAAAATGAAATATCTGAAATTTGATATTTACCAACCCGCACTTGAATAACTTGGCTTTGACTTTCCATACGAGAGCCTGGAGTTCCAGTAGTGGGGTCGTCATGTAGGACTGTTATTTATTATCGTAGTAAACATTATATTAATTTTAAAATTATGTTATTGACTTCTATCGCTTTTCGCTCATTGGTCGTACTTAACAAGTGGTGACATTATTTTGGACATTACATATGAACTTTTGCCACTTTTCCTTCCTAATTGTCTGTCTGGTATACTGCGGCCTTTACTTGGAAGGGTGAGAACCGGTTCACAAAAATTCGTTTCTGTCGTATATACATTTGCCAAGAAGATCCGACTACCCTCGTCCCGAATCCGAAATGTGACGGGCCTAGTGGCAAATTGTATTATATATCATTGGGTTTTAGATAAGGGAAGACTTATGGGGCGCACCTTTACCCCTCGTTCGTTGGTTTGCTTAATCGCAACGGTGTCTTTTAAATTTTTTTGTTTCATTTTACGTTTCTTTTGATAAGTTATTTTTAATTTTTTAAAATTTCATTACTTATCTGCACACAGCTTGATAGTGAAATGTTAGTTTATTACTTCTTTTATTATAGATGTATTAGAAAGAAGCGACGATACGAACGAGTCCAGCACCTGATGGTCAAGTGATACGTCTGCCTATAATAACGTGGCGGTGATTCTAATGAAATACACTGCACCACGTTATGCTCTTCGTAATAAGATATGAGATGTTTCAAGTAGCCTCTTAATTTCAACTGTTACAACGCCTTTCAAACCGGAGCCCAGTAACATTTGTACGCTACTGTTTGGCGGTAGAAATAGATACTGAGTTGGTATATTAATCGCCCCCGGCAACAGAGACCTACCTAACAGGCCGTGGATTCGGGTCCACGAGCCTAGTGTCATACAAGCTGTAAAAGTAGCATGGCTTGCAGCGCTAACATCGTCAGGAATCTAGCTAGAGACCTACCACTAGCAATCATTTACAGTATATTCAATTTGTTGTGATTTACAATTCTCCGTGCAAATGCTACAGGTTTCTATTTTTAATATTTTCTTAGTGCACTTTTCAATGTTGTCTTCGCTACTTTCATTGTAACTATCGTGATCACGGGAATACATTCACAACCCTCACCAGCTGGTGAATATCCCAGCAAACTTTCAAGGAGTGAACACGTTCACATTTTCCTCTTCTTTGATTCATGAATAAGGTACGATGAACTGAGCAACATATTGTGATAAAATGTAATAAAGAACGAGGATAGGAGTACGATTTGGGTTGAGTTGGTAGTGCACGTGCCTTTGAAAGCCGTTCCAGCTTAACCACAAGGGCGGTCGTTACGATCGACCATTACGAATAAAATATTGTACGGCGGTTCAGCGATTTAAATACAAAAAAATACTCTTAATTAACACTGGATCATTTAAACTCCTCCACGCTCCGTTAATGCCTTTCTTCTTACCGACGACTGCTGGCGTCCACTTTTTTCGTTTCTACCTTCTGTCAAATTTATGTGACGGCACTGTGATATAATCCTTACTGCTCTCATATATAGAGCATTATTGCGTATAACGTTCAGTTCGGGTCGCTAATCCTCAAACTGTGCTTGTGCGATTTGGTCTAGTTAACTTTACAGTGTTATGCAATAAAATAAGTGGTATAATTTAATTAGGAATTCCTAACTTACGTTAGATAAATATAAACTTTATAACTTTATTAAGCATAATTGCAACTTACTGGAACTTTTCGGCGTACATGTAAAAGATAAGATTTTTTTTTCAAAATTTTTTGTTGGATGACTTTGTCAGTACATATGATCTTGCAACAAACCACTGGTTTTACATAGAGTATAGTATACGTATACACCTTCGTATGTATGTACAGATTAGATCTCTCTCTCTCTATATATATATATATATATATATATGTGTGTAGATTTTTTTTCTAATTATATTTAATTTTTAAATTTTGTTCATAAATGTCATATCAATTCCATCGTAAATTACAAATTGTGATAATACACTAACTTAAAAGTTATAAAGACTAATATTATTCTAAGCTACTCTAAATTCGTCAAAGACATGTCTTTCGCAAATTTGGTTGTAGGGTCCGCCAGAACTTCATGTATCACGCCAACATTCATGATGTTCACATCACTGTTTTTAATTAGTTCTTCTTACGTTCCATGAGATGTATGTATAGATATTTTCCTAATTCTTAGACTAGTGCGGTTTACCATGAAAGACTACATCGCCGCTTACCATCAGGTGGGATTGCAGTTGAGCGCTGATCTATACAATAAAAAATAACAATAGTATTAATTAGCCCAAATAAAATTAAGTCACATTGATTCTAGTCTTATAAAATGTATTCACTGAATAAAATAGATGTTTTCGTTAATTAATTAATTAGAATAGACCTTAGTGCATCTAATAAATGAAATTGGATGTATCAAGTTGTTTTGCCACGTCCGTCACCAGTTTTGGTACCACTGGAGCAGGTATACACGAATCGGTACATCGCGTGAGACGAAACGTTAATTTTGATGTGTACGCCTGGATTAATTACGATTTTTCGTTTGGCGCAACTTTTTGAGGAAAAAGCGAACCATAACTTCAAATGATGGTTTTATGATGCTCTCTGATATGTTTATAGATCGTTTCCACCTTTTGTCTTTTTTTTTTTTGTTACTTTATTTTTTTGTGGTAAGAGAGGTCTTACATTGTTAACCTTTACGTTTGGTCCGACAGAAGTTGTAAATTCAACAAAGGGATCGTTTGTTATAAATATACAGTACTTGGGATGAGTTTAAAAATTAACTATTTTTTATTGAATAAAGCTACCAGAAAACAAGAATTTTTTTTAGCGACAGCACTACATTGCGCTTGTAGATTCAGGATATACACTATATCATTATACCAGTAATTGTACTAGTTCTATAGCTTCATACATATCGTAACGCAATAATATATATACAGTATCGTGTTGAGGGCAATACGCGCTATGATAGTGGCTTATTTTTTATCGACATACGGATGAATAGAATACGTTGTCACGTCATGGAAAGTAACATGTCCTTTTATAATTAAGATAATGAACACTGCATCTTAATGTCCACGTTTATAAATGATCTTTGAAACAAACAGAAATGATCTTTCACGAGTGTGGTTTTTATACCTTTACGTTTTTTCTACGCAACACGTAAATGTGTCGCGTTAATAACGTCGCCGGGTCAGTTTAACTGGTGGCAGGTCTCTGTTGCCGGAGACCGTCTAGGTGGGCACCAGCGTAGCGCCTATTGCAGCCGTTAAACAGTAACGAGCAAACATTACTGCTCAAAGGGCACTGTAGTTAGTGTAATTACGGGGGTAGCGAGACTCAACATATTTTTTATGTAATTAAGCGACGAGGCGAGCGGTACGTTCACCTGTTAGTAAGTGATACGTCCGCCCATAACAACGCGGCGCTAGTACAGATGATATGCACTGCACCATATTGCGCTCGTCGCCTGATACATAACATGTTGAGTCTCGTTACTTCAGTAATTACATTAGCTATAGCGCCTTTCAATCACGAACACAGTAATGTTTGCACAATACTATTTGGCGGCTGAAATATGTTGGTGGTAGCACCTACATAGACGATCTCCGGCAACAGAGACTTTTCCGTCTTTTACATCTCAGGTGACAAGCGCAATGTGTTGCAGTGTATTTCATCTTAACTAGCGCAACGTTATTATACACAGGCGTGTCACGTACCATCAGGTGAACGTCCCGCTCGTATCGTCGCTTAATTGAATAATAAAAAAAACTAACGGCGCGCGTCCGACTTGCATTCGAACGCATTCCCTCCGAAGCGTTCATTGAGCTGTACGCGCGGCGTAACCGGAGCCGGCGCGCGGGCGCGTTCTCACGCGTTCCAATTTCGAATTTAGGCGCGAAGGGAAGCTGTCAGGCCGTCGCGCGTCTCCGCCATTAAACGTGCCGCGGACGCTCGGATACACGACCCGCGCGCCTCCGATTGCATTCTATATCGCTTTATGACGTCAAATTATAATGTTAACAGCTATAAAAACTTTATGACACGAATGTTAACCTATTGCTATGTTTATTGAAATATTTTTATTCGGGGAATTGTAATGACAGCATACGGGCCCACAGAGTTTTTAATGCTGCCTATAACTGTTGTGTGATAATGTTCCATGACGAGATGTTTCATAATCAGTCACGACTGTAATACACAATAATTCTCACTAGGTAGGTCTTCGTTGCAGGGGTGACAGTGATAGCGCGTACCGCCACCGCCGTTGCTATAGTTCTAGGGAAACTACTGAGGTAACAAGACTTAATCTCTTTGGATCAATCCGTTGAACACAATATCGTATAATATTTATAGCGCCACAATGTTACGGTGTAACCTAACCTAACCTAACCATCAATGTAAAAAAAATATTTCTTATCTTAATTATACAAATAATAAGTTCACACGCAGTTTATTTTTAACCTATATAGTCATGGTTGCATTTCACAGGCAATCTGCAAGGCTACGGGAAATTACTTGTAATTCGGCACGCAAGTTAATGCCCGGTTGGCGAACTCTGCATAAACTCTAAAATATTTTTATTATTTCTCAGAGGGAGCTCTTTCATTGATGTTTATAATAATGTTTGTAATGGCGATTTTAGTATCGTAAACAATTATTAGTCGGTAAACAACCTATTTGCATTTCTTGAATAATTTCAGCACTTCCTTTTTACATTTTGAAAAGCTGGAATTGATTTGGTTACTTAACTGATAAAGCTGGATAAACTAATATTATTTTTTATAAGTACAAAAATTTTAATTTTAACTTAGTTACTTAAAAAACAGGTTGATATTACCACAGTCGCAATTTTTTTATTTTCTTAGTTGTTTAATATTAGCGTATTAAAAAATTATTTTTAATATTATCTCGTAAAGAGTCATTTATTTTAGTCATCTTAGGAATCATTTCGTGTGCGTCTTAGGTTATTCGTTGACAGCATAACAGTTATCAAATGCAGAAAAAAAAACTAAATTCCGGATGTAATAGAAAACAGTTACGAGTGCAAGTTTTCATGTAGCTATAATAAAAATAATTCTTGTAGTTTATCGTCTGGCACAAATAGACTCTAATTATAAAACACGGCTATAAAGAGCAATTGAAATTACTGTAGTTTATTTTAAAGATAAAACAAATGTTTGAAATCTATTAACACACAAAGAAAGTACGTGTAATTTTTTTTTATTCCATTGCTTTGAAACCATCGAGATGGTCTACCGCTGTAGCATTTCTTACTAAAGATTCATTTCACATTTTCTGAAATCGTTTATTTGAATTTACAGAGCTGGCGGGGTGATAAAGTAATGCAGATGTTGTGTTAAGATATTGTAATGTTGTATTGTGTAGAGAAGTCCTGAGTAGCTTTACAGTATATACAGCTTATCACTTACCGTGAGATGAACAAGTTTCACTCAACGCAAGTAGCATTAAAGTGTACTAGTTGTAAATATATGATCCACTATATTATAAACCCTTTGTAGCTTTTGTTAAAACATTTACATACATTATAAATAATATCACATTGTATTAATTTAACGATTAACTCTATTTTTGGTTGACGAAGCCAGGAGACAAGTGTTCGTCTACCCGTAATGTGCGCTACCTAGTATGATATACACTGCAGGAAAGATCGTTATGAAGATCTTTGAGAAGTCTGTATTCAACAGTAGATTTCAATTGGCTATTAATGATGATGACATTGCACCGCATTGAGCCGTAAAATGTCTCGATACCCCAGTAATTTCACCAGCTAAAGCGCTCTTCAAATCGGAATGTTTGTACACTACAGGTTGCCGGCGGGAATAGGAACTGCTGTGGTAGCTACGTAGACAGTCTATGGAAACAGAAGCCTACCACCAGAAAAGTACTTGGTCAATAAATCTTCTTTCTCCTGCCCTTTTCCCAGTTATGCGGAGTCGACACAGTATGTACTTCTCTTTCACATCCTTCTATCAGCCGTCATTTCTGAATTCACATTCATCTTATACATGTCATCTTTCACACAATCCATCCACACTTTCTACGATCTTCTCCTAACCCTATAACCATCCACGTTCATTCTCACGACTTTCTTTGTTATATGTCCTTCATCCTTCCGCATAACATGCCTATACCACGACAACCTGTTGCTCCTCATTTTATCTATCACCTGGAGCAACTTTCAGACTTTCTCTAATAGACTCATTCTTAATTTTTTCTATTCTCGTCACACCAGACATTGATCTTAACATTCGCACCTCGGCCACATGTAATCTCCTTTCATCCGAACCTTTGGTGGCCCAACACTCAGCTCCATACAATACTACCCTGGTAACGAGTAGCTGGACAATCAATGTGGTGTACTTATAAATAATAATTACAAGTACCTCATATATATTCTTAGTTTATAAACTTTAAATTTTGTTTCACATCTACTTAGTTTCATCATCATATGAACTTCAAATCTCATTATGTTATGTAGATTGTTTGGTGACACGCGCTCTAAACTTTTCCAACTTCCGTATAAACAGTACGGGGTATGGGCAGTGGCTGAAAACAAACACTGGGATGGGGTGTTCCATGTATGTAATAACTTATTCAAGTGGTAGGTAGTGAGTAGGCACCACCGCAACTACATATCGTCAAGTACAAAGTAAATAGCAGTCGGTCAGGCCGTGGACCCGGGTCCATGAGCCCAGTATCAGATGAGCTGTGAGAGTCAATATGACTTTCAAGTGCTAAGCTTGTTCAGAAAACAGACAGTGTTTAATTAACCAGATGAGCGAGACTGCCAGATTCGTCTGATTTGCATTCCGCGATCTAAAAAAATGGTGAAAATATATACATGTATATGTAAATAATTTTATCTAAAGGAGTAGATAAGCTTCTTCTTCTCAGTTTCTTGCTGAGAAGCCGAGGATCGCATTTGATGGAAAACATGGGATAAGGCATATATCCAGCAGTGGATCAACAAAGACTGATAATGATGAGTAGATGATAGAGTATTGGATGATGAGAATGTAGAAGAGGTCGATAGAAGGACAAGTGGAGAGAAAAACGGTTCATAATAATGTGGCACTAGTAATGATTATATACATTGCATACATCATTTTGCTTATATTTTACACTACTCCTGTTTGAAGTGTTTTAGCTAAAGTAATTACCAGAATGACCATTTTTTTTTATTAAAACGTAAACCATAACGAAGTGGAATTCGTGAAGGAAAATACAAATGTGAAATTGTATGTTGCTGAGCTACAAAAGATTTTATAGTATTGCGAGTGCTCGATGCGACTGCCCGTAGGATGTATATTTTGAAAGCCATCAAATTGTAGCGCTGGAAGGCGCACGTGCCCCTTTGTGTTATTTACGGTTCCCGGAGGCCGCTCGGGTCCAGGCCCAACGTCGTTCCGACGGTGACCAGCATTTCCAAACGATTTCGGGATAGACTAGCTTATTATACGAAGTGGCTAGACGAGCGAGACATTCACCTAAAGGTAGGTTTATAAACCCATCTGTAAAAAGGTGACACTGAATAGGATGAGTTACACAACACATTGTTCTCGTCGCCCTGTGACATAAGATGTCCAGTCTTGTTACTCCGGTAATTATACTAACAACGTTTTTTGAACAGGTAACACACGGTAATGTTTTCACATTATTATTTGGCGGCAGAAGTAGGAGCTGCGATAGTACTTAACTAGTCGATCTATGACAAAGAACACCTACCACCAGTCATATAACATTTCTTTATCTGTTCTCGCGGTAATAGGACAAAATATATTAAAACTTATTACCAAGGTAACGAGATTTTATTCAATGATTAATACACTTTAAAGCGCAAACAGTATAATTTCTTCTGGTATGTCTTGGCTAGTGATATCTTTAACACCTACGTAATCTCAATAATTATTAGGATTCAATTCATATAGGGATGTAAGGGGTGTCACGCAACACTTCACGAGACCCAAGCCAACCTCACCTGCTCGTGGTGCGCCCTACTAATCAACATACGAGGCTCTGGCTCCCACCAACCCGCATTGGGCCAGCGTGGTGGGAAATGGCCCAATTCTCCCTATATGAAGAACTACATACGACAGCTCCTGATGCACAGCGATACCGCAAGCCATGCTGATTGTATGTGATCTTTGGTGGAGCCCCATGTCCAGCAATGGACGTCTATCCGCTGATGATAAATCCATATTCAATATTTAATGTTTTTTTCTATTATGATACTTTCAGGAAATTTGAAGAAAAACATTTTGTATATAAAAAAGTGATTTTTCAGTTTGGCTATATTTATAAAATTATTTCCTTGGGTCAAGAAGTAGAAGCGTTACTTTAGCTACTTCTTATTAAGGTCCCCCACCATATACGAGGTAGCTTAAAAACTTTAAATGAAAGCGGAAGTCTAGTATTGATCCTTATACGTGTCTTTTTACATGTGTATCAGTTTTTATCTTCGTTTCTCAATTTGACGGTTTAAGTTACCATTACATTTAAGGTGTTCTTATTCCAATTGTAAAGAAGAAATAATCATAAAAACGGACTAATTTGACTACAGACTGAAATAACGGCGTCCTTTTTATGTTCAGTAAAAAAAAATTGAGGGATGATTAAGAAATATTTTTACATTTAAAAGTTTCTCTGTCCGCGGTAAGTAATACATTGTGGGCCCTCCATTAAGTACGCTAAGGCAAGACGCCGGCTGCAGCAGATGTCGGCGAAGCTAGATGCTCCCTTTTCAATTGCCCTTCCTCCCTCTAACCCCCCCGACATTTTTTACCCCCCCAAAAAGTGATTGTGATCGAAGCATTGTTACAATATTGTGCGTAGAAATTCCAAGTTTCCAGGGATTTTGAAATCGCAACTTGCTACCTTACGAACTTTCCATTTTGAGTGTGGGAATGAGTTTGGGGATTATGAGGGTAAACTGTGCCCGTACAATGGGGTATTAATTATTTGTTTCTAAATTCTGCGGGCGTACGGTCTAACGAACTATTGTATTATTATATTGATGTTTTAACTACACAATGTTGTTAAGTGGGAGTTCATTAGGTGCGGACGTACTATACTTAACTACACCTAATTATTTAACCATTCCTAATAAAATTACATATTTTATACGTAACAATGTTAAATTCTTACTACGTTTTTTTATATTTATTATAGTTATTAACCATTTCTTGTGCTTGGTTGGCTAAAGAAATAAATATAAGGAATACATTCAATAAAACTAAATTTCTCTTTCCTTTAGCTCTTTCGTTTCCCTGGTAAAGTTATATGCTTTGATAAGATCTAATAATGTACTTCGTATGTTCAGTAATGTACACTTCTAATGTATATATTGCAGCAGTAAATAAGTGAGATGAAAGAGAATACGTCCCTACACTGAATTAGATTTGCGCCGAGTACGTGCGGTGCAAACTTAAAGCGAACGAGGGGCGGGTTTTTATTGGAAGTACGTTTCACGTTAAATTCGGTGTACGCTGATGTTACACGGCATGATTCGATACATATGATCATCTGATTAGTGTGCGCTATATGGGACCCTTAACAGTTACATCACTTTGTATGCATGGTCACTTAAACGAAGCGACAAGCTTGGCCTCAACGATTAGTTATTAGCATGACCTGCTATCACAATTTTACTTATAACTTTTACTTATAACTAAGATTTATTATTAAATATTGAATTTCACAGTTAAGTGACAATCTGGCAGGGGATGAAGTGTGGTCGCCCTCAATACTCTTGTTGGCATGTTGACATCCGCAACACAGAAAATGTACCCTCCATCATCGCCTCTTTGGATAAGATAGAATGTCTCGTCCATTAACAGAGTTAAACTATATAGAAAATTAAGCATACTTGATAAGTACTATCTCCATCGTACGTCCTGATCTGTAGAGAACTTGTGTACCATAGATAAATCTTCGAATGTTAGTTTCAAGCGATTCCCGTCACGTTTTCATCGCCAACGCTGTCGTGGGGGGCCTTTTTAATATCTCCGCTATGCCGGAATCTCATAACGGAGGCCGTTTTGAATAATCCACCCCATGAGTACGCTGAATTTGCTGTAGACACGCACGATGGAGATTATCAGCCTGTGGATAACCTAACTTAACCCTAGGGCATATCCATACCCTGTAGAATTATTTACTACTTATTGAAATGGAAACAAGCAGTAATCAATTTTGCTGTACATCGAAGACTTTGTTATTAGTTATAAAATTAGTTACTATTAGCAATTAGTTAAAAGTTATAGGTTAATCGACGACACGGTTATTTATACGCACGTAAAGCTATATACCTTACAATATTGTTCTGAATCATATCTTCTCTATTATCCATTAAATTTATTGCCTAAAATAACAATTTATTCCTTCTATTGCCCGAAAAACAACTCTTTATTGCTAATTTAATGTCCCCCCTACTTTTAGAGGTTGTTTTTCCTCCTGTATCAATATATACGTTTATATAGAGATTCAATGTTCTGATATTTTGCTCGTATTTCGATTTTCCGTTTGATAGGACTTATTGTATATTACATTTTTAACCCAACGTGAATAACAACTTAATATAACTTGCTATAATTACTATGTTATTATCATATTATTACTCTTATTATATTATTATTATACAATTACTCTTATAAGGATTATTTTCACTTCTATGATGTATAAGTAAATTCAAAGCTCTTGCTAGGTATTCAACGGTAGGTACATTTTTAAAATCGCCAGTAACCTTCTCCATTTAGGGTGTCTACCCACCCTCCTAGCCCGTTCGTTGATCCAAACATGCGTTTTATGGCTTCTATAACGTCGGTACCGGCTATAAAAGTTGTGTTGAATTTCAAATTCAATAAAATTAAAGTAGAATTGGCGTTTTCGGTTGGTTATACTCGTACTTCCGTAGCGTCAGTGGTAACTAATATGGTGGATGCAGTGCAGTAACGGTAGGGGGATAAGATACCTTTGCTTCGATAATAAAATGAGTTTATTGGACTAAAATTATTCAAAAGGTGGATAAAATAAAATTTTATTAGGTAGATTATTGACTCACTTCTTCAATACTGGTATTATTAGTTAGTGCTCTTAGTTAAGTTATTCGTGCAATTTGCCAGTAAGCTTTTTACTTATATATATCGTTTACTATATTGTATGAGGAACATCTCAGCTTATACCTACCTAGTAGTACCCAGGGTTTGATTTATGTTTGATATCAGGGTATACGTCAACGGACATAAAGAAGTAGTTAATTAATTATTTAAGTATAAATTGAGTAAAATGCCGTTGTTTTTATGTTACAAAGAGGCACTTCAATTTAAATTATTTATGAAGGCTTCAGAAAGCTCCTAAAAATTTCTCTTTCGATGGTGATTTAAAAAAAACAAATAGGATTTTTTATTGCTTTATAAATTTACATAAAGTACAAAAAAACGACAATTTTATAACCCTATAGTCATATCGAGACTAAAAGCAATTGTCCGTTTATAATTTGTCTAGACTAATATTTAGGGTGTGCATTAAACGAGCAGCATTTGCAGAAGACAATCTGACTAAGGTGAAGCCAGGGTAGTGGGGAACCGTATCCCCATAGTTCGATCCCCAAGTAAACTGTAGGCAATTTAATTTGTCTAGGCATTCGATGGTCGTTAGGATGTTTTATTACAGGCCGTTAATGTCTAGTCCATAAGTAAGCACTAACATTAATGTAGAAACTTATTCAAATAAGCATCATTGCTGCAATGTGTATCTGGATTTATTAGAAAATACGGGAATATTATGTATTTAACTATCGTAAAATTTTGGACAGTGTCCTAATAGCTTTTTTAAAGACTTACCTAGTGAATGTTGGACCTGGAATCATAGAAAACATTTCTACTCTAAATTTTTTTGCCCTGTCTTTAATGGGTTCATTTAATGATATCATGGTTTCATGATAATGATTCCGACCAATAGGGCAGGTAGATACTTGAGTGGAGACCGTGTAACGTATTGCCAAGATTACTTTCTGATGAACGCTTGCCAGGTGCATATATGATCTAGTGAACGTCACAGGGAATCGTTGGATGCAGATGACATATGATAGATGGTTGCGTTGGAAATCGATTGGCTAGAGGCGTATAGTCAACAGTTGACAGCAATAGGCTGAAAAGATGATGATGTATTATTGAGAGCCTGCTCTGGGATGTACTTAGATAGCGAACTACTACCGGTGCGCTCCGCAATAGTACCCATAAATATGTCTCTATGGTCATTAAATGTGTATAGATATGGTTTGCAAGGGATTTTTCATATAGAAGAAATATTAGAGGAGTACATGATGGAACAACCCGATAAGGCTTCATACATTTAGGTTCCGTTTAAGTAAAAAAAAATGTTACAGAATGGTATTGTCACATCCATTGGCTATATCTACACAATGCGATAAAGCAGCTGCGTAAACGCTGCGGGCCGGTCCCGGGCTGCGACGCAACAAAAACACAATTATGCGTATATTGTTGTGGCGCCGATGGTTTTTCTGGCGTAAGGCTGTCCGCATACTACCCCATCACCCTCGCCGTTTACAGGAAGACACACATCTAAATTGTAAGATAAACTAACATCAATTATAACATATATTGTATCTTACAACTAAACTTTAAGTTATCAGGAATTAAACTTTTATACATCTACGTTAGGTTAAGCCTCAACTTTAATTTGACATGGTGTTAAGCAACGACGTGGCTATGATGAGGAAGCGTGCTCATCCAAAATTCTATGGCTTACATACGTTGATAAATGAAACACGGTGAAGCTGTTAAAAAGACAGATGTACAGCATCAGGGTGGTAGCTAGACGGTTGATTACGAAAATCTCTAACACAGACTATATTCAGCAGCCTTCTAAACATTGGGTTATCATTCTTTTTCTTCCATTTCAGCCCATTGGCGTTTACTACTGAACATAGGTCTCTATGATTTGGGAGTAATTTATTATGTAGTTAGCATATATACACAAATACGTGCAGTTGTTGGAGACGCTTCTCGTATTGATATTGTAGAAATTTAAAGATATGTATTTTTTTAATTTTACACAGTCGTAAGAGATGCGCTAGACAGAAACTGGTGGAAGCAAATCCTCTGTTCCAGACAACAATCCCTAGCACTGACCACGATCCTGAAATAGGAGGGAACGACCCTAGAGAGAGAGAGAGAGAGAGAGAGAGATTTGTTTCAATTACATTATATCTTGAACAGCCGTGAAAGCTTACATTATTTTTTCATCATGAGCTTAGAAAAAATATTAGAAATTAAACATTGGTATGGGGTGTAGAGGGACCCGAACAACAACTCACGGGACACAAGTCAACCTCACCTGCTCGTGGTACACCCTGTTAATCAATAAACGAGGCTATGGCTCCCACCAACCCGCATTGGGTCGGCGTGGTGAGCTATGGTACCTACAAACGACGGCCCCTGATGCCCGGCGGTATCGTAGGCCATGCTGACTGTGCGAAGGTCGCGGAAGCCACTCGATGCGGGCAGCGCGGGATAGATCTAGAGATCTTTGGTGGAGGCCTATGTCCAGCAGTGGACGTCTCACGGCTGATGATCGAATATTTGTGTACAGATAAATTGAGAGCAACAATTTGCGTCAGATTCCCCAACTCAGGGTTTACTCACACAATACATCAGGCGGTGTTGTGTAAGCAGCCTAATCTATTAGACGGCCTGCCGTTTACCTGCGCTTTACCTGACTCTTTTTCTTTCTTCGCATTTTCCCATTGTTACACACATTCGAATGCTTATTAATAGCTTACTAATTCAAAGAAGGTTCTAACAGCTTTATATAGTAATGTAGACTCTACCTCACAGTGAGAGGGTTAGTTTTTGTATGCTTTTGTCATTTTGTGAGGGATTGGACGTTTTAAGGTGTTATCGGTAGTTATTAATTACGACTGGCATCTCGCATTCCAAATTAAGATTTCTCACACAAGCTCATTATCGACTACACCTTGATTTATGCCTTGCTTTATGGTTTAAGTTTATGTATATTCAATGCATGTTCAAGTTTGAATCTCAAATCGACTGCTCTCATGATAAGTTATCTAGTCTTATATATAGTCATTCTTAAGTATTTACTTAATGTGTTTAAAATTTCACTCGTTTCAATGGTAGCCTCGAAAGGACCGCTTCCGAGCGAAGAGGCCACTAAAGTGTCTGATGGTATACATAGTTATGTATCGATCTTTAGAGGGAGTTAGGCAAAAATAAACATGGTTATAGCATAAGTTCACCGGCATAACAATTAAATAAACTGTATCGTTTTATGTCCCGCCGACGCCACGGCGCGCGACGGCACGCGACGGCCCTGCGATTTAATAACCGCACGGATCGAACCCCGATACCCTCGTTAACCGGCCCGTTCGGTTTACTGCCGCGCGTTAAACTAACATGCATTAGGCGAACCCTCCGCGAAGTCTTATGGCTGTTTCAGTACTCCAAGCCCATAAGTTGATGATTGCCATGCCATCGTCTCTTCGGGTATGTTATGTTAAAACGTTTTATGTGTTAACATACGAACATATAATATACAATGTTACATCATTTTGTTCTTTTAGTACTATTTAGTGTTAGGTCCTTATATAGGAAAACAGCGTTTTGTCGTACTGATCACTTTGATTTGAAATATCTTCTATTCAGTTAAGAATTCCAAATTCAAATTTATAAATTCCTTTAGCTGGTACATTTGAGTTTTGAAAACAGTCATTTGTGTTTTTCCTCATTATTTTTTTCTTTGGCGTCACTCATTACAGCACAATAGAAAACATGAAATATCGGTATATTTACGAGTACGAGTTCGACCGTGGCACCAGTACCAGTGCTGCAGGAACAGCTCGAAAGATTAATGATGTGTACGGCGCTGGTGTTCCAAAAGAAAGCACGGTACGTTTTTGGTTTCAACGTTTTCGTTCTGAAAACTTCGACCTTCAGAACCAACCCCGTGGAGGGCCGGAGACCAAAGTGGAAAATGAAGAATTAAGGGCTGTTGAGGAAGCGGATTCATCACGAAGCACTTCAGAGACAGCTGCAGGCTTCGGGATAGGTGACAAAATTGTATTAATCCACTTGAAGCAAATCGGGAAAGTAAACAAACTTGAACGATGGGTACCTCATGAATTGAGTGAACCGAATTTGCGAACACTCGTCGACTGCTGCTGCTGTGTTACTTTGCTCAACCGACACAATGATGAAGGGATTTTAAATCGAATCATTACTTGTGATGAACAGTGGATACTGTTCGATAATCGGAAGCGCTCGTCGCAATGGTTGAGCCCTGGAGCCCCAGCCAATACCTGCCCTAACGAAAATTGACTTAGAAAAAGTTACTTGTGAGTGTTTGGTGGACTAGCGCCGGTGTCGTTCACTACAGCTTTCTAAAATCTGGCCAAAAGATTACGGCAGATATTTATTGTCAGCAACTGCAGACCATGAAGGAAGAACTAGCTGCTAAACAACCGAGATTGGTCAATCACTCTAAGCCACTGCTACTTCACGATAACGCAACACCACCACCACACACTGCACAACGAACAACCACTACAATTGGGATTTATTGTCTCTTCCTGAACATAACGGTACCTCACAACAATGTTTCAGCATGGCCTTAACATCTACAGATATATATATATATATGTTGTATTGGAGCCCTTGATAAACTTATTTTGTCTATTTGTCATAATAAACTCTTCTTGTTGTCTTACCTTTGTCATTCTCTCCATACCTTGCGACTATAAGACAACTAAGCAGTCTAAGATTTGCTCACAACAATAACAAAAGAAAACCTCTCCATTACAATATAATAATAAGTTATAAACCCTGTAATCATTATTTAGACTAGTACACTAAATGTATTGTCATATATATATATATATATATATGATATACTGAATATAGTGTTTAAAAAAAGTGTGCATTAAGTAGTGATTGATATGAGATATGTGTGTGCGCTTTTATCTCGCGGATACCAGGTCTGCGATCCCTGAGTCCGCTGAAGCTGCAATAGTTGTCAATAAAACTTGCGGCGCAAGCTTTATCATCAAAAAAAGTGTGTCTGTGTGTGTTTTGTCTAATTAGATATTCATTTTGTTATAATATTTTTTTTTTGATGATACTCGCAATGAAATTAGGCGGTCATGTCATGTTCAAAGATGTTAGATAGTGGTATTAACTCAGCTTACAGGACCGTCCGGGATTTGAAGCGTGAACGCTACAAGAGGTTTTGCACTTTCCTATACCAGAAATATAATTTATGTATATCTGATTACTCGTGCTGTCTTCGGGGGCCGCGGCCGCCGGCCCGTGACCCGAGCGGCTGATAGCATCGGTTTGGGAAGGAAGCGGCGTCGGCCGCCGCGCCGTGCCGTGCCCACGAGCGCGGTGGATGTTAAGGCTGTATAGAACTTAGTAATGGGGTTTAGTTTTTTAATATTTTATGGGGGGACAAAAAACTTTGTTTTTTTTAGTACTTATTATTTAATAGGTACTACCGCAGCTCCGAATTCTTCCGCTAAACAATAATGTGCAATCTGTATTGAGTTCCGGGTTGAAGAGAGTTGTAGCTAGTGAAATTACTACTATACATATATACGACACATGTGATTTTTTTTTATTCAAACTAGTGACTAGACAAGGAAGACTTAACTGACAGTCAATGATACGCTGGTCCATAACAACGTGGCGCTATAGGATGGTATATACAGCGCCGTATTGTGCACATCGCCTTGAGATATAAGACATGAGGTCTGGTAACCACAGTTCACAGGGTACAGTGCATTTCAAACCGGAGTACCGTAATGTTTGCATACTACTGTTTTGCTGCAGAAATAGGAGCTACCACCGTACCTAAACGATCTTCGGCTACAGACACCTATCACCAGTAATCAACTAGCGCAACGTTGTTTTGCGCAGGCGTATCACTTAACTAAACGTGATCGTCACGCTCGTCTCTTTACTTCGTAAACTTAAAAAAAATCACTACTGTGTTTTTTTAACAGCTAATTTACGTCCCTACTGATGGGGTACAGGTCTACCCTCAATATGAGGGCGTGTTACTACTGTTAACGTAATAAATGTGTTACTAACATTTTTCGAGACGAGCAGGTCGTTAACCCGGTGTTAAGTGATTTGACTGATCATAAAAATCATGTGGTAGTTGCAAGGTTTACACAGCACCGTATCACACTTATCACATTGTGTGACGTATTAGTCACATTGGTTATTTCAAAGCTAGAGAGTAATATTTTCATATAAAAACTTAGCGTTAGGGATGTTTTGTTTTAGTGTGGCCTATCCTTCCCTAAGGTAAACGGAATTAATCTTAGTATTAGTTTTTATTACTTAATACACTTATTTTTTTTTCTATAATGAATACAGTATTCTATGTCCAGCAGTGGACGTCCAACGGTTGAAATGATGATGATGATGATTCTATGATATGGTTGATAATTTGATTTGTTTTAATGTAGATTATAAAATGTACGCGTCCGAGAATTCTTTGCTCAAGACAGTACTACACTACCCGTGACGCCGGGGTAGTGCCCATAGTTTATCCACCCTCATTTAATTAATGCATGTACACAGTGGTCGGTTGTACATATATGGGAAAACTACAAATGTACCGTCTAATAGTTACGCGAAGACGTTTAGTTTTATAGTTTCCACAATATGGTCGACCTTATCCGTTTCTACCTAGTTGTATCGTTAGTTTTAACGACCATGTTTATGGGGCGCCGAGGAAGTAAACAAAAATATTATGGGAATAAACACCCATCAATATCGGATCAACAGAATGTTGTAAACGCGTATCTGGATCTGTATTAGTCGGCTTTAATTCTTCTCCTCTTATCTGATCGTATTTATAACTTTATTTGAACGAAGTCATTTTTTTATGATTTCATTATACAAAATTTATAGTTTTTTCTTTTCCCCTATGTTATACTAATAAATTATTTAGTATTACTTTTTATTAATGATTGTGCTATTAATATATGTTGTTGATGAAAACGATCATTCTGGTTTGATAGCATTTGATTATGTTGATAAGTGTTATGGGTTGCACATTTTCAGATGCAGATGCGCATCCCCTGCATCTTATGGCCCGCATCTATTGTTACCTGCCCGTTATACCTCCGCATGCCGAAAGCTGTGCGCCGTTTCGAGACCGTATTACTCTGTATAAACTGCGGAGAAGATACTGTGGCGCCCCAGTCAAGAAATTTATTACCCCCCAACCGGGGCGATAAACTCGAGAATAAACTGTTTGCCCCCCATTACGGTACTGGAGTCTTTTCATCTCACGAGAGCTTTGGAGGTGTTCTGCTCGGAGATTCATTGTTTGCGACACTTTATTCTCGCAGTATCGAATTAAAGCCAGGTTTGGAAATGTCGATTTTATCTCGGCTCGTTACGTTTGCGAATAAGAATTAGCGAGGCGCAGGCTGCGCTCATTGTAAATATATTTATTGCTAGATACATTCCCTGTTAAATTATCTGTTCTTGTTTGAACACGTCTAAGGGTGCGGAATTTATTACCGAGGTGACATTAAATGTATTCGTAAAAAGATATGATTGTTCAAGGGGCGAGGATGAATAACGTTTGAAATGCCTATGAATTTTTTATACGTAGTTTTATTAAATTTTATGCCACACTTACGCAAGGAAAGACTAAATTCTCTCATTACATACTAAGGGTAAGTCCTGGGCGGAAGAATTCATAAAACGGTGATGAGAATTTATTACTGTTTAATCCTTACAGGTAACAATTACAGATCACAAATTATAAATTTTTATAACGTCAATGGTATAACGAAGGATTCCCTAATTACACGTGTCGTTGATTATATGACGTTCAAATTTTTGGTGAGTGGTGGTGGGCAAGAGTAGGTGGTGTCACGGAGGGCCGGACGACTGGTGTGTGTGTGTAACTTTCGTGGTGCTTATTATGTTTTTACGCTCATCAAACATTTAAAATATTTGCCTGACCGTGAACTAGGAATTAATTAATTGTGGGAACGGAAAAGGACAGGTGAGTTCAGAGGTTGAAACAGTGATGTATTGCGCATTGTTTAGAATATTTAGGATTAATACCTTTTAGGAATGTTTTAACTGATTATGATCTTAAATGATTGTTTAGTTTGTCAGTAACGGCCACTTGTCAAAACGCAACCTTCTTACTTGTCTCATCGCTTGATTATTAAAAAATATATGTATTTGATAGTAGTTCATTTTAGTTATTCTATATATTACATATTGGTGTCTATTGACACGTTTATATTGCATACGAAGTCACATTTTATCTGTTGATGAATGTTACCTCGTCTTCACGTTGTCGTCGTCGAACAGAAAATATAGAAATTATTATATCCATATATATAAATATATCCGCGACATCTTAATAAATTAAAAGATATTATGAAAAGGTATTTCAATAGGTTGGCAAAGGTTATTTCCCCCAAAGAACTCCACATCGATCGGTCCTACGCTGCCTTGGTCCCGGCGTCTTGCCAACGTCAGTCACAGTCAGCATAACTTCCGGTACCGCCGAACACCAGCGGTCGTCATTTGTAGGGGTCCATATGGGAGAGAATGGGCTATATCCCACCACGCTGGCCCAAAGCGGGTTGCTGGACAATGTACGTTATATATATATAGGTTGCATAGGTTACTTCGGTAGATTATAGGTTTGATCTTAAAAAAAAATAATTAACATATATAACCACTTCAATATATGTTTGAAAAGGAAACTTTACGTGTATAAAATAAGATTTTAAATATTTATATTTAGGATACTCATATTTTGAAACGTTGCACAGTTTTAGGGTCTTTACTATGCGTTAGGATTTGAAATATAGAAGTATAGGAATTTAAGTAGGGTCCGAAGTTTATGTGCTGTTATGTTTTGAGGTAATATGAAGTGGTGAGAATCGTACATGAACAAGGACAAGCAGCTCCATGGTATGTATATGTATGTACATATACAATTTTTACGCTACGTAAATTCTATAGTAAAATGTATAAACCGTCTCATGATTCGACGTCGGTCCATCACTATCAAATGTTTTACAACTTATATTTAATGACGAGGGTATATGCGTATTGGGATGGATGTGGGAGGGAGAGGATGGGGCGGAATCTATTACTATGATTGTATCGTGCCGTTGCGCTTTATGGGGGGTATATGCGAGTTTTATGCGACGCAGTAAAGTGCACTCGGGCCTACTCTTGATTGGGGTCGTCATTTTGATTGCACACATTTACTAGATGACGAATGTCTCTCTTAGTGTAATGAGTAGTTGTTATAGTAGTAGTGTAGAGAGTCACGGGTTCGATTTCATAACAAGATTTAAATCTAAAACTAGTTAAAAACGGAGAGGCTTTAATACTGATCATATTATGCAATTTGGAAGTTTCCTAAGAATCTAATTGGTATACACGAATTAACTTATAATGTAGGGGTATAATTCCGAATTCAAACTGACAAAGTTCTCATTTTTTATTAATCTCACGGAGTATATTAAGCACAAAGCTCTTTCCCGAGGGTGTTTTGAATTTATTACGAAGTTTTGAATTGCCATCAATGTAGGGCTCCGTCGGTGGACAAGAAGTTTCCTTAGTATTAATATAATATTTATCATAAAATAAAATATTTATCATACATAACGCAGTCTATTGTAACAAATACAAGGATTGGATTATCCCCTATATATCACACCGATTCTACAACGAAACTGCGTAATGTGATAAACTGCCCTGTCTATTCTGAAATTGGGCTATCTCCAAGGCGATTTTCTATAGTTATCTTTTTATTAAGCATTCCGGTTGTTTTGCTTTAAATAAAAAGATTGTGTTAATCGTCTCCATTCCGTCCCACGTGCTATTGTTAAGGCGAAGTTTGTTAGCTTATTTAAAATTCATTCAATAGTTTAAATGTTTGATGTTACAATGAATGTTATGTATATGATGTAGAACTGTATCAAAAAAGGTTGTCGTGTTAGACACCATATCATCACCTTGTATTTATAATTTCATTACTAAAACTACTAGTTTATTATTTATATTAAAATGTTTAAAAAATATGTAGTAACAGATTGTATCGAAATAGCCGTGCGATTTCAAAATTATAACATAGATCCTGTGAAATGATGTTTACCGGATTCCCAAGGGAACTCTTCAGCTATTCTGACATTGTCCGATAAATAGTTGTGCGGTCGAGATTATGGAATACTGCGGCGAGTGAATGAGAGATGTGTGTGTGCGTTAGTTATATGTAGCTACGCGATAAGAGACCCTCTGAGGGTGTTAGTTCTGTTTAGTCGTAACAAATTGTTGTTTCTTCTTTGTTAGGCGTATTGCTTATGAACACCTACACACTATATACATACACTGAACAAGTAAAATCAACCATGTTGATTCTTCTTAGAAGCAGTGCTGTGGTTTGTAATACAGGATATCTTTCCCGACTGTCTAAAAAGTCTGTTAGAAAAGACCTAGCTATAGCTTCTTTAATCGTCTATTATGGGAATAATTATCTTTAAGTCAAAGAGTGGCCTTAAAGGCAAATAGGTAATGGTGAATATACAGACATTTTATTTAATTTGGTTTATTCTATACTTTCAACGATGTATAGCAAAATGTGCTATGTAATGCAAATTGTTCACGATATTAATTTTAAGTTCGTGTCAATGTATCTGATTGCAATAGGCTGTAAAAGTCAATTGAAGAAATATAAGTATTTTTATTAGTGACAAACGTTTGTCAGGCTCTATGGAAGCGTAAGACCGTTAAGCATGCAATCCAGAGTTAACTAGAGCCCGTAACCGCTCCTTAACCGGCGGCGCAATTGGGCCGAGCGGGAATAACCGGCTGAATCATGCGGCCTCGCCTAGCGCCCACCGATGGATCTATACCGGCCTGGGATACTCACACTAACTAAATGTTAAAGGATAATCTATTCATTGAAAAATCATCACTTTGGAGCGACAACCTGGATGGCAAGGCTGGCTGCAAACTGGATTCTTAAAGCTATAAGCGTTATATAGGAAGAAACGGCTAAATAGTCTTCTTTAGTTGTAGTAAATTGATGATGATGATGATGATGATAATAATAAGAAAGTAATAAGAGTGAACGTGGATGGTTATAAGGGTAGACGAAGATCGAAGAAAATGTGGATGGATTGTGTGAAAGATGACATGTGTAAGAATAGCGTGAATTCAGATATGACGGCTGATAGAGGGATATGGAAAAGAAGTACATACAGTGCCGACTTCACATAGCTTGGAAAAAGGCAGGAGGAGGGGATGATAATAACTTTCATGGGAAAAATTTTAAACGATTTTATTAGTTCAGATAATTTACGCAATGTTAAACTTAATGCGGGATAATTACTTAATCAGCTTTTGGCTAATGTTAAGCATGGGAGAATTGTCCATTTGCATTCTTAATTGGTCTAGAGATTTTTAAGATGTAACCTATCTTAATTATTCAATACATTTATAGTTATTGGAATCGTGATATATTAAAGCTTGTACTAAGGGTTAAACTAATAGTTCTTCAAAGCCACATTCGCGTAAACGACGAGACGTAGACTGAATGTAAAGTGTGCCCTGCTCTACATAACGCAGGTCGCACCTTACTGCATCCCACGGCCTGATCCGCCGGAATTAGACATCGCGGGCCCCGCAACCGGGCCGACAGCTGTTGCACCATATAACACAGTTACAGGCGACTATAAAAAAAAAATCGTCTACAGTATATTTTTCGGCAACATTTCCCGACGACTGAGTTACGACCGGAGCGACTCGAGATATTTATGAAAACGTAATACAAACAGGTAATGTTCGTACGTTTGTTGATATTTAATATATTATATATTGATAGCAAAGCTTGTCTTTTGACGAAATTATGGTTATGTACTAATCTTTTACGAAATAAAAAGTTATATTTTTATAGCAATACTCCGGAAACTATTCCTAAGGAAACAATGTTAAGAAAATTAGCAAAATGTAATATATGGTTGGATGAATGTTGTTCGTTGTATTCATTGTGTGTGTTAAAGAGCTTTTTGTTTGGAATTTATGAAAAATTTGTATTTCTATCATCTAGAATGATCACAAAACCCTATAATTTATGGTTAATTAAACCTTTAATATTGCTAAGTCTATAAAACTAATATTAATATATTTTTATATACATTGACGTTATACATTTTTTCTAGGGTTATTGATTCTTTTATTGTATAGAGAAGGAAACATAATATATGGGGCCTGTCTGTCGTGGTGGATTTTCTGAACAGCTGGGAAATTTCTAGCCCAACTAATAATTTATGACATCATCATCATCATTACTGTCAGCCAATAAATGTCTACTGCTGGGCATAGGTATCCCTAAGAATCTCCACACCGAACTTGCGCTGCCCGCATCCAACAGTTTCCCACGACCTTCGCTAGATCGTCGATCCACTTCGGATTTGTATACTACTTATTATTTTTAAAATATAGTTAATCTATATTGTTTGGATTGCATTTTGTGAATTTTCCCGGGGAATATAAAACAGCTGGTAATAATTATTAGGACAAATTAAAATGAATGGATCGGATCAGCTCGGGTGTCTGACGTGTCGTCGAGTAATTTTAGAGATGTGCGTCGGATATGTGGGTCGCTGGGTGCAGTGTAAACAATCCGATGGGATTGTTTGGCCGTACATTACAGCGACGTTGTGAAAGAAAGTCGCGCTCTTTTATAATGTGCGCCCCGTGATTCATGATCTGCTATGATTTATTCTAACAAAGTGTCTTACGGAAAATTTACTCTTCTACTAAAATATCTACGTTTATAATTTTCATTTGCTTTAACTTGACAAAGACAGTGTAGGTGGTCTTTCACAGGAACTGAATATACGCTTACTATAACCGTGGTTGTTTCTTCATCCAAACAATAACACAGCGTCTAGCTTTTAAGGGTTGTAGCGAATTAATCAATAGAATCAACAAGACGATATATAGTATGACTGAAGGCGGCATAAGCAATTGCTGTATTACCCTTGAAATAATTTTAAATTCAAGGAAATTACTATGTTAACAACACGGTAATTTGTCTATTTCACAATCTCGATGGTACGCATTAGTTGAACGCACTTCACGTTTTATTATTTTATGGTACAAAAATTAGTTTGTATTCGCATGTAAATTAGACGCTTCAGAGCCCATATTTAACAAACCCAAACAACAAAGTTTACATTGAATTTTAACTATAAAAAAACATTTAATGCGCTTATATACTGTTATTAATAAGTAACATAGAGCGAATTAGTTCTGGATATCTGCCCTCGCGTAAACCTTACAAGTACCTACTGTCTCCGTTTTAATGAGCTGGTATTCATTTCCTGACGAATTTAAATGTCCATGTTAATTACTAAAAAAAATATTTGGCCTTCAGTGAAACTTCCTACGGCTCTATATCAAAATAAAAATACTATATTTATATAGAATATTGGTGTTAGAACTGTATTTTGTTGCCTTTAAAGGGATTCTCTATATTAGCGTCACGTGGTTCAATCTACTGATGATCAAGTTTAACAAATTTTAAAATGTTTCGGTATGAGCTCTGTAGCCAGCGAAATTACAGAAGTAACAAGTAATTCCATCTTAACGCAAACAGAAAAGATGCCTTTAAAAACTTTTATCATCAGTATACTTTTAATCGGGTTCAACTTAGTCGCATAGTCAAATATATAAAGAATAAATGTTTGGATAGTTTACGTTTCTCGTCTTCTTGACTACTTTTACAGTTTCATCAGTCTTGAAGCTCGTAGATCCAGGATTTGCAAATTAAAATAAAATAAGCAATTACAGGCGCATGCGTGGTTACAATCACAGGCTTGCGCTCCATACAGGCAAATAAGTAATGCATATCCTGGATCCTTATACTTAACTAGATAATATTCTCTTAATTTACTCAAAAGATACATGACTAGTACTTTGATTGTTGCTAGATTGATTAAATCGTTAGATTGATAAGTTTATTTTTAAGTACAGATAAGCGCAGAGATTTCGGGTGTGATTTGAATACCCTTCACGGAATGTCTTTGCACGTCTTCTCAATCGTGGGTTTGAGAAGAAGGCTGAATATAAAATGTATTTATACTGTTCTTCTTTAGCGATGCAATATTAATGCCGGGACGTCACCAGCAGCAGACAGCCCGCGAAATGCCGCCGGTACACTGTCGCGTTTATTTATACACACAATCGTTTCTTTCGACGTACGTCTTTAACACACGACTTAAGTACATCTAGAATATTAGGTTTCCTCGTCTAGATTATTTTTAGTTAGTAGTTGTCTGAATGTTCTCGGTGTCGTTGGAACGTTTGTCGATCTATTTATTTTCCACTAGTAAGTTTTTTTTACTCGTGAAGCGTCGACACAAGCACATAACAAAGTAGCGATAGTTAGGATGTCAGATACTGAACTGCATTGTAGTCATCAATTTATAATGTAAAGAATCGTCACCCCAGTGATTTCATTAGCTACAACGCTTTTCAAATAGGAACACGTTCAGGCAGAAATGGGAGCTGCGAATGGGAGCTATACGGTCTCAAGCATCAGAGACCTGCTACCAGTAACAATTCTTCATTTTCGAAAACTATCTAGATATGAAATTTTTCACATTTTGATACAACAGCTATCTCCAGTGTTATACAGATGTAACTGTGTTTTAGTAAGGGTAACGAATCTGCTGTGTATATTATCGTTTTTATTAACTCCTTAATATGAACTCTGTTCTATAAATAGTTAAAATTGAATTCAAAACGTTCTTGTTGCTGAAGAATTTGTCCTCAATACCAAGCCCAGGGACAGTAACATTAATGCGGTTCTCTCAGATCTACGGAACGCTCCAGTGCATCCCCGCATTACGCTTGAGCATGTCCTAGAAAGTGCCGCAACTCTCTTCGGCATCCTCTCTTTAATGCGTTAAATATGACAACGTCTCACGTTTGTCATCCACACCGGGCTCGCTTAGTGAGTAATGAACGCCCCCACCTCTAAAGCCCTCGAACTTCAAAACTTTTTTATCGACATCAAAGACAGGCAATGATTACCTTAGTCTATTCATATGTCTCGGAATTACAGAGCAATCGGCCGCAAAAGTCTACCACTTATAGTATTAGATCTAAGGATAAGTATAGGACCTAAATAAGATTTTTGTACTATCTAAAGACTTGCATGTTTAGCAAATAAACGGCCGTTATAACACGGGAGTATATAGGCCAGTAACCCAACTCACAGCTGTGGGATGATGACATCGGTCGCGAGATGCCGTCACGCGGCGTTGCGTCAGTGCGGCGCCCGCGCGCCTCTGCCGCCGCATGCGATACCGATTTGGATGCGCGGGAACCATGCTAATAGCTTCCGACTATGTGTAACTGTTTGTTAATAGCATCATGACAACCGTGACAACGCAACTGCAAATTTGGCACAATTCCTCACTTCTACTCGCGCTAGACTGGTGCTTTTGCATTTTTTTTTGAATTCGATGAAGGGACGTGATTGACGAGACGTCCGCCTTATACTGTACGCCTGCCCATAACAGTGTGGCACTAGTTAGGTTGCTATACACAGCCCCACATTAAGTTCGTCACTTTTGAGATATATTAAGTTAAATCACCTAACCTCGGTAATTTTACTAACTATAGCGCCCGTCGATCACGAACTCAGTAATGTTTGCATACTACTTTTTGGCAGCAGATGTTGAAGCTGTGGTACTACTTACATAGACGGTATCTAGCAACGGAGACCTACCATCAATAATAGTTACTGTTCTTATCATGTATTACTTTTCGGTTTGAGTATAAATGATTTTTTGTATTTTTTTGTCTAGAAATATTTCATCGGTAATATTCCATGTTACAGAGCATTGCGCCGGGTTCTTATCGGCTCCAGTGATTAACAATAAATGCTTTCATAATATTTAGTCATAGGTTAGTATACCCGTACGGTTAGCAGTAGATGGAGTTTCAGGCAAGGTAGATAGATGGCTTAATGCGGCAGTGTACACGCTTCCGTAAAATTTAATGGAACTTCTTCCTCTGTATCTGTCTGGCTGGCCACAATGGAGTCGTATCCAATTTCTAATGTAGCGGAACGCTAACACGGAGTAATTCATTTAGACTAAGCCCCGGCTGTTGCAGTAGAACAATTGCTGAATTCACTATTAGCGTTAGAGCATACGTCTGGCATTAATACTAAACGTCCCGCCATTCTCGTTTCGCTCCCAGGTTGTAAAACGGGGTCCCGTGATGCTGCTCGTGGTATACTCGCTGCCCGCCACAATCCAATTTGTATGTCTATTTCTGTTCGCATTGCACATCGTTCATTGTAGCGAGACTGGGAATTCATTATTTACTCGTACTACTCAAATTTATTTGCACTATGGTGGTACCAAGACGGTCTCTGGCGATGAAGACTTACCACCAGTGGCTAAGACTTATAATTTATTTCATCCATTTTTATATGCTTACAAGTTTATTATATGTATTACTATA
This sequence comes from Ornithoptera priamus, assembly GCA_029034505.1. Lineage (NCBI taxonomy): Eukaryota > Metazoa > Arthropoda > Insecta > Lepidoptera > Papilionidae > Ornithoptera > Ornithoptera priamus. The sequence continues at coordinate 1,653,999 of JARDWD010000685.1, forward strand.
GGATCCCTGCTTCCGAGGTAACATGCCGTGAAGTTTGAGTGGTAATAAGGTTTTCTAAAGCCGTACTGGTAGTCATATCGCTCTCGTATTGTAAATCTGCTACTGAAATAGTATCGCCTACTCTACTATCCAAACTTAATTATTTACGTTGTTCTGAAATTGAAGTATGGACCTTCGTTTTATAAGTCAAACGTTTAGCAGCTGCGCTATGGAGATAGACAAAAATTTTGTTCAACTTAAGTTTAAAAATCAAGTTAGTTTAAATAATTATTGGTGTTTTGGTTATTTATAACGATGGTCTATAAACATACTCATCATCAGCCGATAAACATCTAACGCCTGATATAAGTCTCCCCCAAAAATCCCCACATCGATCGGTCTTGCGCTGCCGCATCGCGGGGCATCAGGGGCCGTCGTCTGTAGCTGTTCATTTGGGGGGACTTGGCCCATTTCCCACCACGCTGGCCCAATGCGGGTTGGTGGAAGCCAGAGCCTCGTTTGTTGGTTAGCAGGGTGCACCACCAGCAGGTGAGGTTGTCTTGGCTCCCGTGAGTTGTTGTGCAGGAGCCCATACTCTGTAAACACGGTAACCGACGTTAAAGTGAACAAGTCTTGCTTCTTTTACCACTGTGATGATATGAAATCAGTGAGTGGCTTTCATGTCATCAAAATACTTTATCGCTTAAAATTGTAAAATCTGTATATATATATATGTTATCAAGGAGCAGTTTTTAAAATTATGATGTATGACTGAAAGGAGGCTGTAGCTGTTTCAATTATTAGTTTAGTTAGTAATGCGATTAAATCTAAAGGTGACTTGAGACCTGATTGCAAAATGCGGAATAATGTAGGCCAGTTATAGTAACTTAAAGCCTACGCGCCGTATGTGGCCCGTCAGGCTTTTGTCGTTGGCCCATCTAATTTATTTATATTTTAAACTAATTGGAATTTCAGTTTCATTTCATCTTGTTTATTTATTAGAAATAGTATAAACAAGATGAATAGTTCCATAGTTGTTTATGAAACTATGAAACAATCGCAAAAACCCAAGAAATCATCTAATCTTTATACGCTATTTTTGTCCTCTCACGAAAGAAAGGTTGATTACCAGTGGTACATACTGTGCTAGACCAGCGTTTGTACTCACTGAATTTTATAATAAATATTACCACGTTGGCCGCACTACCAATGTAGGGATAGGGAGATGTGAAGGAATGCAGACTTTTGAGAGGAATAATGCAAAATACACAGGAACAATGGGTAACGTAGAATGTTACTATTTGGAATATCGTTGGGGGAAGAATAGTAACAGCTGTGGTCTTCAGGGGCGCGAACCCGTATTCATCGAACAAATGAACCTACTGACAGCACAAGCTAGTTTCCTTGGATGTTTCCTTCTTTAGTCGCCTTTTACGATACGCCAAAGTTAGTATGCGGTGGAGATATTCTAATTCATCTCCCAAATGGGGAAGGCGTATATATCGCAGTGGATAAACAAAAGCTGATAATTATGATGATTAAATAATTAATATTGCTTATTAAAACTTTGCACCCTCGTGGGTTGTAAGGGGTCTCGCACAACAACTGACGGGGCCCAAGCCAATTTCACCTGCTCGTAGTGCACCCTGCTAATCAACACACGAGGTTCTGGCTTCCACCAACCCACATTGGGCCAGCGTGGTGGGAAATGGCCCAAATCCACGCACAAAAACCCCTATAAACGAAAGTCGCGGAAAGCCGCTGGATGCGGCCAACGCAGGACCAATCGATGTGGAGATGTTTGAGGGAGGCCTATGTCCAGCAGTGGACGTCTATCGGCTGCTGGTGATGATGATGATGATCCTCCTGAAGTTGTGTAAAATTGCAATATTTATGTTTTCGCCGGACACGAGCAGTAAGTACCAATACAACACAACAGCGAGTAGGTAACAACAATTCATCTTTCTGTCCAGACGTAGGGCGATTACTTATGTGCCCGGCAACGTATTTATTTAATCAGATTTATTCGAGGGCGAACCCGCTGCGGTGTGGGGTGGCTGTGGGAGAGCCTGGCTTGTGGGTCAATAAAGCTATTAGACGGCGCTGCGATGCCCATTACTGATAGCACGGAGGGAGAACGTAAGGTCGCCATAATTCTACTCAGGACTATCCTAGCCATACTATCCCATACGTATCTACCAGAGCACTCCTTATATCATAATAATAGTTATTGATCTGTAACCTATCTCATTAGATCATAGCCTTGTCAGATTAATTTTTTATTTAATTCTATTATTCCAATCGTTGCAAGGTGTTTGATATCGTTAAGTTAGCTTACTTAAAAATTATTCAAATGTGTCAAATAAAAAGAATATATTTTAATGCATTTAACCCTACAAGTTAAACTTATGATTGTATTTCCATAATCTTTATTCTGTTTGATATGGTATATGCTAGTGTTAGATGCCTGTCGAGGTTTTCCTTAGGAGCTACAATAATGTTCTTAAAAAAGGAGGTGAAAAGGTTTTTGCAGGGTCGGCAACACGCCTAGTGTTACCTCTGGTGTTATTGGCTGTTATAGGCTGCGGTTACCGCTCAACATCAGACGGGCCGCGATGCCTGTTTACCACCAAAGTGGTATAAAAAAAGTCTTTACGCAGAAGTATTAAAGTTATCGTGAAGTATCAGTCAATGTATGAAAGATATAGATTTATTTCATTACTTTGTGATTATTGTTCTTAATATTATGTATTCTGTGTTAGCTGATGGTAGAGAAGGGAAACATGGTAAATAGTTCAAGCCCGTTCATTTTAGCATTTATGTCTTTGTCTCTTCATTAATGGCTACTTGTGCCCTCTGTGGCCGGAGACTGATTAGGTAGGTACCACTGCAGCTTCTATTTCTGTAGCAATACAGTAGTGTGCAAACATTACTGTATTTTGGTTTGCAGGGCGCAGTAGCTGGTGAAATTGTTAGGGTAACGAGGCTTAACATCTCATGTCTAAAGGCGACGAGCACAATGTGGTGTTTTCTATTCTAACAAGTGTCATGGTGTTATAGGGCGTGTCACTTATCGTTCAGGTGAACATCCCGCTCGTCTCGTCGCTTCGTTGAATAGAATAGAAATTATATCTTTCTTGACACACTTTTTGAGCTTTTAAAAATAAAAGCGTAAATCCGTTTAATACTTATGTAAGCTACTCACAAATCACGCTATATTACTACGAGGTGACTAATTCAAAATAACAGAGTAGCTGGCTACAGGAATGATATTTCTAATATGTAGCAATTGGCTGTGACATGTTTATGAATGCAGCTACTGCCGCTGCGGCGATTCCTCGCTTCTTACCCAACCTTAAATTATATTCGTTCTTTTGTTCCCGACTTGTCATTTGATAAATGTTATAGTCGCTCTCTTATTCCGAACATTCTTCAAGAACTTATTCTAGTATTTATAACCAGCTATTCGCCGCACGCTTTGCTGGCCGTAACGCGTAGCTGATATTCCTTCCAAAATTTCAAGTCTCTACGCCTTACGGATCCTGAGACAAATTGCAATGAAAATTATCTTTCAGTGTGTTATTTCATACATAAGTAGTTAAAAAATTTGTTACCTTATTATAAAAATTTTTATTTACATCTCAGTAAATGTATACTACTATATACATGAAACAACTATAAACCCTGATTTCACCTCTGCCTCCGTGGCAATGTGGAAGACCGCTTGCTTCGAAACACAGTAGCCTTTAATTCGATTCTGAAACCACATGTAGAGTTTCGTTGTTGGTTCGCATGGTTAACTACTACCTTCTAATGTAAATCTGCTGCTATGTATGATTCTTGGGTTCCCACGGTCATCGTCATCGGTGTCATCGACGGTCTCTTTGTCACTTAACACTGTGAAATCTAGAGCTAGCGTTAGCCCTTTGTTAATGATAAAAACCTTACTTAGAAATCTTAGACAGGTTTTCTAAGCGTTAATTGATATTTTTGGGTTGAATAAATGGTTATTTTTTTATTTGAAATATTGTAGTATGGCGCCATAATGCAAATAAATTCGTATAATCCAAGATCTACCTTATCATCCGATGACTGATGATGATATTTATTTTCCTCAAATCAAAGTAGATATGGCGTATCTCTTGAACAAATACATTTACAGTTTTTATTTATTGGTAGAAGAGATTGTCCGGCATACGTTATCGTTTGAGGTCACCCTGCATCGTAGGGCGGAAGATAACGCGACCAATTTGCAGATCTAATATCAGCGTGGTCACGAAATTATAGTGGGCGACGGAAAGGGCGGGACTATGGATCCATATGGACTTTATGATGTGTCATGTATTCTTTTATGTATTACATGTTACTAGTTTGCGACAAAATCTCTCCACGTAATAGTCGCTCCGTCCTGGACCTTTGCTGTTAACATGCTCTCTTATTGGGGTGAGGAGGAGATACTTTCAAAACGTGTCTTGGTTTTTATATGGAATATTTGGTAATTACTCATCAGCTACACAACGATAGTTAGACCTACTTTTCATTATTATGATTCAAACGGAACTCTTTTGACTTTTCTGAGGTCGACCAATTGATGATGATTTTAAAAATCTCCACATAGTTAAAAAAATTTTTTTGGTCTATTAATAATGAATTCGTAAGTTGAAGATAATGAACGAATCCTTTTAAATTTTTTGAACGTAGCAAACGATGTGCTAACTAAAGAGTTAACAGATCTTAATATAACTGTTAGTTACACTATAAATTGAATTAAGTGTTGACAGTTTAATAAGACAGTTTCATCTAGTGACCACTTGCGTCTTAATTGGAGACAGTTGAACTATATATGTATCCGAAATAGTTTTGATTACAACCACTCCAACGTTGTGCCATGTCACTAAAGATACCTTGACTATTTTCTACTTCAAATTAATACTAACTTTGTTGCACGTTGTAATAGCGTGGAGCTGGAAGGTTTTCTAAAAGGTGGTGGACGGTATTGGAAACCCGTTTGATGTGACTGATCGCCGTGGTCGCCTTTGCGGAATGGTCTATGTTCATTAGTGAATATTAATATAGAAAATGATGAAAGTTCACGCAGGTTTTTTTGTTTTATATGTTTACCTGGCGCTGGTTAGGATGTTATACATTGCACCACATTGTGCTCGTCATGTTAAGACATAAGATGTTGAGTCTCGTTACCCCAATAATTAAACTAGGTACAGCGCCCTTAATACCGGAACAATAAGTTTGTGCACTTTAAAACACGACAACAGTGTAATTCTCTTATCCGTGATCCTTCTAAAAACCAATTTAAATGCGCCTGTAAAGATTTTCCTGCACTTAATAACATATTGATCCTTCACTCAAGAGGGTAGACAGACGTTCATTACTGAGAACTATACAGGTATATGCTCATTGTTTAATGAACTGTCTCTTACCTTTCGATAAAAATTGCAATTCCGCGGAAGCCATTAAAAAGCTTTGCCGATGGCATCGGGCAATTTGGGCGAGGCTTATCAGCGCAATCGCTGACGGTGACAGCGGGGGCCCGTGGGCGCGGGTTCGATCCACGCTGCACGGATCGCCGTCTCGATAGGCTAATACTTCGAGCGGAATAATAATAACGGCGTGTGCCAACCTCGAGTCTGCAGCAGAGTTTGGCATGGAGATACAATAGTTCTTTTTGTTTCGAGGGATAAATTTTCGAAAGATACCCTGCTTCTGGAGAGATGTCAGTGTTATGTTAGATTCTTACTCATTAAAATCCGTATCTGTTACAGAACTCATCGGTGCCCCTCTACACTTTGTGTTAACACGTTTCTGAGGAGGGGCCTAACCCTCCCAGGCACTATCGCTGAGCCATACGCTATCCCATGTAGGTTCCTTTGTGGAGCCACAAGGGCCTCTACCCTCAAACCCGCGAAACTCCTAGACCCTTTTAGTCGACTTCTACGACAGACAGGGCTTACCTTAGTTCTATTCTACTAGCTCAAGACTACAGAGCTGACGGTGATACAGTCCTGGCACAAGACAAATGTTTGTCCAATACACAAACAATTACGTCGAGTTGGTTGTATAATATATTCGTTAAGTTTTGGATTGGAGTTTGACCAAAGAGCGGAAGTTTTCTTTTTACATTATAATAATACACCGTATTTGTGTATGACGCTGAGAAATGATCTCTTTATCACTGTGGATGATGGGACCGTGGGAAAATTATTATTCACTCGTAACTGTGTGGTTGTGGTTAAGGTCTGTTGCCTTTGAGATTTTTTATATCGGTCTGTATTAAGTTCATTATGATCTCTCTGTAATAGAACATTTCGTGACGTTATATGACTCGGACTATTCCAAACAATAGCAACAGTAAAACAAACTATATATATATATATACATATATATTTATACTTATAATTCACGATTAGGGCACACAGGGTGGACATAATGCTGTAATAGTATTCTCTGCCAGTCAACCCTGACACGTAAGAGATATTATAGATAAGTACAAGAGTAATAATATACTTGAAAACACTTAACATAAATTGTTTACTTATAATAATTAATAGCTACAAATAATCCCTCATATAATACATAAACACTGAATAATGTTCGAAGTGAATATATCTACATACATATATATGTATGTATATGTAAATAAAAATTGAATGTAATTAATATATTTATATCAAGAATATGCATATATTAATTATATAGGATTGATTATAAATGTGATACCAGTTCACCCAGTACGTAGCTCATAAGCACTGTAAGGCGTGGTCGTATCCCGATCACTTATAGGGACCCCTCTCCTACCACCAAAAGTACACTATTGCTGGTAAACTTATCAACAATATTATAGTTCTCGTCTTCTTCTTCTCAGTCATTTGTTCTTCACTAGTGTTGCTTTTTCGCTTTAACTCGCATTTATTTTAAAGTAGCTTTTACTTTGTTTTATTATTAACTATTATATTTTGTTTACTTTTTATTTATAAAAGACAATTAATTCTCATATTAGTCATACAACTGCCAACAACTGCAACACACGTCATTTGTTCAAAGAGTACGTTGGGGTTCGTAGTGCTCTGTACGGTCCCCCATTCGGGTTTTATCGCACCCCAACGTCCGGTCTAGACTTTCAGGCGCTCGATCTGTTTTGGAGTGGACATAACAATTATGTGAACTTTTAATGATATTAGTCTGCTTTGTTAGAATGCGCTACGACCTCATAACCTGCTTAGAATTTATACGGGTTCCGTCTACTATGAGATTATTATTTTGCCGCAGCCTGTTGCCAAGCGACTACTTAGGGATGTAATCTGTCGGCACTTGCCGTGTAATAACCTTGTTACTGCTGGATTAAGAGCAAGTGCGGCGATAAATCTGTAGCTTCAGAAGCCTATGTTACATAATGTCGAAATTTACTATAAAATATTATTTTCCATACAATAAAATAGTGGAAGTTAAGGGGCTAATTATTTCGCAACCGCAGACACTGATTCACCTAAACTTATATAGTTTTATTTATTAGTTAATCATATTGGAATAAATAAGGAAGATTATTTTAAAATACATACTGTTGTATGGGAAATTCCATTTTTTCTCGGTTATTTAAAATAAGAATAAGGAAAATGTTCGTTCATGTATTTGTCATTCAAATATGTATAGTATAAATAAATAATAGGTTAATTATGCTGTACTTTGTTCTAAACGTCGTACCCACGTGTAGTTGAGTGCACATTGTTATAGCGGTAGAGTAATAGATGACTGCTATAGTAAGTTACTGCTAAGTGACTACAATCTGAACACGCGTATAACTGACTGAAGTCACATGTGATAGTCTTTATTGCTAGAATCCTATTTCTGCCGCCAAACATCAATGTGCAAACAGTACTGTGTTCCGGATTAAAAGGCGCTGTAGCTAGTGAAATTTCCGTGGTAAGGATCATAATATCTTAAGTCTCAAGGCGACGAGCAAAATGTTGTACAATGAATATAATACTAAGCAGTTCTCACTTCCCTTTAAGTGAATGTTTCACTCGACTCACCGAATCGTCGATTTAAAAAAAAAATCTCATATAGTAGGTCACTGTTGCTCGAGTGCACCGCAACGGCTATTTCCGCCACCAAACAGTAGTTGCGGTTTTAAGTCGATGCACTATGTGGGGGGGAGGGGGATCATTACATGTCATCTTAACTTTTTTTTTTTAAATTGAGGGAAATCTTACTAGATATCTTGCTTCTGGGAGGAAGACAAGGTTATGTGTTGCTTCTACTCACTAAAACCACCTCGGTGGTCTTCCTCAGTGTATTAGGAGGGGTCCGAGATGTCCTACGTAACGCACCGGTGCTCTCCTGCACTCTGACTAAAACCTCATACGGAAGGGCAAAGCCGTTCTTAGCACTCACGCTGTGCTACGGCAAATACAAGACCACCATGCATTTGTCGTCCTCCTAAGGCTCGCTTATTGAGCTCTGAGGGCCCCCACCCTCAAAGCCGACGAACCCAAGAACCTTTTTAGTCGCATTGTAGGATAGGCTACAAGACTACAAGGCTGGCGGTCTACGGCGTCAGTTTCCATCGCCCCGACGACATGTCATCTTAACTAGCGACACGTAATGGGTTAACGTCTTCGCACCAGGCTAACATTTGTTTAGTCCCTTGTATTAATGTCACAAAATTAATATTTCAAAACGGTGCTTACGTAATAAAAATATGTAAAACAAATGTTTTAAACATAATATATAAAAAAAAACCATAATTAGAAATTTCTTCTTGCACTAAGAAATTGTTAACTAACAGATAACATGCCCTTATATCATTTTCAATATTTGCTTACTGAAACAAAAGGCAATGCAATAAATCAGGATATAGTTGTAATAATGAAATTTCAGATGAAAACTGGAATCTGTACTAACATTGTATCGAAAGATTGTCTACAGGATTTTCATCTACGAAACCCTCTCTCGGATACACAAGGGCAAAGTCTTTGGGGTCCACGGTTCTAAACTAAATTTGTAAAGCGTAGTACAGTACAACGATACATTTTAATTATTAATCCCCCTGTCCCTCAACACCCCGTCACGCCACCGCCGCGCACTCCTGCAAAGTTTATGGCGGAACTTCGCCTCCTCATAGTTTATTGAAGCCCTCCGAGCGTATTCTTCGGATCCTCTCTCCCATTGTTTTTATCACAGCCTAGTCACATGGAATATTAATCATCAGTCAAATATTACATTAGCATGTTGCGGCTGCGCTTAATGAAAGATTATAACAAATTTTTCTTTTGAAACTTAAGCTCAAAGTAATGCTCGTGGAGGAGGTAGGAAAGATATAGTTTTTTTTTGCAGTAATTATATTGTAAGAAACTATTGAAATTATACAAAAACGTTGTTATTTATATACGTAATTGATGACGTCATTACCAGCTTTAGAATCAGTGTAGTAACGATTTCCAAGTGGGTGGTGATACCCTGTCAGTGATAACGTTTGTAATTTATAAGATGTGATAAAGTTAAAAAATCTCGACAGGGAGTAGAGATGACGGCAAATAAGTTTGAAAACTTATAATAACTTTAACTTGTTACGGTTCATACAATAGGTAGTGTTGTATGGAGCGGGATACCTAAGGGGTCCACGGCGCACGATTAATTGCACTGCCCGCGTCCGGTCTAGACTCGCCGACTCACCGTCTCGAGTGCACATCCAGCCTCTCTAACAGCCGTATTACCATGTTTTATTAGTCTGAGTATTGTATTCCTTAATGGAATGACATGTTGGCTATTCATCGTAGGAAAAACTTAATTTAGAATTCTATTATTGCAAATGATAATCAGCAGACCTGTAATGGAACAACCGCATTCATCACTACGTATTGTAGTTTTATTGTTGTAGTCTATACCTTTAATGGTAAATGGTACCCTTTTATACCAAAGTAGTATCAACCTTAGAAGTTTCCTGTACAACATGATAACATGTCTTGGAAGTTAAAAAGGAGGAATCTAGTGAAATTAACGCGTGGTATTCGATTGAGGGTTGTCACTTATAATTGTCATTTAGGCACTCTTCTCATCAAAGTCAATCGCACTTGTAGTGCCTGCATACAACGATTTCTCTCGACTTTCACCAGATGTCCATCTCATGGAGGTCTCTCAGCACTGCCTCAACCGATTTGAAGATTATTAGCTCTCAATTATAATTAAACTTCTTAGATTTATTTTGTGTATTTAATATAAAATTTGGTCTTTAATATCATATTATTACAAAGTGTGATGTATTTTACAGTGCAAATTAAGTAATTTAGTGCTTTATAATACTATTTTGTAGTATTTGTAGTGTTATTAGTTTAAACTGTAACAGTCTTTACTGTTTAATACTTGAACCATAATTTCGTATAGAAAAGCTCCACAACACAGTTTCTAAGATTTGTTATATTGATAAAGTTAATACTTAAGCGATCTCTGTGTAAAAGTTAGTTCCCTTACGGACGTACAATATTAATGTAGATAAGGTTTCCGGGCTTAGAACTTTGACTCGAGACGCGGCCGCCTCGCAAACTCGATCAAAATGTACTTTATCAATCGTTCCGCCGTTATTTATGAGCACATGTTATTACGACGGGAAAGTTCCTTGTAAATTCTATTCAATGGAGCTGCGCTGATCTTCAGCTTAAGTGGGAATCGATTTATTTATGATTTCAGCGAATGCATTGTTTGCATTATAAACTACTAGCTGATCCCCGCCCGCTTTGCTAGCGGTAACATAGAATTACATTTGAAATTTAGCATCCCGCGTCGTGACCTTCTTCCGCTTTTCAAAACCCTTTCAACTTCCTTTGGGAAAGGAATTTTGTAAAATCCGTTCTTAACTGACTTCTACATGGCAGAGCAACTTCTCTACCAAATTTTGAGTGTTTACGGAGTAGTTTCAGAGATCTCGTGATAAGACGATGAATCTCTAGATATCTGTTATATATATGAATCGATTATAAATTATAAAAAATATATTTTTAGTTTTACTAACGTTAAATTCTGGCATAGTTGATTTACGATGATTATCTATCTTTATATCAGTAAAATATTACAGCAGTATTGTTAAGATGTACTATTGTTACTTTCTTTATGTTTCAATCCTATCGTTTACTTGTCTTTGCGAAATAAAAATAAATCATAAAGTTTTTTACAATATAGCTTTTATTTTTGCAAATTGACCAAGCGAAGATACTTTGACCTGGTGGTATGCCAAGCTGGTAAGAGCATTTGTACACCACGATTCCTTCTTTACGAAGTGCAAAATCTTCCATTAATTTCATCGGCTATGGCGCCATTTAAAGTAGAATACAGTAAAGATTGCATATCAGTAATAAAAGGAAAAAATATTCATATTAGTCTATATAATAGTAAAGGTATAGAACCGTTTAGACCACCTACAATAAAGGTAGGCATATGACCACTTGATATCCGCAGTTTCTATCAAAACTCGGCGGAGCGCTATAAAGAAAATGGCGGACCGTTTTACGCCGACGTCTGACAATCGCACCACAGATCACAGCTAGCGGCTTTAACGGCAGAACAAGATTTACACACCCTTTCACCAGCACTTGATGACCTTCTCAAATTCAATTTGATGAGATATAGCGGGGTTACAACCTAATGAAATTTAAGATGGTAACAGAATGTACGAATTTCACGATCGGCAATAGGCAATTATTATTTCCTTCATATTAATTCATATATTATGGTTTACTACAGGATGCACAAATATTACCATACATCTTATTAGTTTCAAAATATAATGGAACCTAAATCGCCGACATTAATTTTGTCATCTAAGAGGTTTCTAGATGACTAGAACAGCAATACACGGGCCGTTGCTATGTCAAGCCGTGTGATTGTTGGTCCCCGTGACAACAGCATTGTGCTTAAAAGGCGTTCATCTTATTTTACAATCAAGATTCCAATTTCATAGATGAAACAGAACCACGGGTTTAAGAGCCATACAAAAGCTATTTACTTGACCAGTCAAATATTTCGCACAGTTCTTGACGTGTAATAGTAATGACCGCTGATCTATTGTTTGAACGATTCCGAACTTAATTGCATCAGTTTAAGGCTCATTTTATATTGTGCTGTCAGACACGACTGGTATCCTAAAGCATTGTAGTGCAAATCATTCATGAATTGGCTCTCGTTTGATTTACGCCGTGTTCGGTGCTCGGCCGCGATAAACTGCCGTTTGTTGGGAACGAATGGTATTCATATTTCAATCGCACCGCGCTCCGCGAGACGACGCTGATCGATGGCGCGGAGCCGGATGCCGGGATGCTGCTTCAATAGATTGCTATGAGTGTATTGTGGTTTGGTCTCGTGAACTTGCGGCGATTTCACCTCGGCAACATCGACCGACTACTACAAGGGTATAGCATTTATTTATTGTAGTGTCAGATATGTGTATTTGTTGAAAATCTACTCTTGTTTTTAGATTTTAGGTTATCAATCAAATACTTTGTATTTCGTATGTTTACTCAATACTACATTACCCCTATACCCATGGCGAAATTATGATTTTTTATACTAGTAATAAATAATTTTATCAGTAAGACAGTACTATTTTATTAGTCGACGAAGAGACAAGACCAGCAGGACGTTTACGATGGTAAAGTCGTTCGCTCGGCCATAACAATGTGGTGCCAGTTAACAGTTAGGATGATACTCACTCCCCCACATTGTTGTCGTCGCCTTAAAACATATTTTTTTATTCCATTAAGCGACGAGACGAGCGGAACGTTCACTTGATGGCAAGTGATAAACCTGCACATAACAACGTGGCGCTAGTTAGAATAGTGTACACTGCAGCACATTACGCCCGTCGCCATGAGACACAAGGTGTTGAGTCTCATTACCTCAGTAATTATATTAGCTACAGCGCCCTTCAAACTGGAATACAGTAATGTTTGCACATTACCGTTTGGCAGCCGAAATAGGCGTTGTGATGGTACCTATCTAGACCTGGTGGTAACCAGTGTTGGGCATTAGACCAATAATTTCATTAGTTACAACATGCTTCAAACCGGAACATATTAATGTTTTCACACATGAAGTTTGCCCTGTTGGTTTTTGTCGACTTTTGCAGTTTTGTACATAGGGCTTCATCATCAGCTAATAGACGTTCACTATTGGATAAAAGGCCTCCTCAAAGATCTCCACATACTGTGAACATGGCTTCCAGTACCGCTAGACACTAGGGGCTGTCATATGTAGGAGTAAATATGGAGGGATTTGGGCCCATTGCCCACCATGCTGGTCCAATGCGGGCTAGCGGGAGCCAGAGCCTCGTTTGTTGATTAGCAGGGTGCACTACGAGCAGGTGAGGTTAGCTTGGTTCCCGTGAGTTGTAGTGGTGGACTTGTGGACACTCCTTAGAGTTTACGGTTCCGGAATCTGCTAGCTAAAAAGAATGTATATAACTGTATAGTACTGCATAGACCTCGTTTCCGTTTCGCAAGTCGTGGCTCGCTCTTGCCGCTCTGAATAAATAAACGTTTGACTCATTCCGTGCAGTACTTGCGCTGGCGCCGGCGTTTGGCACTGCAGCCGCAACCAATGTATCTCGGATTCCGCTTCATGTGTATACGTGGAGGTGTATGACGATAATATCGATGTATTTTCCTGTTAGAACATTGACTCATTTTCTAAGAGATGCAACGTCTGGCTATTTTAATATTGTGGTCCATTTTTCGCGCCAAGAACGTGGAGATCAAATAAAATTATTATCTAATCTCTATCGTTCTTCAATTCGTCCTCGTTACTACATTGTTGAGTTGGTGCAATAACTCTGTAGTAATCAGGTTATGCTATTAATCATTTGCGAGGGAGGTTAGATCTTTATATTAAACAAAACTTTCTTTAGATTATATTAAGTATTAATTGAAAAAGTGGTTTAAAAATTATCAGTACTATACTTACAGTTTCTTACTTTTTAAACCCTTTAAAACGCTAAAAGAAAACAAGTTAAAAAGTACTAAAACACTTACTGAAGTACCATTAAGTGAAAGCTTCGTTAGTGTTAAGTTTTCTTTAATAGCTTTCGAAGATCTACTTATATCTCTGCTCTAAAGTAATGACGTAAACGAATATATAATTTCCGCACCACTTGAATTACATAGGAAACTTATTGATCTCCAAATGTGTCTGATGACGTCAAGGAGTTCCTGCGCTTTACTTTAATGTATTAAGTTATAAATTTCTTACGCAGAGGTAAGGCGTATCACTTACCAATTTTATCGTTTTATGTAATAATGGAAAGTAAATGCGATGAAGTTACCATGGTCGGTTATTACCAGATTTTTTTATAGACCTTGATTATGATCTTATTACTCCTTTCTTTCGCATGACGCAAAATGTTTACAGTATTGCATATGATGTTATTGCACCATGTGATAAATATGTGAACATATTGACATGGTCATTAAGAATTATCGCATACGTTTCGCATAAATGGTCCATTTTCTAGGCCTGCAGCTCATCGTTAACGGCGTTAAGGTTTATAAAGCACCAAGTTTGATTTAATTGGTCATCAGCGTGTTTGATTACATTGACACCTTCGCTGCGGATCTCTATTTGTTTTCCAAGATGAACGCCTGCAATACATATTGGTGCTAGAGAAAGTCCCGTCAGAATCAGTCTCGTCATTTCGGAGATTGCCGGAAGCATGTAGATAGATACACTGAAACTTTTTGTTTTCAGACCTTTTTATACTGGTTTTTCTGTTAACAACAGATATTTAATTTCCATTTATTTCAATATTCTAATAATTTATTTTCACCTGTAGAAGAGACTAATAATTTGCTACTAAATTATCGCAATGGATGAAATGGTAATGTCCCAATTCCTATACCATATGTGCCGTTTTATGGCATAGGAGATTTAATTATTATCATGACATCATAATCATGACTGTAATATGTTTACGCAAGTGTTTTTTTTTGTTGTTATCACAACTTTTCATGGGAAAATCAGATATGGATACCTTTTCACTATAAGAACAATAAGATTTTCCACACTATTACCGGCTTTGCATAGAACTACATTCTTCTGTAGTTCCGACAAGATTGTTCTTAACGGTATTTCTATCCTACACCGTTAAATTATGTTTTGTTAATAGTTCCATTGGTTAATAAATGTTTTTTTTTCTCGTTTCAGGTAAGTTAAGCACTATCGCGCCCTTGTGTTGTCAATTGCGTTGCGTAAGTAATTGCTAATTAAGTTTCGATATGTTCAAAAATATCTTTGACGCCAACATATATCAACTGGTACAGTGAGATAACTTGGTACGAACTAACTGGCTTATGGGACGATTTGCTCGTTAAATAATCTTGTGTATGTATGTTATAATGTAACTTGTGTAATTAATTTTAATTAAATAGTAAAACTGAATGATCACGCGTACTGTTTGTTAGAAAACAGTACTTTGGAGTTGCGGTTATTGGGTTAATTTCCAACTGAAAAGAACAAGCTGTGATAGCACAGATTGTTAAGTAATCGTATACACTATAAGTCTCGAACTCGGATAGGACTCGGTCCTCATTCAAAGCTTCTGATAAAGGAAACGTTGAGTAGAAAAACGGCAAGATCGAAGAATTAATCTTTTTGGGACATGTGACATCCACCAACCTGTTTCTCGTGAGAGAAGGCCATTTGAAAGAGAAATAGACAGGTAATATTTAAGGGACTGTTTAATATAATGCAAACATGCTTAGTGTGCTATGACACAAGTGTATTTTGATCTTAAACTAACAGACAGCAAAAAGTTACTAATATTTACACTAACACATAAGGTCGGGTAATGTTAAGTTTAGCATACATCGTATAGATAATGTTTTTAAATATTATCAAAAAAAACCTGTTCATCCCTTTGATAATTTTCATTAGATATTAGTCGAAAGGTTTTAGATTTCAGCGAGCGCACTGAAAATAAGCACCTCGACTCTAGAATAAATTTAACGTTTTTTTTAACCGTTCGGAAGGACTCATAAAGGCGGAGACAAAATCAGAGCTTCTTATAATTTTAGGTGGTAGATACCCTGGTACTGAGGAAAGGCCAAGTTTAGAGGAAGCCGCGGCCGCGGTGGGGCTCGTTAATCATTGTAAACGCCGGGGAGATTCCCTAAAAGAGCATAATGGCCGCTAAATCCTCTACTTATCGGATGTTGTTGCCCTCTCTTATTTGACGGCGCCTTTCTTTTGAGAGTTGAGCGAGTTTCTATATTACGTGTATCTTTGTTTTTATGTTATTAGGCGACGAGAGGAGCAAGATGTCCACCTGGTAGCAAGTGATACGTCCGCCCATAACAACGTGGCACTTGTGGTCTGCGATATAACATATCGAGTCTCGTTACCCCAGTAATTACACTAACTATAGCGCCCTTCAAGCCGGAACACAGTAACGTTTGCACACGTGTATTTGGCGGTAGAAATAGGCGTTGCGGTTGTACCTACAATATTTCTTGTATCGAGAGGGAAATGTTCGAAAGATAACCTGCTTCTGGGGAGAAGTCAGAGTTATGTGAGATTTTTACTCACTAAAACACCTCCGGTGGTCTGCATCAGTGCATTCGGAAAGACTCCGGGATCTCTTATAGAACGCACAGGTGCCCTTCTACACTTTAGTGGTATCTACCTAGACGATCTCCGGCAACAGAGAGCTACCGCCTGTAAATGTATCTATACGAGTACAAATTGTAGTTCATCTTTAGGAAGGTAGTATGTTTTATTACGGTTTAATCTTGTTAATTTTAACTGTATATTATGTAATACTCTTAAACAGTAAATAACATCAAAAATTAGGATATATTCTTACTCTACATACTTTATTACTTTTCGGTGTCATTACTTTATTCATCATTCATTAAAAACCTATGTTATGAAGAAAACGGCGTCCGCAGTAATCCTCCATCGCGTTCGGTTTTGAGCTTCGCCTTCACTCGCCTCGTCTGCTGCTTGGTTCTGCTTCTTAGCATATTCCAATAACGTGTCTGTCTGCTTTTAAATATAATCGGCATCTAATCACGGACACTTGGTTTGTAAATCGATTGAAGATTCGCGACTGTGCTCGAAATTTTTATGGGAGATTCACTCGGGCCAATGAATTCGACGAAGATCTGAAACTTGTGGGAGATGATATCGGTGACTATTACCATCGAGATTTATGGCCATATATCAGTGCACGTGTCATTACTTAATGTTATCAAAATGCATGTTACATAATCGCTTCCGCTTATAACTCGGGCGCCGTTGTGTTATTCACAATTCCTTCCGCGCCGGCGGGGCGGGAGAGGGCAAGTGACTAATGATGTAAGGTATTGGGAAAAAAGCCCTCGCCGATGTCGCCGGCCGCAATGGGTGTCGATGTTTATTCTAGCGACATAACGTCCATTTTTTACAAAGTTTCAACCGTGTTATTAATGGTTTCGGTTCTCCTTGTCGAATTTATAACATTTAATATGCCGGCACCGTTCTCTATTGACGCCGTTACGGGTTATCTCAGGGGCTGAAAAAAAAAATTTTAACGCATTCAGTATGCTGCGGTTATTTCTATAGTTAATTTTCTATGAGGAAGTGCACGAACGAATAGTTTTAGTATCATACTTATTTGTATTTTATTATCATCAATTTTATATGTAACTTTTGATCTAAACTTGAAATGCAGCACAGATCGATAATTTTAATACTATTCCCTCTTATGTTTTGATTGATCCTAAACCTCTCTATTCTCTGTTGATGTATAGTGCTTGCATTTGATCTATTCAGGCATTTCGTCGGATACTGGGCACGTGGATCCGGGGTCCACGGCCTAATGTTTTATTCACTGTCACCAACTATGCTAACAATATAAGCGTTGAATAAGAACCTAACTAATCTGCCTTTGTGATAAGAGATTGGTTATTACAATAGTAGATTAATGCCTATTCAAACTTTCGATTAATAAATAGAAATTCTTTTTATACTCCTTCCTTACATTTTAATGTTTTTACTGCACTAAATATAACTTAAGTTCAATGCATAGTTTTGCAAATAACCGTCACCCCTTTTTATTTAAAACGAAATCATTTTTAAAAGTATTTATTCATCGGATGGAAAGTTGTGTGAGACTATTAAGTAAATATATCACATGTCAATCACTTCTCCATTAAGTCTCCATGACGGTCGAGGTTCAACCCCCTACCCCTGTCGCCGTGCAGTTCGTCTGGCTGCATATGCCATAACGGCTTGCGACTTTAATCATGGCGCCCCGACTCTATTAGCTAACTAATTGCAAAGGGCGTTGCTCCTGCGATGTGTAGATTAGGTACGTAATGACACGGTGGGTGGTGTGCGATCGTATCGACGTAGCGGTTCGCAGTTCGACAGTTGACACATGCATGCACTAATTACTGCTTCTCTAAAACCCTAAGCCACAAAACTTACCGGACTTGGAGTTGTTAAGTTTATTACATACAAGCGGTTAAAAGTTGACCTTATGTATAGGTGACAATGACGCCGGAAGTTAATACTCCGGGACTCTTATACACATCACTACAGCAACACAATAATGCCGTTATGGACTAGTTTGTCAGTATTCATTTCCACGACCGTTTCGATAACATGTTAACCTTGTTAAGATGCCTCCTAACCCTGAGATTAAATGATTTCTTTCCGAATCTAATTTAATATGTCATTGAATTTATCTTATATTATACAAATAACACAAGCTCCATTTCTACTAAGAGAATCTGCTGGTTATTTCCGAGTCAGTATTTTTCGGTTGATTTAAACTTCTAAGTTTGGTAGGCATACTCCAAAACTATAACCATATAGATAGGCGCTTGATATGTCATCTTTTCATAATGAAATGGTTGGTCCATTATCCCACTTGGTGGTGTGGTGATGTGGTCTGAAGTGGTAAAGCGTAGTAACCCTGTAACAGCCTATTCACTCTAGTCTTGAAGACACCAGCGTCATAAGCGACGCAAGCAAATCGATCCACTACTTTGCTTATACACGTCTTTGTTCGGATACTGGAGATGTTTTTATCATAAGAATAGGGACTCGCCGTGACCCCAGTCTTCCGTTGGTGAAAATGGAATAGGGGAATTATTATGTTATGTAAACCTTATACAAAGTTACAGGTAAACGTATAAGAGATACTTCGATGTATTTTATGAAATGGCCCTCTCGTTTTACGAGTACGTTCGGCAGTATAGTTTTATGAAATCTGTTCCCAAAGCAAGGCAGGAAGTAATTTAGTGAATGGTAAACATGTAATAAAATATTCCATTCACTTTTCCTAACGCTCGGTTCCCGGTAATGGTGTGGTGTTACGTTATCATCAAATGTTCTCGGCTTTTAAAACCTGACTAAAATGTATAATGATTTCATTTCAATGATCATTCCCATAAACAATGATGCATACCGAAGGTATTTATGGTATAAAAGAAAGACGACACCAAAACCAAAATTGAAAGTTTCAAGTTTTTTTATTCGACTTTCGCCTCTGTCTCCAAAAGCTGCTGGTAAGTCTCCGTTGTCGGAGACAGTCTAGGTGGGTATCATCGCTGCTCCTATTGCACCCGACTAACACTAGTGTACGAACGTTATCATATTCCGGTTTGAAGAGCGCTGTACCTAGTGTTGTTATTTTAGTAATTATACTAGATATCTTATGTGTTCAAAGCGACGAGCACAATACGGTGTTGTGTATAACATATTAACGAGCGCAACGTAGTTATGAGCAGGCGTATCACTTACCATCAGGTGAACTTCCCACTCGTCGCTTCATTGAATGATAGCTATACAAATATTGCGTTAGTATTTTGTTGATCATCGTTTCTCATCAAACACAATGTATTTTAATGAAGGGTAAATTCTAGGCAATTAAGTTTAATAATCCCACCCTCACTTAAAATGTTTCATAAGCCAAATCGCTGTCGCATACGGGACCATTTCTAATGGTGACCGTCGACATTATGAAGTCATTATGATGCATGCTCATAAATGGTAGAAACTACCCGCATGAGTCGGGCGCGTGTTCGATTCCGGCTCTGTATTGCGTGTGTGTACGTGTGAGTGTATGTGTTTGTGTGTGTGTTTGTCAGGCTATTAAGTTTTGTTTTTGTGCTCGCGGGCACGTTCCGAACGTAATTTCGGGGGTTTATCGCCTCGGACACAAGCGGAATGTATTTATTCCTCCCCGCCGCTGTACACGCTGCATGCTGAGTGGGATCGCGCTTGTCATTGTTGTCACACGAGCGGCTTGTTTGCCGGTTTGTGTGTCTTATTATTTGTTCATTTTTGATATTATAACAGCTATCGTTACATTTGAAAGGCAAAGGTCATGGTTTCATTCATTAAACCGCAAGTTAATTCCGGTTAGATTACTAATATTTTTAATTACTCTACGAAGCGACGAGACCAGTTCTTACTCGTTCACCTGATGGAAAGTGATACACTTGCTAATAACAACATCGTGCTAGTTAGAACATTACACACAGAGCACCACATTATGCTCATCGTCTTGAGACAAGAGTTTTATCGTTACTTTAGTAACTTTCACTATCTACAACGCCTTTCGAACGGGAACACAGTACTGTTTGGCTGCGGAAATAGGAACTGCGGTACGAACGGGACGTTCACACGATGATAAGTGATACGCTCGCTCATATGGCGCTAGTAGTAATTAGGGTGATATACACAACACCACATTTTGTTCGTCGCCTGAGAAGTATGATGTCGAGTCTCTAAAAATCCGTTACGCTGATAACTTCACAAGCTACAATGCAGTAAGGTTTTCACATTACGGTTTGGCAGCAGGAATAGGCGCTGTGGTGGTAACCTATCTAGACGGTCTCCAACAGGGCCTTATCACCAATAAATAATATTATATTATAATAGATTACCTTCTGGTTGTTCTGAAAAAGCTTATTATTTATAGTACATATTTCAATAATATGATTCTTTTGTAGTGACGTACGTAGACAATTCCATAGAAATCGATCATCTATTGATCAATATTGAGGTAGTAAATCATTTGCAGATAAACTCAACTCTTTCAAGGTATATGCTGGACTTTAGACAAGATATCAAAATATATATATATATATATATATATTTTAGAGTACGTTTATTTTAAAATATACATAGACAATAGGAAAGTGAAGTGAATAACTTAGTTATTAATTTTTGAACTTGTAAGCCTATAGCTGATTATGAAGCCGGTTAATTTTAAAAGTCAACGGTTCTGCTTTCGTATCTGCGAATACTTTTAAATATTATAATGAATAAACAACACCTTTTTTTTTAGCATATGCCGTTTTGTGTTAGGGATAGGACCGGAAACGGCTCGACAGCGCTGACACGGCGTTCCACGAAATGGGTGATCACGGGGTGTTAGAAAAAAGTGGCGTATTGTTGCAATGCAAACACAAGGGGCCCCTATACAAATCATGCGCCGTGATAATCCCGACCGGCCGACTGATTCCTACCTCATTGTTCAGTCATCTTTTTGTATCGGTAATAGCTGTGTATCAGCTGTATTTTATGACTGTTGTTAATTTAAAATATTCCTATGCTTTTGACATAGACAAAGAGATCTTAGTCCATTATTTAGTGCGGATCGTATCACCGGATCACCAGAATTACATCGCATTTTTGATAAAGAAGTCATATAGATATGTCGTCTAACCTAAAGCTCTCTAAAGTGTCGAAATTTTCCACTTCAAGTTTCTCTGATCCACATAAAAATGTGTAATATACTTACTCATCACATTTATGTTTTAAGATACATTGAAACGACAATATCTTTTATTATGGTTGATTACTAAAACTTTCATAATTTGTTTTCTTAGATCCTATTAGTACTATAAATATATTTAATGTTTAAAAAATCGTATTAATGATCCGAAGGTTTTAAAATGGTTATGAAAAAAAGGTACATAGATGTATACATATAATAGATAGTTAACAACAAATTTTTGTTAGACGAGTAAGTTATCGGCGTTGGTCGGTTGATATAAAAGTTAGCTCTAACTTGTGAATAAAAAAGTTATCAGTGTTATGCCTTTGTAAACATTCAACGTCTCTATTTACAATCGTACTTAGATATGTAACAGGATATCCGTTTCACGATACATGAGAATTCAACACATTATAAGAATTGTTAGCTTTTTTTGCTCTTCAGATATGTTACGGGTAGTTGGTGCTTTTTGTCGGATGCTACCTGGGTAACTATTACCGCAGTGCCTCATTCGATCTATCTAGTGTATAAATAGTGCCACGTTGCTATTGGCAGGTGTACGTTACAACAGGTGAACATATATATATGTACTATTATTACTATAGTTTAAGTCACTAAGTTACCACCTATCCAAACATCTCACCTCACCGATGGTTGACTGGTAAAGAAGATATCAGGCATTAAGCCCGACTTTTTTTTACCTCGCTGTAAGATTTTACAATAAAGAAAATTAAAAATTTACTTCTTTTTAAGATAAGCACAGAAACTTCTCTGTGTACGTCCTCGGATGTAGCTTTTCGTGTAAACATCTTAAGGTGTCTCTTATTGTTTGATAATATTGACTTACTATCAACTACAAGTCTTATCTTCCTTATGTAACGAAACAATAGTCTAGTCTACTTAAAGAAACAAGAGAATCTCTGCTAAAAACTAGTAGTACAAGTAGTCGGCACTACTGTTCAATTACTGTAACTGTATTCATCATCAGCCGATAGACATCCACTGCTGAACATACGCCTCCCCCAAAGATTCCCACATCGATCGGGTTTGAATCCCAATTCACATGGGGGGAATTACGCCATTTCCCACTACGGTGGGAACCAGAGCGTCGTTTGTTGATTAGTAGGTTACACTACCAACAGGTGAGGTTGGCTTGCATTCCGTAAGTGGTTGTGCCTTACACCCCTTTAACTCACTGGCCCTGTGGCTGGCCCCTGTGGTAACTGTGTTACAATAATGAAAAGTCTTAACAGACCTCACGTTCTTAAACTCATACCTTCTGCTGTATGAAAGCTCAAAAACAGGAAACGACTTGCGCCACACCGTGTTAAAGGTTATATCCCGCCGGTCGACTATTGTCTATTCGGTTTAGTTGGAATAGTTTAGCGGAAATTATTTGAATATTTGAAAAAGTTTCTGGTTGTACAATACGTATTAGTAAGTTTTTTTTAAGCGAGTAAACTAGCAGAACGTTCACTTGATGTTAAGTGATACGCCTGCCCATAACAACGTGGTTGGTTAGGATGGTATACACAGCACAATATTGTGCTCGTCGCTTTGAGACATAGGATGTTAAATCTCATGACCCTAGTAGTTTCACTAGCTTTAGCACCTTTCAAACCGGAACATAGTAACGTTTGCACAGTACTGTTCGTCGGATGGTGGTACCTACCTAGACGGTGTCCAGCAGCAGAGACCTACAGTAAGTTACTCAAAGTAAGGGAAGCGTTACAATCACCGGGACAGTAGAATTGAATCAGCATCAGCACGTAATTATTAATCATTGTACTCTTTTAAAGTACAGGTATTGAAGTATGTCTTATACTTTTTTTTTATACTTCAAACCAACGCAGCTTCGAAACTGCAGCTATATTAGTAAACTACAACATTGTGTACAATTGAAAAGCTGAGTGGGATGAGTTAACGGGAGTTACAGTAACACTATAAATTTTTGGAAAGTCGAAAAAAGCAGCGGTTTTCCGAACAGAGATAACCACAGCGAATAACCATTATAACATTCTCGTTAACGGTTTATAAATGGTACCGCCGTAAAAAAATGCCCACCCATCCATCATTCAAGTTATGCAACGCTAACGTGCGGACGTAACGAATAAATCGCGCTTTATCAAAATTCATGTTATTTTATGTAAATTTGTAATAATGGCCCTGTTTGCGAGATGAGCGGTGATGATGCAGGCGAAGGTACAGTCAACTGGGCCCGATCAAAACTTAACTGATTGATTTTGACCCATATTAACAAACATATATGATTTTATTATCAAAAGTACTATGATGTTAGGTCTCTGTTGTCGGACTCCGGGTTGGTACCACAGCAGTGCCAGCTTTTGCCATCAAACAGTAATGAACAAACATTACTGTTTTCTGGTTTGAAGTGCGTTGTAGTTAGTTTAATTACTACGGTAATGAGACTTAAAATCCTAAGTTTCCAGGAAATGACCACAATGTGGTGCTGAGTGTATCATCCTAACTAGCGTTACGTTGTTATGGGAGTATCACTTACCATGAGGTTAACTTCTCGCTCGTCCCTTATATAAAAACTAACGCTGGTTAAGTGCGATTAGGAAGGAGGATATCACATGGAAGTTGTATTTATATAGTTATGGACACAGTATGTAATCACATATATATATATGTATTCTTTTTAAAGTTTAGCTGCTACATATACGTAATATTATTAAGTTAGTGTGTGAAGCAAAGTTGTTCGTTACCATCGATGGAGGACAGATGTCGCGACCTCCCATCGCAGTTATCAGTGGCGATAAGCGAGGGTGGCGTCTCTGACCGATTGCTATTCGAATCCGTTCAAACAACGTCCACCGAACCGCCCGAGATAAATCCGGTACACAAACAGCCGCAATCGTCCGTTGAACCTCTACAACTGTTGCTGTTGCAAATATTCAAGAATACAGTGTTGTCAATTTATTGTATGATGCTGCCGTGATAGATCAGCTTTACAAGGTGGCTGTACTACTATATGTCTAGAACAGAAGTCGCCAATGTCCGTGGACCAACAGTAGTTCACATGAAATTTTCTTTGACGCAGAAAAATGTTGAATACACTTTACGTTACGTATTAAGATGCAATGAAATATAATTAATTAATTTATAATGATCCTTTCATAATTAGGTAACAATTAATAGTTTAATTCTTTTCACTAGGTAAATTTTAAGTGCTTTAGATCAGTTTTCTTATAAATCCTATTAATGGTGCGTCAGATCAAAAAATTTTGGCGACTGCTGGTCTAGAAAAGTCAAAAGATCCACCTTCTCTTGAGCTCTCGATAAAGGTAAAAATTGTACAGTATGTTCCATGTTTCAAGATCAACAAGTTTTGTGGACGATATTAACATTCACTAACCCACACGTGACCAGTTTAGATCTTGAATACCTCCTTGTCAGAGAAGATTCTGAGTCGCTGTGGTGGGAACAACAAAGAGTGTTTATTTATTTATTTATAATTTGTTAGATTCTTAAATTGGCTAATGGTTTCCTTAACCCGTTCTCTTTTCCTCATCCCATTACTAAAGCGTTTCTATTCATTAACGTCCTTTACTCATAATGTATCCTGAGGCATATCATTAGTACAATTTATTCCGTCTTCCTTTTTATTTTTACTAACTTATCGATATACATCATTATTAACAATCGATAAAAATCCACTCCTGGACTTCCCAAATATCTCACCGAACGCTTAACAAATTTTCATTCTTAAAATTTTCAAACTATCTTAACCATTTCTGAACCCTGGACCAATAACAGAGAGAGAGAATAGAGTTTGTTGGTTTATATATCGTAGTTGTCTATTTCGTAAATAAATGGTCACTGTTAATGTATACCGTCTAGATATCAACGTAGCACCCATTTTTGTTGATAAACCGTAGTGTGCAAACTTTACTGTGTTACGGTTTGAAGGGCGTTGTATCTTATAAAATTACTAGGCTAATGAACTCTCATGATGAAGACCATATTTCTCAAGGCAATGAACACAATGCGTTGATGTGTATATCATCGTAACAAGAGCCATGTTGTTATAGGCGGGCATATGACTTCACCATCAGAACGTCCCCTTCGTCGCATTGCTTGGTCGAGTAAAAAAGAAAACCGATTATAATATAGTATGTTATTGTTTCACTAGTAACAAGCTTTGGAACAAAACATATAAGCTTTTATTTAAATGCAAATTAATGCAATACCTAATCGTTTGTCGACCGAGACAAAACGTCGTGTTTTGTGTGTGTGAAATGTTGCGCACACGGCCTGACAGGCATTCATACGCGCACGTGGAATTCCTCAAAGTGTCGGGACCTCGGTGACCTCGTCGGCGAGCGGACCCTACATCAGACCCGATCAAACGGGTCTTACTCAGCACTTGCGCCTTTAATCTCGTAAATGTACAGACTTGTGTAGGACGTACAGTTCACCTACAATGTAGACACTGCACGTCTTCTCTTTCTTTAAAATACATTAGATATAATTTTACCCCTTCACAGTTCTACAAGTAACAAACTTAAAATTAAAGTTAGTTCACACGGTCATAAAGATGAGATCAAGGATGGTGGAAGGCAACACGCGACAATACTGTCGCGACGCTTTGTATTCCAAATGAGAGTAGTTACTCTTATGGCTCTAGAATCGAAAAATTTTATGAGATACTAGGCCACATAGAAAATAATTATTTATTATTTGAGATAAGTGTATACATCCTGTACAAGGACACGAGGTAGTACAGTCTAAACAAGGATAATAGCCCTCGAAGCAAACGATTGGAAACGTAGCTTTGACGGTCACCGAGAACAGAGACCTACCACCATTTCTTTGATTTTATAAAGCAATCACCAAAATATGTTACATTGCAACTTCTGCTTTAACTTGATCTGATGCGATGAGCAAATCTAAAATAGGTGTGAACAAGTATACATAATCATTTTATACTTGGGAAGGTTGTCCGAACTGGGTCGTTTTTTTTGTTCAAAGTGTATCACAATCGGCGCCGCCCCGGCCTGACCCTTGGGACCTGTTATATCTTTATGTAAACACCGAATCTAAAGGAAGTTTTAACGATGCATAAAATTATACTTATCGATTAAAATATTTAGGCTTATATCTTCTTATTCAGGTCAAGATATTGTTGTGATGCTACTTGAACCATGTTCGGGATTAATTTTTTTAAAACCTATAACTAAGTAACATATTGATGTATAGTGTAAGTTATAAGGTAACAGCTAAAGTAACCACATTTGATTATATTATCATCACAACCAAAGTTTTTATTTGTTTAACCAACTTGAGTAACAAGAACTATTTTTACTTACCTTAATTTTTTTTTTTACTTTATATATTCAATCATCTCTGATTCAATAACGACACTAAAATCTTGTCCCAAAGATGACCTTTACATCCGTTCGTTATCTAATGCTTCTATCTATATAGCCTGCCGCTTGAATTCTTATCAAGTCAATATCCTATTAGTTCCATAGAAATGCGTGAGAATTTTAAAGGTGGAAGTACGAGAAAAACTTCTATGATGAAAACTTATTTATCTTAATCATATTATTAAGTTTTTTGTAATTAATACGTTTTGCCACTGGTAACTTCCATTTTAATCCGGAAGAAAGGTGTTCATATTAAAGAGTTTTAGATGACTTGTCTAACGCTACTCTACTACTATTTATTATAATATTTTATGACGATGAAGATAGCAACTGTTAACAAGATTCATATCCTCGTAGCACCTATTTCTAAAGTAATGTTTAAATATTATTGTGTTCCGGTTTGAATGACGTTGTAGATAATGAAATTACTGGAGCGACGACTTACGTCTTTCATACGTATATTATGTTTGGAGGCGTCGTGCATAATGTGGGTGCAGTTTGTATCATTCTAGCGCTGCATTATTACATACTTGTATCATTTACCATCAGATGAACATCTAGTTCGTCTCCACGCTTCGTAGAATAATAAAAAAAAGCACGAGACGGACATGAGTAATGAAAATGAATACACACGCTCATGTCAAATATTTCTTACAAGTCATTTCCTGTACGTCCGGCACATTCGTCAATTAGTTTAATTAGGAAGGGCAGATGAATGCGGAGCGCGACCCTAGTGCGGCTCCCGAATTAAGATTCATTAGGTCTGCTGGTGGGCTACTCTGTGCCCCGCGCTGGGAGGGTCACACAATGTCACTTACACACGCCTTTGAGCGCGTCGGTAAACAAACTAATGTAGTGCCATTGCAGTATTAAACTTTGTTTCTTTGTATTTTTAAGTGGTAGGGTGTGACATGAACTCGTCTGATGAACACACAATCATGCCCGACCGTTTCCACCACAATGCCCCCTGTCTGCTTGACTTTAAAACATCTTTTTGCTGAACAGTAGATTTTTTTATTATATTCGCACTTTAAATCTCGGAAATTACGTGGTTTGTTTATATTCGTTGCGCTTTGTGAAGAAATGTTTAATTGATGAAAATGGCTTTGTTAGCACTGTAAGAGTCGTTAGGTTTGTGCTTCAGCGGTTTGGCTCACGTTGAGCTAAGGATGCTGTAAAACTTGTATACGGGTAAGTTTCAATGAACTCACGCGTATGATCGTATTTATTTTAACCTATTGAAACAGGAAGGTGGTAGAAATATCAGATTTTGGGCCCGTCCCAGAGAGAAGATAGTAGTTAGGTAGTGGAGAAGTGCGTTAAACACAGACACCGTGTGATGGGCCACTCACTGACGATTAGATACGATCGTAACGTCAAGAAATTGCATCAAAGAGCCCAGGTATCTTAGTATGGGTACTCCTTAATTTAAAACTCGTCATTGTTCAAATCAGACAGCTTGTCGGACACCGGATTTCCCGAGACCACCATGACTCCGTAGACCACAAGGCAGGCGACATTGATGCTCTTTTGTGTCGGAGGCTAAGACTCATTTTGTATCGCTACACCAAACGAATAAATATTGATGTCCACTGCTGGACATAGGTGTATCCAATCGACTCCACGAGTATTATGAGAAATATTTGAATGCATTAATAACGCTTATCAAACGGATTGTGTGCAGAAAGTGTTGTGTAAAAAAATTTTTTCCGTTTCCGTCAGTAATAAATAATTTATTTTTATCCCCAAATCGCTCCGACATTGACCCTGTTCAACGGCCATGATACCACGGGCCGGTGACACAGTGAACGGATGTTTGTTATTTGCCGACTCTTGTTTATACGGTAAACCTTACTGAACTGTTTGTGTATATATATATATATTATTAACTGTTATTTCTTTAACGATATAGTCAAAAGTCCAAGGAATATTCCTCACATACTTCATAACTATAACACCGCTGAAGTACCATTGTAAAATGTAACTGTAAATTTGGATAGTCTATGACGTTACAATGTATATGTTGTATAATATAGAAGAAGCTTCTCATCATACTCTTCAGCAGATTAATTTAAATTAGAAACGGTCAATATTGCCTATATTACAGACATATACGTTTCTTTTTGGTTATAATTTTCATATAACTTATATCCCCACATATAAAATTGTATTTATTCATGAAGCAATAGTAAAATCAGGATTGTGTTCATATCAGAACTTAATAGTGTTTCCACTGGTGTTAGATCTCTGTTCCTGTAACTACCTAGGTTGGTTTCACCGCAGCTCTTTATTATGCCGCCAAACAGTACTATGCAAACATTATTGAATTCTTGTTTGG
This sequence comes from Ornithoptera priamus, assembly GCA_029034505.1. Classification (NCBI taxonomy): domain Eukaryota; kingdom Metazoa; phylum Arthropoda; class Insecta; order Lepidoptera; family Papilionidae; genus Ornithoptera; species Ornithoptera priamus. The sequence goes on from JARDWD010000685.1 coordinate 1,683,475, forward strand.
AAGGACGTTGTAGCTAGTAGACTACACTACTAGTACTGAGTAGAAAAACGAGACTTAACACCTTACGTCTTTAAACCAGCACCACGTTGCTTTAGGAGCGTCTCATCGCTTCGTTGAATTAAAAAGTTATAAATGTTATCACATCAGTGATGTTCATATAGATGAGTTGTTTCTTCGACGGTGATCTCATTGTGTCGAAGTCTTTATTCGATGTTAACTCAATTCCAAACCGTCAGTGCCAGATTTGGTTTGCAAGCTGTATATAGTTGACCTTTAAGCTGTGTTTAAATTCCACGGGTGTTCCGCATTATTAACTGTTTTGATGTGGTAACTACTCTTTCTGCGTAAACCCCTCTTCCCGTCATGTTGTATACACATTATGCACCATGGCTCAGACGTTTCAAACTACCTACACTATTCAGAATACGTAAGTGGAATAACCTGTAATCGATATTTAAGTAGTATCGATGCGAACGATCGCGGTGGCATTTTGATTTTTACATCACTCGATCTGATTACTCGATGTTTAATAATCGCGGGCGAATTACCATAAGTATGTAAAACCTGCGATCGGTTTCTCGGAAATTTGTATTTTTATAGGAGTCACGCTAACTTCTTATCGGTTGCGTCCACTCCTTTACCCTTCCCTCTTCACCGTCACCCCTCTGTTGCCGTTATTTCTGTGGCTTGATCAGACATTACACGCGTCGCATGTTTTTAATATTTTCGTGTTTGAATTGTTTGAAGTATAATTAAATTTTACCAGACTACAACTTTATTTTCTAAATAATAAAACCTTAAGGTCCTAAGGTCATAGTCATGACCACGATATTGATCGTACATAAAATCATACAAAAATCTGAATTGTACCTAAAGTGCTATGAAATGACATAAAGTTACCGATTTTTGTTATTCGACGACGCGACAAGACGAGCAGAACATTCAACTGATGGTAAATGAATATGCGTCCTCACAATGTGACGATAGATGTGATGATATAAACTGCTCCTTACGTTGAAACCTAACATAATAAAGTTTCGTTACTTCAGTAGTTTCACCGGCAAACAGCGCCTTTCAAACCGGAACACTGTAAGTTTGAAAAATATTTCGAAAACTAGACCAGTAGTTTCATACTATCGCAATGCCCTCACCCGTATATTTAACCTTGGCTAGAATTTTATCACTTTATGTTCATAATACCCCCTTTGAGAAAGGAATATTGTAAAATCCATTTTTAGCTGATCTCTAAATAGCAGAAACGCACCATAGTCACGTTCCTCAGTCATGAGGTTACGACAAAGAAGAAGAAGAAGAAATAGCAGAATCAATATCTCCACCAAAATTTGTGTCTTTACGTCTAATAGTGTCGAAGTTCTCGTGATGACTCCACGAATATCTGGATATTTCAAACACAAAGATTTACATATAGGGTTTTAAGGGTTCCCGTATAACAATTCACGAGATCTAAGCCAACTTCACCTGCTCGTGGTGCACCTTACTAATCAAGAAATGAGTCTCTGGCCCCCCATCAACCCACATTGGGCCAGCGTGGTGGGAAATGACCCAAATTCCCCCATATGAATCCCTACTCGTTCGAGGTGGGCATATTTGGGGAAGCTTATGTCCAGGAGTGGCCGTCTATCGGCTGATGATGATGGTATAATATATTTATATATATATATTGATGATCGAAGAGACAGCCCAATACATATATAAAATATAGAGTGAATATGAATAAAAGTAAAAGATTTTAAAGCAGAGGTACCAAAACCATTATCTCCTAACATCCCCTTTCCTGAAAAAATAAAACTTAACGCCTGTCTTTTCTCTTTTTTTATAAGAAAATCATACATTGGATACTCATCTGCTGTGCACCTGTGTTAGCATCAACTGGGGAGCGGTGGCGCCCACTTTGGGAATCGCTGCTCTAGAGATCAACTTTTTCTTACTTGGCCTTGTATGTTTAAGTAGACTGAATAGTTACAAGTCTATCGCACAAGTACGCACAATCTGGAGTCGGCTTATACAAATGAATACAAGTCAGGATTCTGTATAATAGTGCGTGCGTAAGGCGCGTGCGCGGCCGGCGCCAGTGGGTCACGTTCGCGTGTCTGACGCATGATCAGCACGTTCCGGCTGACGCGCGTCAATGTGGCGAATGTGTGCATATGTCGCGGTTACATTTTCGACGATCAAGTACAGAATCTCTCTAATCATGTTTGAGATTGACTTTGTTTTTGTTTTTGGTTGGAGTTTTCGCAAAATATCCTACTTCGGGGGAAGAGTTAGGATTATGTGAGATTCGTACCCACTAAAACCCTTTCGGTGGGCTTCTTCAGTCCGTTAGGTGGGTCACCGGGATACCACTAGTAGATCACAATCTATGAGCTAATGTACTTTAATACTTGGTGGCTGCTAATGCCGGTTAATATCGTAAGCAAAGTAGACAAAGTTTAAACTAGAATGTAGCGGTTCATTCTGGATTTAAAGATAATGTGGATAAAATGTCACTGATATGAGCATAATTTTAAGGAGTTAGTAGAGGCTGAACACCAGCGCGGCTTGGAGTCATAGTCCCGATCAGCATTAGTGGAGCCGTCTCATTTGCTTTTGTTATAGTCGGGAAAAAGAATTTATATGTCATATATAGTGTAAAGCAACAGTGATTTTTTTTTAACTATTATTTATTCAGAAGTCTGTCGTTACTATTTTTAACCGACAAATATCGGTTAAAAAACATAACGTTATGTAAAAACTAAAATATAACGTGTTAAAGTCAAGTATCATATAGAACTCGGTGACACAGCTATTATTTCAAAAGCAAACGTTATTCTTCTGGCATAATTTTCCAAGCCAACTGCGTGATGGGGGGGTAAGGTTCCCGCCGCTCGGGCTGCCTCTTTTAATTCTCCTTGTCACCGGCAGGCTGATGATGCTAATTCGAGCGGCGCTCCTCTGCCAAATTGTTTTTTGTCTAGTATTTCGCTTTACTCGTACTCACCTTGCCATCGCCCTCTATACAAATTACGTTTTCAATTGTACCTAGTCTGCTCATTGCCGGAGGGCTGCTCTGTTCAGACCTCGGTCCTTCAAGATTACCTCAATGTCGCTCAGAATATATAGTGGACATATATTGGTTGGTATGTTATTCTATAATTTTTATTTAATTGATAATGATATATTTATGTGTAATTCAGAAAATCAGTTAAATGCATAAAAAGTACAGTTTGAATAGTAATATTGAGATATATTTCTTTTATGCGACGAAACGAGCAGGACGTTCACCTGATGGTAAGTGGTACGCCTGCCCATGAAAATGTGGCGCTAGTTAGAATGGTAAACACTGCACTATATTATATTCATCGCTATGAGACAAAGTAGTTAAATCTCGTTACCATAATAATTTCATTCCCCACAACGCCCTACAAACCGGAACATAGTAATGTTGAACTGTTTGTCGACTGCAATAGGCGCTGCGATAGTACCTACCTAAACAGTTTCCGGCGACCGAGACCCGCCACCAGTGATATATGTATTGAACAGTATTCATGGTAATTTGCGCAATATATAAAAAAAAATCTGGCTTGTATACATCGTTATTAATAATTAAGACATTTTATGCACTCGGCATTGCAAGTGCACTTATATAAATGCATTCAAAGAAATCCGGAAACGTTAGCGAACGGAAGCCAACTGGCAATTATGCCCGACGCGATCGCGGCGTTTTCGTCGCAGCGTGCAAAAAGCCGCCGCAGGCCCGCTGCAATGCGGCAGCCGTGGCCGCAGCCGTAAGCCTGCACACACACTTCACCGATCGACGAACTTCACCATATTCTGTACAACAATTTTCTTACCGAATTACCTTAACGAAAGATATAAATTATTTTTAACACAAACACCACGTTATTAAACTTTAACTCATGTTAAAATATCATGACGAATTTAGATGTGACATAGCGTGTCAGGTTATCGATCTAGTGTGTCAACACCTTATATTGCGGAGCGTGCCATTATTTGCAATTGTATCGTCGGATCGGCCGATGCTTGCACTGATTGCGGCGCGCGCTAGCGAAAAATTGCTTGTTTCAACGCAATCGACATTGTAACATTCTAAATACCTTTGTATGCGCAGTGTAACATGGAGATCCCCAGTTCGATTCCAGGGCCACAAGGAATTTAGTAAGTTGGTGGTTGATTGGTTTGGGTCTCTGTTGCCGGAGATCGCGTAGATAGGCACCACCGCAGCGTTTGTTTCTGCCGTCGAACAGTAATGTGCAAACATTGCTGTGTTTTAAAGGTCGCTGTAGTTAGTGTAATTACTGGAGTAACGAGATTCAACATCTTACTTTTCTAGCGACAACCATAGTGTGGTGCAGTGTCATCTATCATCATTTACTCTATTCTATATCTGTATAATCATCCTAACTTCGCATCACATACCATCCGGTGGACGTCCGGCTCGTCTCATCTCCTAGTTGAAACAACAAAAGTAAGATTAATTCACTTTTATCTAGATGGAACTAGATAGGTACCACCGCAGCGCCTATTGAACCCGATAAACTACTATACAAACGTTATTGTGTTTCGGTCTGAAGAGCGCTGTAGCTAATATAATTACTAGGGTAGCAAGACCTAATATCTTATGTTTCAAGAGGAGCGAGTGTAATGTGATGCAGTGTATACCATTCTAAATATCACCACATTGTTATGTGCAAACGTATTACCATCAGGTGAATGTATTGCTCGTCTCATCGCTTCGTTGAAAAAAAAGAAAAGAAACCAAGAATAAGGATCCTAGGCTAATAGAGTACAGCGCTGTAGTCCTGGGCTAGTAAGAATAGAATTAGGGTAAGGTGAGCCTTTCGTAGAAGGCGAATTAAAGGATCTAGAAGTTTTGCGGGTCTTGAGTGTGGGGACCCGTATTGTTCTACAAGCGCACCTGCGTGGGACAGACAGCGTATGGCTCAGCGATGGTGCCTAGGAAGGAGCACTTCCTCGGAGACGTGCTAACACAAAGTGTGGAGGAGCATAGGTGCGTTATAGAAGGAATCCCGGGGCCTCTGCGAATGCACGGGTTCATACCATCGAGGGGGTTTTAGTGAGTATGAATCTCACATAACCTTGACTTCCACACAGAAGCTGGGTATCTTTCGAAGATTCCCCTCCCTCCTTCCCCCACACACACCAAAAAACTAACAGGTTAGTTCACTTTGATTTGATTGCTGACAAAAGCTTTTTTTTTTATAAGTTTATCAACTCCACTCTATTTAAACTCTTCTACGGCTTATTCTTAGTTGCATCGGCAGACGAGTTTACTGCCTCTGTATAATTATCTATGGAAACATTGAATTTATCATAATAATTGTAAGAGTTGTTAAACTGTTCATCTATTGGTAACTACAGTTTTTTTTTAAAAAAAAGAAAATGCCATCATTTATAACATTATCGTTACCGTATTCCCATTATCATTATCATTACTGTCATCATCGTGATTGTACTCGCGTTTTGAGTATTGCAATATAACAATTAACGCAACGTCGTAGCCTAATCCTTATCACCGTTAGATATATATATATATATTTTTTTATTAAATGAAGTGACGACACGAGCGGGTCGTTCACCTGATGTTAAGTGATACGCCCGCCCATGACAACGCGACGCTAGCTAGGATGTTATTCACAGCACCACATTGCTCGTTGCCTTGAGACATAAGATGTTAAGGCTCGTTACCCCAGTAATTGCACTAGCTACAGCGCCCTTCACAACGGAACACAGTAAAGTTTGCACACTACTGTTTGACGGCAGAAATAAGAACTGCAGTGGTATCTACCTAGACGGTTGCCGGCAACGGAGACCTACCGGCATTTGCCACCAGCTTGCTTATTTCATTGTTTGATTTTATTATAGTTAATTATAGTCATTTATATAATTTTTTACTGTATGTCTTATACACCCCTAAAGTTAAATATGAAACATGTCCCGAAATCAAAGCTCAGCAAGTCGCCGAATGCCACGTACTGTCTCTAAAACTTATCAGTGATAATACCTTCCGTGATGTTTGCTGTGCACTCTGTGTTCGTTTGAAATGACCAAATAATCCCGGCCCCGGCAGTCGCGCTCCCCCGTGGGGAACACACGAGTGCCGTAGGTCATGGTAATCTGGTGGTGACGCTTCAAACGGAAACTTCTCAGCCGCTGTGTGAACGCGATAACCTATCGGTCAAACGAATTTTAAGATTTATCACATTATTATATGTTTGTGTTATATACGCTATTAATGTTTATGTCATTTCATAGTTAATGTATTATTTTTAATAAGTGCTAAAGTGTACTAATTAAGATGATTGTTGGAATGTATTCTGTTGATACATCGTTATAGGTTGTTTATCAAGGATCATCTTATATCACAATGTCTATCACTTTACAGCGCCGCGAAAGTTTATATTGTGCAGATGCTGATCGTATTTGGATTAATTACTCCTCAGGCACCTTGGCCTCTGACACTAAAGAACGCTGTATTTGGCTTTTCCTGTAGTCAGAGTTTCAGTTGGAAGAGGGGTTTGTAAGGATGTTTATGCTATTACAAGAACTATCAATTGGTAGACAATGGAGTAGAGGGGATAGTTGTCTTTTGTTCTTGTTCTATTAAAAAAAAGTTTACATAGTCACTCGGTACATAAATCTACTTGTGACGCAATTAATACATATCGTTATCTCCACAAAAGCAGATTATATGCCCTAAAGCTGGTCTATCAAATATTCCTTTGTGCGCTTCCTTCCTATCGGACGACAAGTAGCAAATCGGTCGGCCACCGATCTCGGTAACCATGCGCCGATAACGCGACTGTCCACTGTTTGTAATATTCCATGGTCTCTACGCAGGTCCAGGGTTCAGTAGCCGATAAACTCTGCGATAGTAAAATTTTGATGGCCTTCTTTTTTTCTCATTCTGTTGCTAAGTGATTCGGGGGGAGCGTATGTTTGAATGTTGCCTACAGAATTACTCTTTTCTTTTTGTTTAAGCCGTTTCTAGAGTTTGAATAGTTTTTGTATCTATGAACTGGACATTTCTGTAATAGCGTGAACATATGTTTTTTTATCAAAATTTATACACATTAGTTTCAACCTTGACTTTTTTAATGCGTATGTAGAAAAAAGACTATTGAATGTTTACGACCAGGATAGTATTTTGCTTCTACATATTGTAATGTATGTTTGATTATACTAATGTTTAAGCTAGAGCTCAATTTGTTAACTAAACTCCAGCTTAAGAGGTTCCTAGAAGTTAATATTGAATAAGTATTGTAGAAGATGCTGTTTAAATGATGAATTATTATACAACGATTAAATTTGATAGATCAAGTTAAATAACATGATCAAAATGACAATTTATGGTCTTTTTATTCGTAATTCAGAGCTTTTTTCTGTTTCAAGCTTATTTAAACATCTGTTTGTAGCCGCTTAACTGAAAGGTTTCTTATGATACCATGTAAAAAAGTTATTAAATCAATTTGTAGATTCGCTAAAAAATTAACAGATAAATCTCTTAACAAAATCTGTCGTTTACCAGATTTTAAGCATTCGAGCACCAGATGGCGTCACAATTGTGTTCTGTGAGCCGTATTTCTTTTTTCCGCTCACAATATCGCAATATCGATAGGATCGATACTTAAGTAATAAATCACTGCGAACCTGGTGTTGGCCGGTTCGCAGAAAGAACAATTGTTGTCGGCCAGGAGTCGGGGGGAAAGCAGCGGGAACGGCTGCATTGTGTTTAACGAACTTTTATAAATTAGGGGGTTGAAATCAGCGGTACGAATAGAATACAATGAGCAGAGCCAATGCCGCTGAGTTACTTTAGAAAGAACAGATACAATGTTACTGAAGCATGAGTAATTTTGGTAATCTGTTTGGTGTTTGAGATACTGTCATCTTGTAAGGACCATGTCTTAGACCATAGTCTTTAGACTACAACATTCTTCAACACTTTCCCGGACGAATTTTATTATCTATAGCTAAATAGTTATTTGATGTTGCTAAGGTATATCTTTTAACCGACATTTACAAAAGATCAGTTGATAATATTAATGTACTTGCAAATAGGGAGATGCTTTAAGATTAAATAAGCTTCTTCTGGACTGGTGAGCTTTACCATCTAGATTAGATCTCTTTTCATCAAGTGGGATCGTAGTCAAGCACTAGGCTATACAATATTAAAAAAAAAGATTTTACTTAGATTTTTAAAATATAAACGTTAAATAAAATCTTTAGAAATTAGATGTTTGTAAATTTATACAGGATCATAGCAATAACTGTAGGCGCTGAAGAAAATGATCATGCAAAGGTTTGTCTATGTTATTCTTTGTCTTAGTGTACTAAGTTGGGAATTAAAATTTTTAACAATATTACAATTAATGTAGTATAAAGTTAGAAATATTATAATTAGCAAAATCATTCATTCAAATCATTGTAGGGTATTTGAATGAGAATATATGGAAATAAAACGCGTTCATTCTCAAACAGTGTATGAGTCAGCTTGTAAGGTATTTTGGAATATGTAGTACATGTATATACATATATATATATATATGTAGTCTGCCTGAGACATAAGATGTTGAATCTCGTTACCCCAATAATTACATTAGCTACAGCTCCCGTCAAACCGGAACACAGTGAAGTTTGCACAGTATCGTTTGTCGGCTGCAATAGGCATTGCGGTGGTACCTACCTAGACGGTCTCCGGCAGTAGAAACAATGTAAAAATTAACGTTTCCTATGTTATATGAAAAGATTGACTTTGTTGCATAAATTCAATACAAATCGTCAATTAACACGGCGCCGTACTAAATATTGCCAAGTTATTTATATTTAATGGACAGCGCGTATAAATTTCAATACTATTTATGTGAGTCGGAGGAGTTACGGCGGCGCTACGGTCCGACAATATCTCCAGTTTCACATTCATACCCATAAATAAACGTTGCCCCGTGATACTTCTATGAACCAGGTGCTTGGGTTTTTTTTTATACATTTCTGGCGCCAGATGATTGAGACCGTTGGTTTTCAGATCTCACGATTCCTATTCGGGTTTTATTAGATTTTTTTTTCGAGTTTGGACGCTATCGTGAATATTTTTAAAGTCGTTAAGAAATATTAATTAGGGATCCCTTATTTTATTAATCACGGTTCAAAGACGGCGACATGCGCTTCTATCAAGTGTGTTGGAATTTTTCGAAGTTATACAACGTATTCCCTTTCACTATTCAACTAAAGCCATGATAGATAGTAGAGACAAAAAGGACAAAGAAACCTGATCGCACCATCGTATGTGATAATAGCTAGGAAAAGAAAGGAAGAGTCAAAATGCATGGCATGTTACCGTTCATTTGCTTTGGATATACTTCCCGAATTGAAGGTAGAATTTCCTACAATCGTTTGTCTACAACAAAGGTTCGCCAGCTTCAGTGTTGTCATCCGCTTCAGCAGTGTCTTCAAGACTGCAATAATATTAGGCTGCTTCTAATTCATTAGAAATTAGTAATTTTTTTTTTGCAAGAATTATCACAAAATAAAAATACTATGTGCACATTCCACTTCTATGGGCATATAAATATTTTTATGCTCTTCACCACCACAAACCTCCTTATTTATCACCATGAAATATTCTGCTTAATAATCAACAAATGTATATATATTTTTTAAGTCTATTATTTTAGGGGCTTTCAGCCTATCAAGGCTATGTCAACCCCATCGTAACCTAAGCACCTATTATCTAATTATTACTATTAACTAACATATACTAAATACACAAATACCAAATGTATATTTAAAAAAATGTTGTATGAAGTTTAATTTTTGTTTCTTCTCGTACTTTTTACTATTATAAAGTAACGGTTTATCTATAGTTTTAACGTTTACAGTGAAGTTTATTAATACAAAGGTCAGATAATTAACACGGCACATATTTCAATCGCGTCATAAATATTTCCTTGGCGTAACACGCACTAAACTTAATACCACCAGTACATTGTTGTTGGAATAACCTTGTTGGTTTATGTTCCCACGTAACATCTAAAAATATTTACGGCGGAATAGAGTAGAGTATACACTCTGACTCCAACCGCGTGGATCATTGTACAGTCGTATATACTCGTGTCTTCATCTTAATATCACCTTAGCAATAAATAAAGACTAAAAAGCTACGTGCAGAGATATATAAGATGATGAACTTAATATTGCATAATCTGAAACCATATTAAAAACCTTTCAAATATATTTCACTTAATATGTGAATTCATCACCATCATCAGCCGATTGGTTTTCATTTTTAGATATAGACTCGCCCCAAAGTTGTCCAAACCGATCGGTTCTGCGCTGGCCCGCATCCTGTGGTTTCCGGCGAACAATCCATATCAAATTTTTATTGACCATTATATTAAAAAAAAATTATATAAGTAAACTTTCCTTAATAAAATTTTTACATAATCCTCTCTCTTTTCCTAGCCATTATGTCATATGGTGGTTGGTGTGGTACTTCACTCAATACATTTGTTCGCCTTGTTTTGGGTTCTGCTTGTAGACCTTCGACCAGGGAGGCAAAGCTGAAGTGCCGAGTTGCCAACGTAGTCAAGCCGCCTTTTTACTGTGACGGTACTAGCACAGCTTACTTTCTTGCATCTCGTTGGCGATGAAACGCACTCTAAGGCTGCTCGGACATACTCGTTGTGGATTTTATCGGGTCTAGTTACGCCGCACATCCGTCTCAGCATTTTCATTTCAGCAACCTACCTGGATGGAATACATGCGCTCTTGAGTAACGGCCCAGGTTTCTCTGAAGTACAAAAGCACTAGTCTTGCCATATTCTTGTAGATCAAACTCTTGAGCTTCACAGATATTCTTCTGTCACATGCTTTTTACATAAGTCATCAAGTACACTACTTCATTTAAAAAACGCCATTAAAGACCTTTGGATGGAAGAGAAAAATTTGACATTAACACCTAGTGATGTTTTTCGAGGCAAAAAACAAAATAATGTATTTAAATATGGTAATATATGGTAATACGTGATTACATGAATTGTTAATTTACCACCCCGTCGTCAGTGAGGGCAGCTCCCGTGCGCGGGGCGGCCTCACCCCAACGAGCCTAGGTGTCTCCTAACATTACTTGTTTCTTTTGCTTTCGTTACTGCGGCAGTGACTTGTAATATTAAACGATTTTAGTATTATAACTTAACGTTTGTTATTTATACCTTTATATACAGTTTATTACTTAAGCGTCGTCTATACTGCTCAATCGCTTCTAAATATGTGTAAATTACGAAAATCGTTAAAATCCAGGTTAGAATCATTTACGTTTAAACTTGTAAGTCTTATCCTTATCTGTGGAGATGTCTACAGCAGGTCTAGTTAGCAATGGACATCTAACGAATAGATGATGATGGTTCTTACCTGTTAAGTAATTTGGCTGACGTTAAATAATTGACATAAGTATAGTAACCGTTCTCACATTAAATTCATAGTTTTGTAACGAATATTGAATAACGTATTAAAATAAATTGCTCCATTTAAACATAGGCCCTTGCTTCGTTTGAATTATATTTAGTGGATACGCCACCCTATTGCATACGCAATACGGAATGCGGTTTAATTATACCAACATGCGGGTGGTTTCCGTATCGCGTATCAATTGGTAATCCCGACCTCTGCATTTTTTATTTTGACTCAATAATAATAAAGTTGAGTTTTGTATGTTGACAGTATAATGGTCACTTAACCCAGGGCACGTGCATCATGCACCCAAAAATAGTATTTAAACAATCGGACAGTTTAAATATACGTTTGGAGTAACAAAAGAATGATTAGTGTAATTGGTTTCTAGAATTGATTGTGATCAAACCGCAGGGGGTACATTTACTAATTGGAATTCTCGCAAAAACGTATTTGTTTATATATAGATATAGATGTTAAGTAAGGAATTACCAGGCAGCTGACGTGGCCATCGCAGTGCGATGATCATTACCATCATTTTACATAAGAACATAGATAGAAAATATGTTCACATTCTGTACAATTGTGACGAAAGTTGTAAACAGTCACAATGGCGCAGAGTGTAAGGAAGAATGTTAAGATATTATTACCTGTGACAAAATTATTCAACTCGGAAAGCTATTACGAAATCATGGCCGACGCTCACCTGCCTCCCACTCCGCCCATCCCAACCGAGCTCATCATGAAAAACATCTCATTAGGGGAACAAAAAGGCCAAGGGAACGATCATATCACCAAATAGGCGAACATTAAAAAGACATAGCCGGCTGGATTAACGAATGTTTAAGGATTCATTACGGGGGTGAGAGGAGAGGAGCGGACGGTGGAGGACGAGGGTCGCGCCGGGGCCGCGAGTTGCTGCACCTGTCACCAACAAAAAGGTTTTATTAAAAAAGTTGCGGTCACCTGCTGCTAAGTGTTGTTGGATGGTGTGCTGCGGCGAGCGGGGAGGTGGGACATAGCGTCCTCGCCGTTTTCCGTTCGTCGCCAACGGCTCCGCTGTCGTTAGTTGTGGCTCTCTAATGTAGTTTGTGGACATTTTTAAAAACTTACGCAACTGTTACGAAATTATAAACGTATTTGTCTGTGGTCACAGAGCTTGCTCACTTAGTACTGTCCTACTGATTTTATTTAAGTACCGTTTATGTTAATGTCGGCATGGTCAATAGTTAGTAAGGAAACTGTACTTCAACATTTTTACCCTATTATTTGAAGAATTTTGCTCTTAAGTTTTAAGAGTACTTGATTTGATATAAATTTAAAATCATATTGCATGGATTATTATTATAATAATAATAATAATATCTTCTCTGATTTTCTGGTAGAAAAGCAAATTATTTTCTTTTTTCTATCTATTAGCATTTTATATAAAAAATATAATGACTTTTGACACATTGTGCTTGCCGATTTGAGACACAAGACGTCGAGTTTTGTTACCCCACCATTTTCACTAGTTACTGCGCTATTGTAATCGGAATACAGTAATGTTTGCACACCACTGTTTGTCGGCTGCAAAAGGTACTGCGGTTGTACTTGTCTACTCGGTCTGACAGCGACAGGGACCACAAATAAAACAAGCATATGACGCACTAGAATGTAATGTAAGTAGCTCGCTGGCCTAATGGTTAGAGCGTGCGGCCTTCATTCCGAAGGTCGCGGGTGCGAATCTTGGCAGTAACAATGACTTTAATATTTAAGTTATGTACATTTGTGTACTTTAGTAACAACAGCGAAATACAAACAGTGAAGGAAAACATCGCGAGGAAAACTGCACATGCATTGGAATTTATTCTAAGGTGTGTGTAAAGTCACCAATCCGCATTGAGCCCGCGCGCTGACTATGGCCCATCGCCCTCATATTGAGGGTAGGCCTGTGCCCCAACAGTGGGGACGTAAATCGGCTGTTGTAGTGGTTGTATGGTAGTACTAAAATGTCCAATTAAAACATAAATATAGCTACAACGTCAGGCGCTGCATTAAATTGACCGAATCTTAAAGCAGGTACAAATCAATCAAATTTGTGGATGCAGTCAATTTGTTTTAGTTACCTACTAATGAAACAAAAGACAAATGCACTGACGATGACCGAACTGATGCAAGTAGAGCCAATCATTTCCAATCAACCAATGATACTCATGTTACATTGAGAATCACGTTAGATTTACCATATTTCTCATATGACAAGCTCACCGTAATAATGCAAAGTTCTTTTCAATGTTAATATCTTTCTATCAATCTACCGTCACAGTAGCTTTGCTGCATTCTTGTAGCCATACTTCTGAGAGGCTGTGTATTCTAGACTCTCTCGCCTCTTCGGCCTCATTGTCATCCACTACCCATCATCCTCACTATACATAACTAATAAAACAAATAATATAATTCAACCTTTAACACCAAACTATGATATTAAAGGATAATATTTCATATAAGAATTAAGTTAAATTATCCTTCAACTTCAATTTCAATGATTCTCTGCACAGTATATTATTGTAATGAAATCTCACAATTACTGATAAGATCCCATCAACACATTAACGATGTATAACTTAAACAGTCAACATGTTTTGTTGAACTTGATACGGTTGCCGTTAATAACTTTACATTGTTTTTTTTTTCTTTCTTCCGAACAGTCCTTCTCACCGTCGCCGAGTGGGTCATAAATCAGCACTTGAAATTGCAATTAAGGATTTCAGTAGCACCGTCAGCAGCGATCAATCTCGGGCTCCTCGCTCATAATTGGGACCGAGCGCGGCTCATTTGATATCACTTAAACATTGCCGTTGTCCTTAGTAATTTGTTTGTTATGATAATTTAGCAGCATCATATAATCATACCCCTGCGGTGATAATTCATTACTCGTTAATAATGATGAGAAAGCATTAATTCATAGTATATATGTGGCACCGTCACATACATACTATTTCAGCTATTTATAATCTCGGCTTTAATCTATCTATCTCTTCATCACGATATCTTCGGAACTATAAGGCCTAGAGACTTGAAATTTGATAGGAATATTCCTTTTTCCGAGTATAGATAATTTAATGGATTTTACAAAATTACTTCTTCAGAGGGAGTTTGGAGGTGTTACAGCTAGTAAAGCGGGCGGAGAACAGCTAGTACGTATATATAGAAGTTATCCAGAGATTCGTAGACTCAACACGAAATCTTCAAAACTCTTAGACGTTGATTCAAAATTTGATAGAAATATTGCTTCTTTCATCAAAGGTCAATAAAATTTATTTTAACAAAACTCCTTCCTTAAAGGGATTTGTAGGGGTGTTACGGCCATTATAGTGGGCGTAGAATATCTAAGCACTCAGTGATTAGTTGTATAACAGTTGAGTGTTGACTGGATAATTAAACAGTTTGGTCTATATATAATCGTACAATAGCTAGGAAATGTCTGGAAATTGTACGTAGGTCGAATAAAATACAAATGTATGTATCTGTTACTGTATTATGTTATATTTTTCAGCGGTACTGCATTGCGTCCTGTCACGTATTCGTGAAGTGCAGTAACATGTACACATGTAATATTACTGGCTACAAGGACTGCGGTAGTAAACATTAAAATATATTTCTCACATGATGTTAACTAATAATGAAGCTGCAGATGGAGAAGTGTGAAAACACACTAAGTTGACAGTCGGAATATAGCAATGTTGGTATGCCGGCAGATTTCCATTATGAGGGTACTAAGTAGTTCGTCATTCTTTCAAATCAGAGAGATCTGTATTATAAGGCAAGTGGTTGGGTTTTTAGATACTATACAATGCTACAAAAGTTTAGTTTCAAAACCAAAACCAAGGCCAAAGTAGTGAGGTCCACACAAAATTATTTGATACCTTACTGAAGGCAGGTGATGGTCATTATCGGCTCGTAGATTGTGAAAACAATAGGGCCTTCGCCTCCCTAGCACCTTTTTGGAAGGCAGCTGTTAAAAAAGGAAATTGTAATAAATGACGTGCAAGAAATTATTTATCTTACTGAACGAATAAAGGACAACGAAGAATAGATAAACAGGGCACGCCATAAACTAAAAGATCCGTCAAAAGATCTATTGTCCGTTTTGTGGGGGTAGATGGCAAAGTAGACGTTTCTCGGTAAAGAGGATCGATTTATTGTTATTTTCGAGGAGTAAATTTTAGTTGCAATCTATGTAGGAACAATGATGCTGTCCGACAAAAGTCTTGGACAAATTTGGCGGAATGGATCTTCTTTTATTGTGGTGTTTCATTGACTTGATGTTATTTTGGAGCATTGCAAGGGGCAACGCTGAAGGATGCCGTCCGTGTAATCAAATTTTGTTATTACTTGCCATTTTAAGATAAGATAAAAATTAACAATCTATCCTGTGCCAACTCGCTTCCGCGTAAAAGTTGTTTTGAGTAAAGTTAAATTTGTTTTCTAGCCAACTAAGTAATATATAGAAGGAGGGTTTCACTTGTCAGGATGTAATACGCTTAACAGTATCAATGTGGTGTTAGGATGCGATACGCGGCCGCACATTGTGTTCGTCGCCTTGAGACGTAGCCACCTTACAACAGTAAATTCACTAGCTACAGCGCCTTTCAAGCCGGACCACAGTAATATTTCTAGAGTAATGTTTATCAATGAGTAGCTCGCTGGAGTAATGGTTAGCGCGTGGGACCTTCATTCCGAAGGTCACGAGTTCGAATCTTGATATGTACGGATGTCTTAATATATAAGTTATGTACATTTATGAACTTAACAGCAGAAATAGGACCTGTGTTGCTAACCTACCTAGCCGGTCTGCGGCTACAAAGACCAATCTTTATAAAATATAGAAATTGATATTAAAAATGATATATTTTCAAAATAGGAAACTTAAATTTAAATTAACAATCTACTAAATATTTTTACGATTTCTTACGCTTTTTTGTAAATAATTTTCTTATTATAACGTTCTCGTAAAATTTGAGATAGATCTGAGAATACAATGAGTTATATCCACACCAGAAAAACGCTTTCAATATTCGAGAGGCGTAATAGATAAACTGTTAGTCTGAAGTGAAACGAGTAAATCATGAATATAGATCATGTTCGTTATAAAGATAACGTGGCCGCGTGAGTGAGACGGTGCACACACAAAAAAAGGTCGAATAAGAGCAAAAATGGGGCGGTTGTTATCGTTAAATTGTCAAGTCTCGGAGGAACTTGGTGCAGCGGCTCGTGAAACCGTTTGGCGGCGCGGGCTGCGCTTAGTTTTATGGCTTTTTTCATTCATTCCCGTTCTGAGAATGGCGGCGGCTTTTTGGCGCCTTCCACGGCATCAGCTTTTTAGACACACTTTTTTTGTTCACCCAAAACAATATTTAACGCGTGAGACGTAAGTTCTCAAATTCACTCAAAATTGTATTTTGGCCGTTAGAAGATTAGGTAAACCGTCTTTCTAAAATCGTCTTGCGCAGTGATTGTCAATAAAGAAGAAGAATATATCCTTTTTAAGCGATGTTATTTAGTACAGTAATCCTTTCTGTAAGACGGTACTTCATTAGGCGATTTCCATCCCCCGTATCTATCTTTATCCAGCAGTAGACGTCCATAGTTGAAATGATGATGATGATAGTGATCCCCCATATAAGGTGAGGATTTCCAACATTACATTTTTGTACTGTAAAATTTGTAATGATTTGTTCAGTTCGTAATTACTAGTTAATTTAAGTTAACTTTTTTTTTTTTTAGTTCATATGCATAAGCATTTTATTTTAAATGTTCTTAGTTTAGTTTGATTTTAATAAAACGTACATATTTTATTCATAACATAGTGTTTTTTTAATATTTCATTTAAACCCTTTATCGAGAAAAATTTAACGTTAATAATTTATACGTAACGCGTTATACGGGGTCATAAAAACCGCGTTACACGGGAATACTCCTACAGCGCGTTTTTCTGTAACACGGATCCAATCTACCGTGTTATAGAGGGGATTTACTGTATTAGGTAATCTTAATTCAGTATGATCGTTAATTGCAACAACAAGAACAACTTAAAACTAAGTCTGCTATCTAGTTCAATTATGAATCTAAGCTACGTAATAATCCACTCAAAGATAAAAAAAAAAAACATTAATATCAGTCAATTCATCGTATAGCTGAGTGCTCATATCATGTACAAAAAAATTACTTATATAATGATCATAATTAACAAAAGCTTATTAAATGTTTAAAATGTAAATTAAAAAATATAAATTATTACCCCTAATTAACACACAATTGTATTTACTTATGTAAACTCTGATCGTACCGGACTCGGTACGATATCGCTATATATTTTTTTTTTACATAAAGACGGTCACTTTGAACTCCTCCAGTTGATGTACTGGTTAAATCAACAATTAATTTTTTGCACTGATGTTTTAAAGTTTTGAATAGGAAAAAAATTATCCTTAACTGTATCAAGTTCTAAGTGTTCACACAGAGAGATCGGTTGCAAAAAAATGATTACATAAAATGTGTAACTTAATCATCCCTGTTTCAATATTCATATCGAATAATACATATGCACATATTTCAGGCGTTTGCATAATTACTTTAATACCTGTCGCAGGAGCGATGTTTACAATACTATAAAACAGCTTATTCTCTGTTGTAATAACTTGAATCGATAAGGTACTTCATTCGGACGTGTAAAGTGCCAGAGGTCACTCGGATTGAGAGGTTGTGTCGGGGCGGGGCGCGTGTAGAGGAGGTCCGCCCCGACAGATTGCAGTCGGGTTGGTAATTGATGGCGGAATGATTGCCGGCATCGGCGGAGATCGGAACGAGATTTCCAAAGGCCCCTATGCAGCCACCGTCACTAATGTTGCACACCGTTACTTTTTGGAGAATAGTGACGTACGCGGCACGTACGCCTGTCTTCTGATACTTAAATGTTTCCTGCTTACTGCTATCACGTTCAGAATTAATTCTTTACATTGAACAGGTTCTGATGGCGAATTGGAATATCGGTAGTTCATCAACCATCAATTCCAATATGGTTAGGATTTTAAAATCCTGACCATATTGGAATTTTAAACTTGGAAGCTTCAGTACCTTTTTGTGGATAATTGTATTTTAATTGATATAGTAATTTGGTCTCTTGTCATTAAAATTCTATTTGATATCGAGAATATACAATTCTTCATAGTTGGTTCCATTCAAAATAGTCTTCCTGAATAATCTTCATATTACGATTCTTTACTTTGTTAGGAAACTGCCATATTGATTGAAATGTAATTATTATCAAATTACTTGTTTATATAGGTATGTAAACTTTAAGACGTTTTGAATGCTGTTTAGGTTAAGTATTTTGTTGAGCTATCAGCTCGACGACGGCACAGCACATCACTACGGCAGCGGTGAAATTGCAATCTCGCCGTGCACAAGGCGCTGCAATTAACTCGGTATTGTAAATAAAAATAAAAATAACGCTTTGGCGCAGGTTCAAGGAACCTTTGATTTCGCGGCTCGCCTTTTTCGGATTTCGCGTTTTTCGAGCTGATAATGTGCGATGCCGCGCCGTCCGCCTCGATTGCTCTGATGCTCCGTAAGGTGAACCGTGCGACTGGTTTAAGGCTTTCAACCTGAACGCCAACATACTTACCAATATATAATAATGGAGTATTTCGTTTTAAAGTTGTATTTTGTAATAACACATGGATAAAATCTTTAGTGGTGCTGCTGATTTCACCTTCATCATCTCTCACCATAAGATTAGGTTGGTAGTGGAAGTTTAATATAAACAAGACTGTTAATGATCCGTACGTATGTGTATAATTACATACGTTATTTTAAACGAAACTAATTCATCTTACTTAAACGCTGATCGCATAGAGAGATAAAATATCTTAGTCCTAATACTTTCTTTGAATAAATATGTTTATACAATCTTAAATTTTGTGCCCCATTCATAAAGCTAGTTAACGTTCATAAAAAAGGAATGCAAGTAATTAAAATCCTGTAATATCTAATGTCATCATCATCATCATTATCGGCCGACAGACGTCCACTCCTGGACATAGGCCTCCCCCAAAGATCTCCACATCAATCGATCCTTCGCTGCCTGCATCCAATGTTAATACTTGGAATAAAATTTTCTAAAGTCAAAAAATCTAAGAAATTTTGTTGTATTTTGGATTACTAGTAACTATTGAAGTAGTAACTAGAAGATGTTGTTCTATTTCCATTTAAATATTGATGGTTAATCTCGCATATCTCATAACCTGGTTTGCCGATACGTGCGGGCCACCCTTAGGGCGGGTTTCGTTCGAGCAGCGTTCCTGGAAGCGAGTTTAGATTTTGCGATAAGTGAAACATCTCATCCAGTCAAATTTTTTTTGCCCTTCCTGCCCAATTACTCGGGCGGCCTGGCCTTTGGCGTTTCATTTAACTTGTTTAGTTTTTTTTTTATGCATTCAATTGCATTTTGTACTTTACGAATAAGAAAAGCTACATGGCTGCAGTAACTCTCTGACTTAGGATAATTTTTAACGCGAGTCCTAAGACGCTTTCAATGTTTGTGTCACATCTTGTGTGAGATCTGTCTGTTTTCACCATGGGATTGTCTTAACTACTGTACCGGTTTTGATGTGTTTTTTTTTTTGTTTAAACAATGATCTGTTTAATGGCTACAGTATTATCATTCCCAAATGTTGTTAGTTTTGAAAAATTCATTCATTATATGGTAAGGTCACCAAAAGTTTAGTCCGACGTAATGTTTTAAAGAAATGTAATTCAAATTATGAAAAATTTGTAATATTCAGCTGAAAACTGTAGTCGTACAAAATCCAATCAGTACCGCTGATAGTAGTAATGACGTCAATCATCAGTCCGCCCCCCACATTTAACCGATCGATTTGACATTACGCTACAGTATTCAATTCCCGCTGAATTTCAATGCGAAGGTCGGTTATTCAACGTCTGCGATCAGCGCTTGGGGTCAAGGTTAACACGAGGTAATTAACCAATTGGGGGGGTACGTGGTGCCGGACTGGGAACGTGCGGTGCGGGGGGGCGCCGTTTAAAGAGCAGTTTCGCTTTGGCACTTGGGGAATTGTTCGCTTTGGTTTAAAATCTTAAGAATCCTGTATTTAAAGCCTGGGTTTTATCATAATTCTGTAATATAGTAGATTTTCATTGCTTAACTTTCTCTGCATTAAGATTTTTTAGATATATATATATATATAGCCCGCAAAATTTTTTGCGACCATTCTTCTCAAGTCTGAGGCATTTCTTTTTGAAGTGGTTGGCTGATGCAGACTTTTAATAAGTATACGAATGTTGTTCCCATGTTGAATGAAAAAAAATCTATTTTGACTTTAACTCTATATTGATTAGTTTTATACATAGATAAAGTATTTTGTATTGAAATTCTGATTCTTAGCTGTTGTCTAAAGTTATATATAAATACATATAAACATGTTTGTATATATGTATATATATATATATATATATAAAATACCTGTTCATAATTGTTTTTAAATTATGTATATTTATCCAATGTTAAAGAGACTGCGAAATTTTTTGTGTACAATGTTCATAAACAATTAGAGGGAATATACAGCAATAGTTAATAGTTTTACTGGTAACAGGTCTCTGTTGCCGGAGACCGTCTAGAAAGGTAGTACACTAGTGTTTGGCCTACCTAGAGAAAGTTGCTGGAATAACGAGTAAGAGTGGACACTTAATATCTTATGTCTCAATGCGACGAAGACAATGTTGTGCTGTGTACAACATCCTCACCAGCGATATCTTGTTAAGAGCAGGCGCACCACTTGAATATCCCGCGCGTCTCGTAGCTTAATCGAATAAAAAAAAAGTTTTTTTTTTAATTAAATAGCAGTTGAAAATTTTTTAGGACAGGTTTCTAACAACAAAGACAAGTTCATGCCTCGCTACGTATGGTCTCCACACCATGCAAGTGACCTGCCACCGTCGGTGTCTATTACCGTGTCGGTGGTGAGTGTCGCGCGGACAAAAATATCTGGCCTTTTAGCGTCGTCACCATCTTACACTGTGTCGTAATCCTGTGTACGACAGTAACAATATCAGACAACGGTATCCCGATTTGTATGTTGGAAAGTAGACTTGACATATATAATATCATAAAGTCATATTGATCTTATAATAATTATCTTTTCATACATTAAAGCGAGCAACATCATCATCAGCCGATAGACGTATACTGTTGGACATAAGCCACATCCAAATATCTTCACATCGATCGGTCCGGCGCTGCCGCATCCAGCGGTTTCTTGCGACCTTTGTTTGTAGGGGTTCATATGGAGGGATTTGGACCATTTCCTACCACGTTGGCCCAATGCGGGTTGGTTGGAGATGCGAGCAAGTATGACTGGTTATTCGCATGACCACAATAAATGCTATTTAGTATATAATCGTCACACTCATACACATATTTTTTTGCAACCACTACTTTTAAGCGAAAGACAAGTTCGTTTCGCATCCATCCTTGTCCAAGACACTACTAGAAGATGAAGAGGTATGATTTTGTGTATGATGTAAGAAAAACTTATTTAAATTACTTTTTTTCATCTTTTAAGTACATGCTTTTCTTTTACAAATGCCTTTCCAAAAATATAGATAGTTCATAGGTCTTTTTGCTAAAGAAATTTCTTTCACTACGGCTTCCTATATCTAGTCATATATGTCTATTTCCAGGAGTGGACGTCGGTCGGCTGATGACGATGTTGACTTCATTAAAAAATATATATATTAGTGTATGTTATACTGTTTAAAACTTGTACAAAGTTTGAATTCTGTAATAACTTTCACTTTTCCAATTCAACTTGCTGTCTATTCGTTATTTCATCACATGGAACATTATTCTAATAGTATACTTTATAGAAAAGACCATTACCAACTTATTAATGTTGTTTGCGTACTTCGCATTGAAATAGCTTTTTAACGTCTTACCTCTTCACTGTACAGTTAGTTCATCAAATGTTAAACTCAGTTTAAATTCTTGTTAAATAATCTAGTAACCATAATACTACCGGATGTTTCGTTCAATGACACATATAAGCTGGTCAGTTAAAACCCAATCAGTATAAAACTAACCATCAGCATTTGGTCGTAAATCAAATAAATGTTTACTTTGAAGGTATTGGCTATTATAAAATGTTACATTGTAGTAAATTGTTTGCGCTTGGGTCTAATCTTATGGACTTGGATCTGAACTCTTCGGCGCAACTTAAATAATGTTTTGGTTAAATTTCGCAGTTGTTTCCATACATAATTTCATCTGTCTACATATATATATATATATATGTGTAAGAAATTTCCATTTATGTAAAAACTTAACATGATATCTCCAGAACCATAAGGCCTGGAGATTTGAAATTTGGTAGGAATATTCCTTTTGTCGAGTATAGGTTATCTAAGAACGGTTTTTACAAAATCCCTTCCCCAATGTGGTTACGGGGGTGTTATAGCTAGTAAAGCGAGTGAGGAACAAATTGTAAATAAAACTGTTTATCTTATATTTATTTGATTAAAAATCGCTATAGATCAAATTATGACTCTTGGCTTTCTATCTGCTTGGGTTATTTGATCATATATTTTAAAATAAGTACACTAATTGCTGACGCCAGTTGCTTTTGTATGATGTTGACACTTTCACCGTCGTTTAAAGAGTTACTTGGGAGCGACGCTTGGTGCCGTTCGGAGTCGGTGTGACGGGGGCCCGGCTAAGCACTCAAGCGTGCCTGTCCCCCATACTTTTTGTTCCCCGCACCGTTCTAAATCCGGCGGTATCCTAGCCGGGCTAAATTCGAACCGCGACCAATGTTGTAAACTTCCTGTTATGTAACACCGTCGCAGACAATCGGCCACGCCGCCCGTACCACTTTGTTCGTCAACGTGAACGATCTATTGAAATTTGAGAGGAGTCGGTTACCGCCGCGCGTTGCTAGGCGACCAGCCTGTGCGTTGCTAGCAGCCGAGCCACCATCCTGTATAAGCCATTTAATGAGCCGTGAACTTCTAACGTATATATTTAATACATTTGTTTTATTTATTTATGGTTTTCCTATTATAGCAAATTTTTGCCGTTATATATCTGCTCAATGACTTCCCGATCCATGACTTAAATAAAACTTTTTCTTTATATTTTTATTTAACACAAGTCATATGATTAAAAAGCCTTTTCCATTCCAACTTGATTAACCGCTTAATGCCTTCGCTCGCAGCTTTAACGTCGCTATAATTATTACGAATTTTTACATTCAACTCGTAACACGCTGAAATTAATTTGTAAACTGTTGCTAAGTTATGATTGCTTAATAAGTTACGAACGTCGTTTAGCGTTTAATGCGAAAGGACGAATGTTTACAACCTCTGACTTTATTACTTCCTGCGAGATTAATAAAATTTCACGGAAATATATTCAAGTTTTGCGTGCTCGGGCGCAGTGAATTTTAAGTTGTATATAATAAATAATATTGGTAAGGGCTTTGCTTTATTACATGTTTTATTGATTGTTAGGAGTGAAGCTTGGTTGTTAAAAAAATGTCCTTAACGATTGTCCTTTGGTTATTGGAGCTTAAAATCGCAGAGATTTCTACTTCTGTAATTTAAAGACTATTATTTATTTCAGT
Source organism: Ornithoptera priamus (assembly GCA_029034505.1). Lineage (NCBI taxonomy): Eukaryota > Metazoa > Arthropoda > Insecta > Lepidoptera > Papilionidae > Ornithoptera > Ornithoptera priamus. Next base: position 1,707,645 of record JARDWD010000685.1, read on the forward strand.
TTGTATCAGCGGAACGATCTACTGTTGGTATGTGATACGCTTGCCCTGTGATAATATGGTGCTGGTTAGGATGGACATACACAGGACCAAATTGTTCTCGTCGCCTTAAGACATAAGAAGTTGAGTCTCATTAGCCCAGTAATTTCACCAGCTACATCACCCTTCGACATTGGATCACAGTAATGTTTACACAACTAGTGTTCGGCGGCTGCAATAGGCGCTGCGTTGGTAACTACCTAGATGGTCTCCGGCAAGAGACCCACCACCAGATGGGAGTTTGTGTGACCGGTGTATGGTAGAAATTTCTGTTAAAAGTTTGTATATGTCGATCACGTTAGTCACATTTGGGGATTGTAAGCGGCGATGGTATCAATCGGTCGACACACTCGATAAGGTGTCTCGTTATCAATGCAATTTGTATAATCATTTTCCGCCGCCTGCAGTCTTTTTGAATACTAATCGAGAGTCGGAGGTTGTTGTCCCGGCGCGCCCGGGCTGCGCCCCGGCCGTATCCGCCACATCCGGCTCGGCGGGCGTGTGCCAAACTTCTTCGTGACTCACCTGGGCACTTCGCTTCTGAAAATAGTGCGAGTGAGACTTAATTAGGATTAATGTGTCGAGATGAAAAAGATTATTGTTTTTCACCAGAAATATCTATTTCCGTCGCGTCTCAAATTTGGAAACGTCACTTATTTTTAGTTAACTACAACTCTTTGTGGATATTTCGAGGCCATTACTTTCTTGTTTAAGTCTCCGGTATATTTAACTGTACAAACTATTCACAACCGTCTGATGCTCAGTCAATGTACGAAGTGTGTACTTTTACTACTTGCTTTTGCCTTTTGATATTAAAGTTATAACTTAATTTCTTTACATGTTATAGCTTTGTTTTAATAGAAACTAATTTATATTACCTTACTAATAACGTCGTCTACAGTAAATTTTATTTGTACTTAAATCTATATTAACTAATGTACTATCACAGTAGAGATTTTTCATTGCTCGTATTAACTAAGTGTTATTCATCTAGCCCGAATTGACGTCTTCGGCTATATGCATCAACCATTTACCATACGTATTTCGTTGCGGTTGCTAACAGTTGGCGATTCCGTCCGTTTTCGGATACGTTTTTTCGTTTCCGCCACTAATTGCAATATGCGATGACTTATTTTCTATGTAGATCCCATAAATAAAAAGGGATCGCGTTTTGGGATGAATCCAACGTTTAATTGGCTGAAACTTGCCGGCTAGCCATTAATTTGGGGCGATGCCGCTACACATTAATTTCCCGCCAAGCGTGTCGGCGGGACGCGGGCGCCATGTTGGATGCGCACGCGCCGCTGCGCGCCCGCTAATTAATACTCGCCCTTCTGTTTCTTTATTAGATTGCAGACGCGTTTTTGTCGGGTCGCTGTTTCGCGCGTCTGCTTCGAACCCGACGAACGGTGGTGTAATACGGAACACTTTACATTTCAAGTAGTCTATGATAATTAGTTAATTATATAATGTCGTTCTACAAAGTATAGTAATAATTTTAAAAATATTACATTATCTGACAAAAGGCGTTCGTCAGTACATAAGCGTAAGCCTCCTCAAGAATCTCTACACCGATGGATCTCGCGCTAATCATATCAAGCTGTTTACTACATTTACTAACACTAAATCAGTGGCTTTTCTAGGTCTGCCAATACTTCCTCTAACGGTTGGTGGCCGCAACTCAATTTTGATCTTCCATATGAATCTACCGAAACTGCGACCAGGTCGCGGATCCGAATTGTCTCCATCTACAAATTGGACATACATCTATAGACACTGAGGGTCCAACTGAAAATATTATATATTAATTACGATATGTTCAAGTATGTGATTATATTGAGGTATTATTTATTGTTCGTTGTATGTCAATAAATTTGGCATTAAATTAACTAAATAACGCTCGACCTTGATCTGCGATGCATCGCGTGTACAAATCGCGGACGGTCACCATCAATTGGCCGATCAAAATTGAGCAAATCGAGCGCGGGCGCATTCCATAAAAGTCGACGACCGAGACCAGAAACGATAGTTTTACAGCTAGTGATGTGGAAGATCTTGGTCCCTGGCCATTGAGAACTTTCGAAGACTCCAATCCTTTAAGTATTAACCACTAGCTTTTCCAGACCAAACAAAACGTTTATTTGATGGTAAGTAATACCTCTATAACAACGGGGCTTAGTGAAGTCTATATACAGGATACGAAAAACAACATATTAGAAACATAATGTATCACGAGAAATATATATTGGACTGAAATATATTATTTACTTTCTGGAATATATTATTTAAATCATGGTTCAATATCAAATAGGTTAATAAACGTCATCTTAATAATATAACTTTCATGTTGAATAAAGTTAAAAAACTCCATAGATCTTATAAACTAAGTGTCAACTGCAACATTATATATATTTGTATATCTATCGCGGGATCGATCGATGTAGAGATCTTTGGAGTAGACCTATGTCCAGCAGTGGACGTCTATCGGCTGATGATGATGATACACATACATACTTCTCTTTTAGGTAACGTGTCAATCAATCCATTTTAACTCGTATACGAGCGAGATGTTCACCTGATAATAAGTGATACGTCTGCCCATAACAACGTGGCGCTAATTACGATGATAAATACAGCACGTTGCACTCGTCGCCTGCAGACACGAGTTGTTAAATCTCGTTCCTCTCGTAACATGTTCACTAGCTACAGTGCTCTTTCAACTTGACGTTAAAAATTGCACACGACTGTTTCGCCGCGGTAATAGGAGCTGCAGGTGGTACCTAGATGATCTCCAGCAACAGAGATCTAACCAGTAAAAATACAGCATCTAGCAGTTAGTTATATATAGAATAAATTCTTGATATTATTGACGCTGTCAGGCGTCCCTTGTAATAATTGGTATTTGTATAAAACTACGAAATGCGGTTGGCCAGCCATTGTGGCTGGTACTAATCATGAACCTCCCTATACACTCACCAACAAAATCAACTGAACAGTTTTTTTTTTCTACATCCAATAGATTCACAGACGGATGCTAGACAGAGTAAGGTTGCGTCTTAATTCATCAATATAAATTCGATTATACTCTCGGACATATTGATACATGACTTCAGCATCCGTCAAGCGGTTCAGGTTTTAATGGCGATGATAATTAGATCAGAAATCGCATGAGATGTTGATCAAGCAATTAGCAGCGACGCCTGCTGTACAGGAGATAGATCATTTATTATTTAATCTCGGGGTAAAAAATACTTGTAAGTTATGTGATTGCTTGTATTAAGTGATGCGGAGCGAACGACTTAATTAAGGCGAATAAGGTTGTTAGTACGAATTTGTGCTTCAAGTGAATAATAGAAAAGATTGGTAGTTAATTAAAGTTGTTTTTTTATTTATTTCTAATTATTGTAAATATATACTTATTACTAATATGTACTATTGGTATCGCTTCATCTTCATCAAACGTTTCCACTTGTTTGCATAACAATAATTATTCACCATAGTATCCTTCCACCAACTCGCATTGGGCCGGCGTGATGGGAAATGGCCCAAATCCCCGAATATGAAACCCTCTAGCGCCCAGCGATACGGGCAGCGCAGGACTGATTAATGTAGGGATCTTTAGGGGAGACTTATGTCCAGCAGTGGACGTCTGTCGGCTGATAATGATGATAAAAATAATTCCCAGTATGATAGTTTTACAAATTTTTAGATAATTTGAGAAACACACGAGTAATATTTCGTTTGCAATATCCGTTAAAAATTTCGTTGTTTCTCAAATAATTATTATTGTGATTTATAATATAGAAACACTTAGTGAATATGTTATATAATAAAGAAATTATATATGATATAATATAGAAAGTAGCTCGCAGGCCTGATGATTAGAGCGTGCGGCTTTCATTCCGAAGGTCGCGGGTTCTAATCTCGCCATGTACCGATGACTTTAGTACTTAAGTTATGTACATTTGTGAACTTTAGTAACAACAGCGAAATACAAACGGTGAAGGAGAACATCGCGAGGAAACCTGCACAGGAATTAGAATTTGTTCTAAGGTGTGTGTGAAGTCACCACTCCGCATTGGGCTCGCGTGGTGACTATGGCCCATCGCCCTCAATATGAGGGCATCGCCCTGATATTGAGGGTAGGCCTGTGCCCTGACAGTGGGAACGTAAATTGGCTGTTGAAAAAAAATATATAGAAACACTTAGTGTTAACTATATCATATAACAATAAATCGGTTGGATCGTGTTTCGGGTTTTCCCTTAAGTGGCGGCTATAGAATCGACTAGACAGACAAAACAGATAAGCCGTACAATGAGTTTGAAATATCGCCGTTGAAACTTGAGGAGGGCTCGCTATCAGGTTTTTTTTCCTATTGTTATAAAAATATATATCGCGAAGAAGTCTCAGGGAAGGCTCTTAACGGATTTGTTAAGCACTAATCGGTAATTTTTTTTATTATAAATAATGTGGAATGACGGATAAGCTTTACTGTTTGTATCGGTTTCTAATTAACAATGTTCTAAGGAATGAAACAATTTGTGCTGTCTCAATAACGTAAACTGTTGCCATTCTCAATATTCATCATCATCATCATCTGCCAATAAACACCCTGTGCTAGTCGTAAGCGTCACCCAAAGATCTCCACGTTTGTAGCGGTTTATATGTCTGAATTTGGGCCATTTCCAATCACGCTGGCCCAATGCGGGTTGGTGGAAGGCAGAGCCTCATTTGTTGATTAGCAGCGTGCACCACGAGCAGGTAAGTTTCACTTGGATCCCGTAAGTTGTTGTTCGGGACCTCTTACGCCCCAATATTATTTCGAGTTAAATATAATATTCTTAAAAAAAAATTCTTCGTTACACAAGAAAGCTGACTTTAAAGATAAATTGTCTACAATAATGAGGCTAGTTAAGATTTTTACAGCCTCACATTGCAGTCATGGTCTTGCATACATATAATCGCATGCCTTGATATTCTAGTCAATAGCTACAGCGTCCTTCAAACTAGAACATATTATTGTGCATACACTACTACCTGGCTGAGAAATATTAAGTAGACGTAACACTAGTCACGTTAAACTGACTGTTATATTTGGCAATTAAAGAAGTACAACACTTCATCCCTGCTCTCCACGTTTAGTAAAAATATCTAAATATTTATATATCTCTTTTTATAAATTTTTCGCCTGCAATTTCAGATCCACGGGCCCTGAGTCCGATGAATTTGTTAAAGTCATCAAAAAGATTAACAACATTTAAATCATTCGAACAAAAAGTACTGGCGGTGGATCTGACGGTAAGTGGTTACCGTCGGCAATAATCCTTATCTATTAATCTCAAAGAAATCGTGTAATATATGTAGATGCGAGCAACGCGTGGGTGTCGGTATGTACCACTGTGCACCGGATCGCTGGCAGCCCTGCGCGGTGAGAGTAAGTGCAGAATCACCGGGCGGTCGCGCGATAATACACTGACAGAGCAGATTGGATCGGTGCGCCGGGGCGGGCCATTCAAACTGTAGCGAACGGGACCCTAACAAATACGTTATTTTTGCGGTCCCCCCTTTGTGAGGTCCCTGCTCCCTCTCCGTCCGTCGAGACAAATTGAAGGAACACTCCGCTCCGACCTTCGCAGGGCCGGGTCAATGTATTGCCTCCCCTACCAACACTGACATTTAATGTTATTTAACAGCCCCCCGACCTCTAGTATTTTTTTACAAGTACAAAAGAATCTGAATTATTAAAGCATTCACTTTAACTATTATACATATAATATAACACGTATAATTTTTCTTACTAATAATAAATGGTTAGTATCTCACAGATTATTTCAACTTCTAAACCGGGTTTGATGATTCTTCTTAGAGAGATCGATTAAAGAGAAAAGGAATATGATATTTTTAAAGTTTGTGTGAAAATAATAATGGAATACAAAAAAACAAGTAATCATACATCTAAAACCAAAGTATGCCATGAGGGGAGAATTTTAACTACACGCTAGTTACACAATTGGTTAGTTGTGGACTTAATATTGTTATCGCAAAGTGCATACACATAATGCATACACATAATGCTTAGCGGAAGTCCTCCCGCATGACGCACTCGGTCCCAATTTGGATAAAACGAGGAAGTCAGCTTCCTCGCGATGTTTAACACTAGGCACGAGTAGTGCTACTCCAGCCTACTTCACATTATACCGTATAGGCCGTTAACTCTATGGACATAAAAGCGACAATCGCTTCAGCTGGTAGTTCATCAGATACGCAACCGTGTGGGAAGTCGGTCCGGCAGGCGGTTTATGGCGTGGACGTACGTGGGTAGATTGTGACTGCGGTCAAGGGCGGATCGGCGTCATCGTACTCCTGGCGCTTCAAGGTCGCGTCTTTGACCGACACTGCGCTGAATTTCGCTTAGATAAAGACACATTGTAGAACTTTACGATGTATCTCGGCTCAGGCTGTTGATCTCATTTAGACTCTAAACTCCCTCTGTATAAGATAGATCTTATCTTTTCGAGTGAGGATAACAATAAAGATCATCTTTTTTAACATTAATGAAAATGAGATCCGTAATAATAATTTGAAACGTCTAAATTTCAGACCCCGATTAGAATGTATTGTAATCACTGGTGTTAGGTCTCTGTTACTAGAGATAGTCAAGGTAGGAAAACTTCACCATCTTATGTCCCAAAGCGACAAGGACAACGTGGTGCTGTGTATAAAATCCTAAGTAGCATCACTTTGTTTTGATCAGGCGTATCACTTAACATTAAGGTATCGACTTAAAAAAAAATTGCATTCTTGTTTTTAACTATATACTATAAGACCTGTCATGTTATTTAATTTTATATTTGGCTATAGATAATACGTATAGTCATACATAAGTAACATTCTAATCAAAGATTAAGAAGTACTGTGAGTTATGAGTGAGAGTAAGAGATAATGAAACATTAGATTTTTTTCATACATAAAATAAGGGGCGACACGAGCGGGACCTTCACTTGATGGTAAGTGATAAGTCTGCTCAAAATAACGTGGGGCTAGTTAGAATGATATTAGTAGTTAGGATGATAGGATGGCGACTGCACCACATTGCGCTCTTCGCCTGAGACATAAGAAGTCGAGTCTCGCTACCCTAGTATAAATGATACACTTAACTATTATATAACAAGGGGATGTTTAATATATTGTTACTTGGTTCTTAAATAGTAGGTAACCTCCTAACTCTAATCAAATTTGAATGGACAACATGACTTTTATATACCAAATTTATTTACTGCAAATAATAAATTAAAGGGTGTGTAAGGGGTCCTGCACAACAGCTCACGGGACCCAAGCCAACCTCACTAACTCGTGGTGCTCCCTGCTAATCAACAAATGAGGCTCTGCCTCTCACCAACTCGCACTGGGCTAGCGTGGTGGGAAATGACTCAAATCACTCCTTATGAACTCTTATAAACTCGGACTCTCTTACTATTTTGTAGGAGGCCTATGTCCAATAGTGGACATCTATCGGCTGGTGATGATGATAAATTAAGAAATTTGATGATCATTGAATGATGTGCTATAAACGCCTGACTGGTTAGTCTTTGAAACTATAAACTATTTGTTCCGGTACTTTCGCCACAATGGTGAAGCGTGATGCGATTGTTGACACGAGATTTGAGCAAGGTCGAACTGGTATAGGTCTGTTGTTCAAATATTAGCCCATCGCAGCCTTGATTGGACAAATACTCTGAGGGCACTTGTCTGTTTGTTTGTGAATCGATTAGGAAACGCCGTTTATCTCAAACGTACATATTTATTTCATTAACATAACAAATATATACTGGATATTATACCCTTAGTATTCGGAACTGAAATACTTTGCTTATTATAAAAAAATTCTATATAATACATTATATTTTGTGACCACATTATACCACACCCTCCTACATAAGTATTTGCTAACAATTTTGTACAGTGCTCTGGATTGGTCCGATTTAGGATAAGACAAAACACTGTATCAACGAGACTTAACGTTATGTCTCATGGTGGCGACCGCAATGTGATGCTGCTGATACCGCAAAGTCATCCGAACTAACGCCAATTTGTCATTGGCAAGCACATCACTTACCATCAGGAGAAAACTTCGTCGTATCGCTTTGCCGAGTAAAAAATAACTGAGCTGAATATATATGCTTCCAATAAAAGCGTCGTTTAAATTATTCCCCACTAAACTCATTGGTTAGGTTACACGACTGTCCGGTGTCGGTGTTTGGTTCGATACAAATAATACAATAATAATAGTAATACCGATACGTGTACGTAATCTCGCGTGTTAGGGGAAAACGGGTCGCAGATGGAAGCGGTACAAACGCTAGACTGCGCCCATGCTTGGCTTAACTCACGCACCCAGCTCGCTTCTGCTTTGTTTAATTGCCATTTATATAACCGTAATGAGGGTAACAGAAGATATTTTCACGAGAATAACAAAAAATAATTGCGTATAAAATCAAGAAAACAAAACTGCAGTAGGGGACAGTGATGAACCTTAAAATCATGATTTTGATAATGCTGTATAAAATTTTACCAGAAAATATCGATTTTTTTAATTCTACAACGATAAGAGCAAGACGCTCAACTGATGGTAAGTAGATCCGCCTGGCGCTAGTTAAGATGATGTGTAGGCCAGTAATACAGTTTGGCGGTAGAAGTTAGCGCTGCAGTGGTACCTATGTGGTTTATGGTCAAGTCAGATACTTACGAAGTCACTACAAGTGCATGCAACCATTTGGAGAAGCTGTGGGAAATGTACCTAGTTAATTGTATACAGCATGCGTATGATCGATATAAGGCTTAAGGGTTCATCGTTTGCGTGATTTAATAAATTCTTAAAACTTGACGTACGTATTAAATTTCTGCTTAGGGGTGAATACCTTTGAAGAATTATAAATAAAATAAAATTTGATTTATTAACGCATATCATTGCTGAATAAACTGGTGGCAGGTCTCTGTTGCTGCAGACCGTCCAGGTTGGTAACACAGTTCATAGTTAGCACACATTACTGTGACGTTGTAGCTAGTGAGGTTCTTAGATATGATCATAATTTCATGCAGTATATATCATCCCCTCCCCTCCACTAGGTGGACGGGCGACATCAAAAGAATCGTTAGGAGCCGCTGAATTCAAACAGGTTTGTGGAGTCCAGCAGTGGACGTTGATTGCTTGAGGTGATGATATACCATCCTAACTTGCGTCACATTGTTATCGTTATCTCTTGTGATGATGCACAAGTGAACATTCCGCTTTTTTCTTAACTATAATAGTTAAAACTGTCCGCACAGATTATTTAAGACATCATATATATGTATATGTTGATCTTTTTTTAGAGTTTATCAATAGACGGAACAATTGTGGACGAAAAATATCAATTTGTAGCAAGTGCATAGTATTTGTTAAGTTTTTTTTCGGTTAGAATTATAAATTATATATTTTCTTTGTAACATAGTACATTGACCTCTACATTCAAAATATTAATATTTTTGTTTATTACTGTAATTTAACTGGTAAATATGCATTTAGTTGCACAGATAATAATTTATAACTTGCCATATAAAAAGTTTATTAGATCAACCCTTCATTGCTCATATTAATAATATAGTCAATTGACTAAAACTGAACTTATAATATAATTGTGGGTGAAGGCGGCCTTATTGCTATAAGCGATCGTTGCCAGGCAACCCTGTAAGACTGGGGAGATATATAAATAATTAGCAGGGTAACAAGAAAACTCTACTAGTAACAATTAAGATAAAGAAGTAAAATTAAGCAACTTAAAAGCAAAAATTACATTGTAAGTAATATTTAATTTAATTTTATGTTTGCATGACAACCCTTGTTACACTGGTAGTCAAAGAAATATGTCAATATGGTGATCAAAGGGTGGTTTTAATTTTACCCGGATGACGTGGCAATATCAGCACTATGAAATTAAAATCTCTATGAGATTCCTTGCGTTGAAGTGCTCGGATACGGTTAGACGATTGCAAGGGATGGGGTGGCGTCTTTTGATGTCGGCGGGGGTGGATGTTTGTTTATTTAATAAATCGCTTCGAAGCTTTGGTACTAATAAAGTTTACTCACCACTCGTTCGTACCCCCGTATACGTATTTTCGAAAATAATTTTGGAACAATCGCTTGTCGTTTTGCTTTTTATTCCGTAATATTTAAAGATATATTGAAATTTATATAATTATATTGAATTTCTTAATCTTTACTTATTATTCCGTAATATTTTAAGATATATTGAAATATATCAATAATATGAATGGTATTGCAAATATTATCTTTTGTAACTCTTCTATAAACTTATGAAAATATATGTTTTTTTAGAAAGTTAAAACACTTGCACACGGTGGACATATTTTACGACAAAATATATATCACATGATTTTATACCAGTAAAGAAAGATTAAAAAACTACTATCTAATTTTTAAATATTGCACTTATAGTATATCACAATAATACAATAGACAATGATGTATATTTACTGTCAATCTTTCTTTTGTTCTAAGATAAAGGTCATAGTACTTTAATAGTTGAATAGATAACGTAGCCAGCATCCCGCCACATCCGTCCACGACAAAAAGTATTTGTAAAATAAATAAATCTCCCGGCCGACACATAACTGCGATGGTTCTCCTCCCGATCCGCCCGATGCGTCACTAAACTTGTACAATTTAATAAAAATCTTAATAAAGAAGTGTAGTAAAAGAAAAAAGTGAACTTTCATCGTTATATATCTGTATTCGCGGAGGAGCCTGGAGAAATTTGTCCGCATTACGTACGCCCGGGTGAGCGCTGGCTCCCGTCCAACCGGTCATCTCGAGGAAGCGTGGAATCACTCGCAAAAGGATATTTATACGCGGCGGCGATCATTTATTATTCCGAGTACATAGAGATAAAAAGTTTTACATTGCTCCCGCGGCCCCCTGGCTGCCCCCCGGCGGCCCCCCGGCGGCCGCTACTCTCGCGAGATCGGCTCGTCCTTGTCGTATTTATATATCAAGGCTGAAGTAAAAGTTGAATGTTTATGTATGACTCAATTGCACGATTATTTATAAGTGTTCCATTCTAGCTCCGTGTACGCCAGCTCGATATAACTTTCACGGAAGACGAGGAAATATAGTTTTGTGTTCCGAGTCAGGCGAAAGAACACGAGAGACCACTCGCCTTCGCTGTCTCGATGCTTCAAGGTCAATGCATCAAATAGAGATGTTATCTTGAGACAGTGCCTCTATGCTGTCGGCTGATGATGACGATGTTCGATGCCTCTATGGTTATTTTATTGAAGTATTGTAAAAAAAATTATATATAGAAAAAAGGTACCAAACCATCAAATTGCTCTGGTTTATATCACATTCGGAACAAGTGGGTCGTTCCCGTTTAACAGTCCAGAACTCATGACCTAGTTCTTATGGGAGAGCAATGCAAACTAATGCAGGTCACCTGAAATTAAGCATCTTAGTGACATACCGTCAGAATCCAATTGATGGGTTTAATTATAATTGTATGATGGATTGGTGTCATGGAGTACACAAAGTATAAGATCGTCTCGCTTAGATTTAGACTCCTCTAATTTAAGATTTGACGGTTTGAAATTAATTTCAATAGAAATGTTTATTTTCTGTTATCTCATAACACTGGAACACCACAACTTACTCTACATATGATTATATTAACAATTCCACGTGGAATATCCTCTGTCCCGAAACATATATTTGCGTAGCATTGTTTAGCAACAGAACTAAAGTAATATATATTTACGTGTATTAAAATATTTGCGTTAAAGCCTTTTTTTCAGTGAAACATTGTTTCGCCGTTTTACAGAGTACACAATGAGTCGCCTAATTACGGTTTAATGGGAAACAAACAAGTCAAAGCGCTCGCTCGAACAAGGTATTGGAAATCGATTCGTGCGAGTTCAAGGTTTGCCATATTTTTAGCATGGCTTTGAATATATATTTATATATTAACTAGCTTGTATCCTCCGTCATTTCCGGGCGTACTATGTGTCCGTTATAAAATTGAAATTATTTTATTCAGCGCTTTCCAAAACCAAAACATATAAATGCACCATGTTTCCGGAGTGAATGTATGTATTTTAATGTGACCTTGCTTTGATCCATCACAGTAGTTATTTTCTCTACCTCTCACGTAATATATGATAAATCTATATTTTAATAATTTATCATTTACTGTTCAAGCAGTAATGATTACAATAAACATACCATTTCATGTCTATAGATGGTTTCTTGGATAACAAGTGAATTATTTTACCGTCGAGACACATTCTGAAGGAAGACCTTATTATGTGCTATTGTAACGTTGTTGGGTCGCTGCTGACATCCGAGTAAGACCATTACTGTATTCTAGTTTGTACAGGTCTGAAACTAGTATACGGGTTTAACGAGATTCAATTATCTTACATCTCATAGAAACATACAATGTAGTGGTAAACTTGTGACCAGGTGTAGTTGAAAATAATGTTACGTGTATATAAAATATGCGATTAACTCACCATCAGCTGATATCTGTAATAATCATTAAATAATTATTACCTTGCATGTTGCACATATTAGTTTTAGTTTCACCCTGGTTTACATTTACATTCACTTGTAAGTGGTTTAAGTGCGGGGTATCTTATTAGCTGCTCCCATGGCACCAGGTATTCCTGTACATTACCCGCAGTAAACAATGTGGGCGACTCGTTACGCCAACTAGTCTTGATGATAATGTATATTTAAGTGAATATAGCAGCCAAGCACGTGTTTGATGCGACCGACACTCCCGATTATCTCGTTTGTTCTGCCGAAACCCGCAAGTAATGCCCGTAATTGCTTTAGAAGGTCTTGCTTACTGTGTCATACACTTGCCGTGATTAATGAGTTGTAGAATTCTTCACAACCCTGTATATGTGCTCTTAAAATTTTCGTTATAAATAATTTCTTGATCTCGTACTTGATTACTTAGTGATATCCCGCTTCTAAAATTTAAATAAGTAATATTAAATATGCAAACAAATTCCTTTACAAAGTGAAAGATAATGAAAAGGGATGGTTTAACATTAAAGGATTAGGGTTAATAAGGAAAATTTACGAAATAATAGTACGACAAGAAGACATCACGAAATGGGATGAAATCTACTTCACAAAGAAAAGTGGACGAAGACGAAATGATTTGGAAGAAATACTACAATTGTTGAGATGATGGATATCAAAATCGAATGGAGGATAAACAATGCTGTTGTTAAAAGCTTTACTGAGATATGAGAAGTAGATAAAATTTAAAGAAAAAAAAACGTTATTTAATGTGATGGTTATAGATAAGTGTATAAATAATGCTGTCGAATAAATAAGTGGCAATCTTGTATAATATACTTGATCACATTTATTAAACAGAAATAATTATCTATTAATACCAGACATATGATTTACGGTAAAAATATATCTTGATAGTCGTCCAAGTGAGTGGCGAGTCGTTGACCAGGCGGGGTTTACGTTAACCGCTCGTCCTGTCGCGTCCAATGCTGCCAAAACATTACTGACAATGTGTAAATAACGACAACATGTCTTAAAATATCTACATCTTTTATTTTTGGACTGAGGAAGAAAACTTCAGAATCTCCTGAATAAAGTTAGCTATTGAAAGTTGAGAAACAATGGCTCTGACGCGGAGTTACGAGACGAAAGCCATCTGATAAGATAATAAAGGTAAATGGTGAAAAAAATTATGCTTATACGATTGAGTGATGAAACGAGGTCCTTCTTGGTGATTAGCTATCTTCGTGGTCGCATTGTTCCATGCTAAAGGTCGTATCCGCACTGCAGCGCCATCGTTAAGTCCTGTACTATACCTCTCCATTCTGTCCGGTTTATTGTTTATCCGACAGCTGATGTAAAAGGCAGTACCTTCAGCGACAGAAGTCGCTGGGCACTACAAAGTCAGACCAGCGACTAGGTGATCGACCGCTTGGTTTCTTACCCTGCACTTTGCCAACAATTTTATTTAAATTAATAGGGAGAGTCGGGCAATATTGATTAAAATAAACAAGAATTATCTGGTAACAAATAGTTGAGAGTCTGGTGCTAATACAACAGCTGCCTTAAGATCGAGGTATTTGTACTTCTGGTGGTCCACAGTATACGAAGCATCCTTCTCCAACTCTACATCGCAAATGCATCGACCTTTTCCCTGTCCGTCGCTTTTATGGTCTCGGAGTCATAGAGAGAGATTGAGAAGACTAAGAGTTCTAACGGGTCACCTCTTGGTGTTGGCGGAGATCTTTTAGCATTGCCAAATTCTTTTATATATTCTTCGTCTTCTTCGTTGGTATCACTTTTGACATATTGATCGTGGTCATCACCTTAGGTGTCGGTCGGAAACTTAACAACACGTCGCCATTCCTCTCTGATGGCCACCTTCATAGTACATTCATATAGTGGTAACGATGACGAGTTTTTTATATATACATATAGCTAATCAAAAATTATTTAAAGGTTCTTTTTATGTACTTCTTTGATTTGTGAGACTTTTAATCTAGAAATATGGAGTACACGGAAAAATACAGTGGTTTAAAGTAAAACGGGCTATTTTAAAATTCTGTATATCTACATATCATACTTTACGTGGTCTCTTTAATATATGGATATACGACCCTATCCATTAACTAGATATTACAAAGTGTTTAATCATTAACTTTTGGTCAGCGGCCAATATAGTGTAAAAGTATGGGAAATGATTGAAAACCGCGCTGCTGCTATGCGCGTATTCAAGATATCTAATAATATATTAGGATAAGTTAAAATTGTACCATTAATGAATCATCATCAGCCGATAGACGGCTACTGCTGGACATAGCCCCGCCCCTCCCAAAGATCTTCACATCGATCGGTCCCTCGTTGCTCGCATCCAGTGGGTTCCCGCGGTTTTCACCAGATCGTCGGTTCACCTTGCGGGGAGGCCACCCAATACTACGTCTACCGGTACGCGGGAGCCCCTCGAGGACCTTACTGCTCTATCGGCCGTCGGTCCTTCGAACAATGTGCCCTGCCCACTGCCACATACTCGTAAGTCGAGCAATCTTTTGGACTCTATCAGTGACCTTAGTTCTTCTGCTCTCCACATTTCTGATTCGATCGCGCAGAAAATCTCCGATCCTAGCCCCCTCCATTGCTCTTTGCATGACTTTAAGACTTTATAAGGCCTTCAATGAATATCGCTTAGTTAAAATTTGATAACGCTACAAGTAGCTTGTTAGTTAAGCCCCGTTTACCATTTTAAAGCAAGTAATGGTAAGATATGTAGAATGGTGAATAAACGTTGAATCTTTTGCTTATGGTATGAAACAAGGTGGCGCTACTTAAGCATGGTATGTACTGCACCACCGATAAAATGAACAGGACGCTGTCTGATGGTAAATGATACACGCATACCCATTATAATATAACGCAAGTTAGAATAATATACACTGCACCACATTATGCTTTGGACATAAGATGTTAAGTCTCCTTACTCCAGTTGTTACACAGCTAAAGCGCTTCAAACCGGAACACAATAACGTTTGCACAATATGGTTTATCGCTTGTAGTGGTATTAACCCAGGCGGTCTCCAGCAATAGAGATCTACCACCAGTAACATTTTCTTATATCCAACAGTTAATATGCAAAGTGTGTTTTTCTTTAATCTGGTAAGATGTTAAATTGAATGGAGTGTCATGTGGCTAGTTGGTTGGACTATAAATAAAACAAAAATTGCTCAATAGACCATTCACTTTGATCTACAGTAAACGGAAGCGAGTAATATCTTGTGACACAAAAAACGGTGTTGAATAGCGATCTTTGAAGATGCGATGCCAAAATGTCGCTCGGATGATAAAAAACTCAAGACGTGTCTTCTGATGTATCCACTGGATGCGAGCAACGCGGGACTGATCGATGTGGAGATATTTGGTGGAGGCCTATGGCCAGGCACTGGACGTCTATCGGATGATGATGATATTCTGATGTTGTAGTCTTTCGGAAACGCTAGATTAGTGAGCGCGACTTTCTTCTCATAGTTAATTTTCGCATATAACAGATATTAAAATTGTTTTCTATACAATTCCTAATGTTGTCTATTATTCTAGAATGCCAAGCATCCATTTGTAATAATGGAGAGCTGCTGCTGAAAGGCTTTGTAGCTAGTGAAATGATTTTATCCCGTGATAGGTCTTGTTGTCGGCATCCGTTGCTCAGGTTTCGGCACGCCGTAAGCGGCAGCGTTCACATAAACCCGCCGTAAAACGATGACGGTGGAACATCGTGAAGTTTTCGTCGGTGCAAGTCCGACATAACTTGTCTTTGCCGCCGCAAGAGCAAGTATGAGAAGGCATTTTCCCTACGTAAAAAAGAAAAAAGTTATTTGCTGTCGGAGACCGTCTAGGTAGATATCATCACAGCTCCAATTGCAGCATCTAAATAGTACTGTGAAAACATTTCTATGCTCCGGTTTAAAGGGCGTTGTAGCTAGTGTATGGGGGTAAGGATACTCAACTTACATCCTAAGACGATGAGCGCAACGTGGTGCAGTATATAACATCTTAAGTAACGCCACGTTCTTTTGGCCATGTATCACTTAACATCAGGTAAATGTCTCTCCCGTCTCATCACTTAAATGAATAATTTTTTTTATTACGAAACCATTATTATAGAAGCTTGCTTCCTCTAATTGTAACTATATTTAAATTTATATACAGGTTTTTTTTTATTATTGCTTCATTAAATACGTATAGTAAACACAGACGTAAATTCTTTGTAATATGTGATATCAGCATGGCCTATTGTACCGTCAGGCACAAAGAGCCGATGTTTCTATGAGGTTCACATGGGAGGGATATGAGCCATTTCCCATTACCCTGGCCCAATACGAGTTGATGAGAGCCAGCGACTCGTTTGTTGAAGGACGTGGGATACCGATCGATATGGAGATCTTAGAGGGTGGCCTTTGTCCACCAGTGGACGTCTATCGATTGATGATGATGATGATGGTGATGAGTATATCTTGTATGTCGATTTATTCACACTCGCTCAGAGATCGTGCGTTGTACATATATCGTACCGACGAAAGCGTCAACTGCGCAGTTCATTGCTAAATAAATCGCCGGAGCAAGTTCAAGGACTACTATGTCGAGGTTGTATTACGCACTGTATTCAAATATTTCTGATGATTCATTTGTACTATATATTTATAAGTATTACTGCTTATTCTGGTTGACAGTAGAACCTTAACTCTTAGTTCGTGCGCTTTATATAGGCAAATGAATTCTGCATAACTCAGCTCTCAGATTTATATTAATAACTAGCTGTTCTCTGCCCGTTTTGCTCTTTACACCCCCGCTACTCCCTTTGGGGAAGGAATTTTGTAAATTCCATTCTTAGCTGACCTCGAAATGGCAGAAGCGATATCTCCACCATAAATTGAGTGTTTACGTCTAATAGTTTCGGAGATCTCGTAACGAGACTATAAATCTCTGGATATGTCCTAAATACATATAAATTACAAGTCCGTGATGGCTGTCTATGCGGTGGTCGACGCACTATAAATCTTGAAAAGGCACGGGTTCGATCCTCACTTAAGCTACCGGTGAAGGGAATAATTACGAGGAAACAGATCATATTCCAAGAACAACTACTTTCATGGCTATGGGATATCTGTTAACCCGTTGACCGGGGAATTCCGTTTTTAATTGTGCAAGATATAACGGGCGCAAGTCCTTTCACTAGGACGTGTAAGTACGTCACGCCCAGAGAACGTAATTTCATATTTTTTTTTGTTTGCCGTAACTGTTCCCGGACGCGACATATATTGCAAGGATGTATTTATATGTCCTACCCGTACTCGCTATTTGTTTCGTTTGACGTATTTATACGATCCGCTCGGGTAACAGGATAACCACATTTGACCAAGTGGTTGAGAAAAAAGCCTTGATTCTCTCATTGTAAGAGAAGACTCCGAATTCCAATAGCGGCAGCATTAAAGAGGATGTTTTTTTTTTAATCCATGCTAAATTGAAATTGATGTCTGATTTTTTAAATTAGATAACTACAGATTTTCCAGGTACGCTATGCATAGTCATTAAACCATGAACAAATGGTGTAAGGGATCTTGCACAACTCACGTGAACCAAGCCAACCTCACCTGCTCATGGTGTACCTAGCTAATCAATAAACGAGGCCTCGGCTCCCACCAACCCGCATTGAGCCAGTGTGTTGGGAAATGGTCAAAAACCCCCATAAAAACCACTAAAAATGACAGTCCCTAATGCTCGGCAGTACCGGAAACCATGCTGACTGTAAGGTTGCGGGAAGCCGCTAGATACTTACAGCGCTGGACCGATCGATGTGGAGATATTTGTGGGAGGCCTATATCCAGCAGCGGACGTCTATCAGTCGATGATGATGCACAACCTACATAAAATCTCTGGGGACTCTTCTGCTTAGTTCTTGTAAGTATAACATTTTTTTTTTATCAAATTTAAGATGAGACTGATTAAAAAGCGACTTATATTAAAATACACGTTCAGTTATTGTATTGTATCGTACAATCGAAACGTCTAACAACATTTAGAAAATGTCTTCTTTAACACTCGAACACGACCGCCGACGAAGTTACTGAAGTACAAGTTGGGCTAAGCATCGCCGCTAATGACGCAGCTACGTAATTAAGTTCAAACCCTCGAAGATCGCAGACAGACACTTCAATTATAAATTATATATAAATATATAGTTTTGTAGAAGAGTTTATTAAATGCACTGTCTGCTGAAACTCTACAAAAACTTTTCTACCCACTATATATATAGCTGAGGATCCAATTGATTTTCTCAACCTGGTCGCCAAACTTCAGTTTGAATAGGACACTTAATGATGATGATGATGATCCGCTGTATGTCTCGTCGATTTATAAACTTGTCGCGTAATATTACAAAGTACATCAGCTTTCTTCTCTAAACACTATAATGCTTGTATTGCTGGGTGCCTTATCTTCACCTCCAGTTATCATCAGATAGACATCCACTGCTGGACATAGGCCTCCCCCAAAGATCTCCACATACAATCGGCATGGCCTCCGGTACCGCTGGACACTACCGGCTGTCGTGTGCTGGGGTTTCATGTGGGGGGATTTAGAGCCATTACCTACCACGCGGGCCCAATGCGAGTTGGCGGGAGCCAGAGCCTCGTTTGTTGATTAGCAGGGTGTACCACGAGCACGGGAGATAGGCTTGGGTCCCGTGAGTTGTTACTTTCTTGTCCTCGACAGGAACTACAAAGGAATGGGGAACCACTTGCCGACGTCGCTGTTCGCGTACAAATACGACGTGGTGTCCTCAAGAGAAAAGTGTATAGGCTATGCTGATGCGTTTTATCATCGCAAACCTCATCACCATGTAACTTGGTTTCATGGTCAAGAATTAACCTATTTTGATAAAAAAAAAATGTTTTTTTGAGTGCCCAAAGCGACAACACGAGCAGGACGTTCACCTAGTAAATACCATGCTACATTATATAAGATGTTAAGGCTTATTACCGCAATAATTTTATTAGGAACAACGCCCTTCAAAGCGGAACACACAACTGTTTGCACATAATTTTTTTTATTCAATTGAGCGACGGGACGAGCTGGATGTTCACCTGATATTACGTGAAACGCTTGCCTATAACAGTGAGGCACTATTTACGATGATATACAGCACAACATTGCGCTCGTCGCCTTAGTCATAAAATGTTGAGCTTCGTTACCCCAGTAATTATATTAGCCAATTCGTTATTTTTTTATGTAATTAAGCGACGAAACGAGCGTGACGTTCACTTGATAGTAAGTTATACGCCTGTCTATAATAACGAGGTATTAGTTACGATGTATATACTGCACCACAATGCGCTCGCCACCTGAAACGAGATCTTGTCTCATGACCCCAGTAACTACACTAGTTACAGCGCCCTTCAAAGCGGAGCACAGTGATGTTTGCACTGTACTGTTCGGCGGCAGAAACAGGCACTGCCAGTGGTATCTACCATGTTCTCTAGCAATTAGGCCCCATCATTAGGAAAATCTTCCGTTTGTGTATGGGTGGGAGGTCGCGTGCGCCTGGGTGCTCGGACACGTGTCCCGTTCAAGGGCAGCCGTTGGGTCGACGCACCGCCGTTTTTGCGCGATCGCGGCTCTCAGCTCGCGGGCGGCTGCGAGTGTGGCCTGTAGGGTCACCATATTCACATACACATATATATTATCCTATTCCTTATATAATAACGCGTGCCAATATGACGCATATTTATAAATACACCTGGCCCATAACAACAGACAACAAAGTCACTAGTTATCACCTACCACAACGTCTCACATCACCGAGTGTTGACTGGTAGAGGATGTCAACAGGCATTTACTCCACCTTTTGTATACCTCTCGCTTTAAGGGAGAACAATAAAGAAGACAAAAAAAAGCAAAAACAACATAGTGCAGTTACTATGATATATGCAGCGCGATGGTAAGTAGTTACCTCAAAAACAATTCTCTTCAATCTGACCACGGTGGTATTCGCCTTTCTTGTTTTTCCACCACCAGTAATAGAGATCTATCATTAGTTAATATCAAGATTCATAGTACACTTAGGTATATTTGTTCGTCATCATCATCATCAGCTGATAGATATTAATTGCTAGGCCTATCCTATAGATCTTCATATCAATTGATCCACAGTCAGCATCTCCGGTACCGTCGAGCATTACGGGCCGTCGTTTGTATTTGGGCCCTTGCCTACCACGCTGCGGGTTGGTGGTAACCAGAGCCTCGTTTGTTGATTAGTTGGATGCACCACGAGCAGCTGACTTGTAGTGCGGGATCCCTTATACCCTGTATCATATTTGTTATGAAATATAAAATCTGACTGAATCCTTCTTTAGGTGGAATGGAGATCAAGAGAAATTTTAAGTCTAGAATCCTAACCTATAAAATAGAACATAAACAGGATAATATTTTTGATACTTATTAAAGTATAAAATATTTCACTAAGCACTAGTTTACGGAACTATAGCCATACTATGAAAACACTTTTAAAAAATAATAATATTTATCTAATGATGTTAGTTAAGTTATGAATATTAATATATTACGATTACATACATTAAGATTAAAAACGAGGCGTTACTTCTATGAAAAATATTTTATTAAGAAACTTAAGCAACTTATCTATCTAACGGGACGAACTATAAATTATCTCGTCTCCATGGTAATTCAAATAGTAGCGATCGTTAATCTTTGCATAACGGCGATGTAATATCCCTTTACATAATATATTAATTTAAATAACATAAAATATGAATTTAACTAATAATAGATAAGGTGAGTTCTAATGAGATAACACAACCTCCAAGTAGTCTGGCTGTATCCTCAAGTTTTGCAAGTCGTGGGACGCGTAGGTGTGACGACTGCATCGGAATTTATTCTCGCCTGGTGCCTGGTCATTATTGCCTTGCGTTTGTTTGCTCTCGTTTCTTTTTGCGACCGGCTTTTATTATCGCCACATCTCCATCTCGCTTATACTTCTCGAAACGATTCAAATAACTTCAAGTTACGTCACTCGAACAGGCGTTCGTGTCATTCATGAAAAAAACATTTTTTTTCCATTAGGTTGTGTACATTTTTAATATATATATATATGGGATTTTCTACTATGTAGAGACTCTAGTTATGTTATCTCTGGATCCGTTAGTCCTGGAGAGTCGAAATTTGGTAGGAATATTCCTATTGCCGAGTATAAAGCAGCTAAGAATGGATTTTACAAAAATCTGTCCCCAAAGAGAGTTGCGGAGATGTTACAGCCAACAAATCTGTCGGGACACAGCTAGTGTTTCGTAAAATGTTTTTTTTTTTAATTATGGCGAATTGTCTTAATATTTGTGTAAATGTCTACAATAGTTTATTTTAGATATTAATCTGTCAACGGTTATGATGTGAAGATATCGTTAATATTACATATCGATAAGTTTGATTGTAAATTAAACAAATTTTTCATACTTTTATAAATTATCCCTCCAACCAACCCGCATTGGACCAGAGTGGTGAGGATGGTCAGAATAATCCAAATCCCCTCATATGAACCCCATGATCTTTGGGGGAGGCCTATGTCCAACAGTAGACGACTATCGGCTGATGATGATGATGATTATAAATTAACAGACCCCTTCTTAGTATACTAGACGTTGTGGAATACTTTAACAGAGACCAATGTCCAGCAGTGATGTTGATGATAACTATGATTGATAGAATATATATGGCAATACACAAACATAATGAAGATGTAAGGAGTGTGAGATTGAGTCACTATGGAAGACCGTCCTACATGGGAGTACTATTACCTCAATACTATTTTCTTAAATTTTAATATGCAATGATTACTGTGTTCCGGTTATATTGTTATCTCTCCTTCATTATGAGCGCTTGATGCTGCGTAAATATTACTCACTAGCGGCTCATTACGTACTTTTTCCTATAAAAATAATTTGATCTCATCTAATATTTATATTATTTATCGTAAAAGCGGAAAGGAAGTAGCATCATGCAGGATATAAGATAATTGAAAAAATTACAAACGTTCGTTTGTACACCTTCGATTAAGGTCGGCGAAGCGCTTGCTGCCGGAACTGGCCTCGCGACATGATAACCAGCTATCGCCGTTACAATAGTCATTGAGTAATTAAAAAAAATATTTAATTAAGTATATAAATTTCAAAAGACAAGTGAAAAGTGATAAGAATACTGCAATTTAGTTGAACTTAACGCAATCCCAAATATGTTTTAATAAGGTTATCAATATCAAACACACGGCTATCGATTGACAAGTTTTATCTAAAACCATATCCGATTGCTGATTATTAAATGTGAAGTATCATCATCATTATCATCAGTAGACTCTCACAGACTCGTGAGTCGTGTCTCCCTTAAAACCTCCACGGCGATCGAAACTGTACTTATCTCATACTTTTACCAGGACTGGTCGTGGTCCTTAATCAGATTGTTTATTTTTTCTTATTCAATTAAGCGACAAACGAGTGGAACGTTCACCTGATAATAAGTGATACGCCTGCTCAAAACAACGTGGCTCTAGTTGCGATGATATACCTGGGTATATCACTTGCACCTCGTTGCGCTCATCGCCTGAGACAATATATTGTCTTGTTGCCAGTGACTGCACTAACTACAGCGCCCTTCAAATCGGAACACAATAATGTTTGTCGGCTGCAATAGGCGCTGTTGTGGTTAAGCCACCGGTAGCACCGCTATTTAGACGGTCTTCGACACCGGAGACCTAGCATCAGTAAATATGATTATATATATAAGATTTCTATTTATGTATAGGCTCATCACGATATCTCTGGAATCACAATGTCTGGAGGAGACTTGAAATTTGGTAGAAATATTCCTTTTACCGAGTGTAGGTCAGCTAAGAACGGATTTTACAAAATGTTATTCCCTAATGGAGTTGCGGGGGTTTCAACAATGAGAATGCTCAGGGGTGGCGAGTTACCGCGGGCGGGAATATCGTTGATAAATTTCAAGTCTAATTCTATATTACCACCAGCAAAGCGAGCAGGGAACAGCTATTATACATTATAGCAACGGAATGTTGATTCAAAATAAATAATTTGAATATAGATGTGTGATGCTGGTGGTGGGGGGGTGGCGGGTACTACGACGTTCGCATGCAGACAGAGTGCACATTGTTCGCACTGAGTTTGGCGGCGGGTACGTGGGCGCGCGAGTCAAAGACTCCTCGCTGACACCCAAACAGCGGCAAGGTCGCTGCTGTGGGCGCTGCCGCATTAGCATACGATTAGCAACTCAGGCACAGACGCGTGCGCGGGTGTATTGGTCCAGTACACGCTCGTATATACAATACATGCACTTAGCTCAAATGATTAAAAGAAGATAGGACACCTAATTTTTGACGAGACATTCCATTGACGATGCACACTAACTGCCTTCGTGGCGCAATGACTGAAAAGGCTGCTGTATAAAATACGAAGGTCCCCATTGGACTCCAGATCCACAAACTGTAGAATTTAGATAGTGGTAGAGTTTTTACAAATTCGCCTGGCTAGCTGACATCTGAAGAGTGGGAATATATCAAGAATGGGTTCAGCCGTTAAGACATCATCTGATCTTTTTTCTAATACACATAGATTAGAGACCATTGCTTTGTGTTATAATTTTTTTTATTTAAAATTTGTGATATATATCGTCCTCTTGTTATCGGATATATTTCTTATTAAATTTATTATTGTGTATATTGAGATTTTTAAGCTATATGGAGTATATTTCCCATGGGATTAAATATGGGAAATAGTATGGATAAGTAAATATCGCCTTTATGTTGTCCGACAAGAAGACTTGTTTCATATGTATCAATCAGTATCTAACATCTGTACGATTCCTCCTAATAATAACTCATGACCCATTTATTAGTATATCTGGTTCAAGGTGAGCGGATTTTTTTTTTGTAGTTACGTCGTAACGAATGGTATGAATAGATCAAGTGGGATCATATTGGCGTCATACGCATCGGTATTTATATACTAAATCTCTTCACGAAATCTCCGAAACTACTAGACGTAAATCTTCAAAACTTAGTAGAGATATTGCTTCTGTCATTTAGAGTTCAGCTAAGGAAGCATTTTTCAAAATTCCTTCTCCATAGGGAGTTCCAGAGATGTTAAGGCCAGCAAAGCGGACAAGGAAAAGCTAGTACTTTTTTTATTTAATAAAGCGATGAGACCTGCAGGATATTCACCTGATATTAGCACCCTTTAAACCGGAACACAGTAAAGTTTGCATTCTGTTGGTCGGCTACAATAGACGCTGTGATGGTACTTTACACGGTCTCCGGTAACAAAGAACTACCACCAGTGAATTGATTTTTGTAAATTGACACACTTTGTATGATTATAGATATCAATATTTTTTTTATCATGTGTTAGGACAGTAAGATCCTCGCACATTGACAAAAAGTGGACTGCTATCTGGTAAAGATCGTGAGGAACCAATGGATGCGGGACAGCGCAAGATCGATTGCAATGGAGATCTTTCAGGCAAGCCTATGGTCCAGTAAAGAGCATCTATCTGTTGATGATGATAGATAGGTCATTATTGCGCCGATAACGTACTGTGCAAATATTATAAAGTTGCGCTTTGAAGGTAGTTGCACTTAGCGAAATTATTGCATTAACGACACTCAATATCTCGTGTATCGGCGACGGGCACAATGTGGTGAATTAATCTCATTAGCACCACACTGTTATAGGTAAGCCTGTCACTTATTATGAGGTAAGCCGTCCTGTTCATATCCTCGCTTCGTCAATTAAATAATGTATCCTAAGAAGAACACAACAAAAGATTGCTAGACTTGGCAGTGGGCAGAGTACATTGCTTCATGGGGACCGACGCCCGATGGGGCAGTAAGGTCCTCGAGTGGCGTCCGCGTGACGGTAGACGTAGTGTTGGGAGGCCCCCTCACAAAGTAGACCGACGATCTGGTGAGAATCGTGGGAGCACGATCGGGACCGATCGATGTGGAGATCTTTGGAAGAGAACTATGTCCAGCATAGGCGTCTTTCGGCCGATGATAATGATGATGATTTTTTTTTATTACATAATTTATTGTGCGAGTTGTACTTACATTAGATGATACCTCTGCCCCTAACAATTAAGGGTTGGTTAAGGATTTTTATAGAACTCTACATTACGACCCATGTTTTTTTCATCAACATGATGCAGTGATATCTACTTGACAATCTTCAGCACAAGAAATAACTTTAGATTACACTGGAAATACGTTTTATAACCTTGTTTTAACTAGTTTTGTTGTTCAAATCGTCGGGCGGAAGTGACTTCCTTACTTGGAACCGTCGCCGGCCGCGGGCGGTGGTGGGCGCTTAGTTGCGGCTCTGACTCATGGGTCATAGGTCGTGCAGCCGCTGCTCTCAATAGCGGCCCGCGTGCCATGGGGATCGGACGCGGGAGAAGAGGAAGAGGAAGAGGAGAAGGAGAGGGAGGAATACCTAATTAACATGAGGATATTTGAAAAATGTTATTTCTCTCTTAATTGTAATTAAGTAATTAATATTTGTATAACTATAGCTTAAGTATCTTCCGCTGTTTTCCTAGAGGCAATCATTATCGATTTAATGTTATTGTAATTATAAGTATAAGATACCAAAAGTAAATTGATATTACTTAATAATAAAAGTATTAACTGCCTGTAGTGAGCGATAAGCTCTCGCATTAAAATGTAAAGGATGTTAGATATAAAATGGTTCCCTTCTGGAATCACTTGCTCTATCTTCCTTTAATTATATACAATAATGTTTGCCTTCAGCCTTCCCTTAGATAGCCTGCTTCTGGGGGTGAAGACAGGGAATTTGTACCCAGCAAAACTCCTAGCCCCTGCATTTTAGATGCAAGGCACCGATTCTTCCCTTTACTCGTATCAAGCACGTCCCATGGGGGGCTGTGATCAACCTTCCATAGTATCCTTGCTATATTACGACAAACACGATGTCATCTCATAACTTCCGTCTACCCCGTAACGATTAGCGAGTAAAGGCCACATCTTAAAAGCTCTCGAACCTGAAGACTAACCGGGTCTTCTACGACGGCCAGGGGACAAAGATGACCTATAGGACTAAGGAGTCCTAGTCTTAATGGTGTGAGGCTAGAGGGTACATCGCACAGTTTTAGCGATCCCTATCACCAGAAAACTGCAATACCAATGTCTCATCTTATTCTTCACCGCAGAACAGGCGCCGTCACGTAAAGCTACCACTGCACGAGTCACGTAAACACGTCACGTAACACGGAACCAGTTTCCATAGCACAGCATACGCTAGAGATGCGTGCGATAAGCAGTTGTCATTATCAACGCGTATCGCGTTATCAGTGACCGTTCGATCTACTCACGCTACGCATTGCCGCGCCTCGCGTGCGATGACCATCCATCAGGCTCCTTCCGAAGGTAAACTAGTAAAACGGAAATGACCTTAAGGGTCGCGAGGCTGAAGTAGCAATGGGCATGGCACGTTACTCGAAGAGTTGATGGAGTTTTGCAGTCTTAAAGGGCTTGACTCTTCCGACCGCCTTGATGATGTCGTTCCATCTGGAGGGAGGGACCGACGACTTTTTTATATTTTTTTTATATTTATTATATTTTTTATCGTTCCACATCATATAGTAATGGTTTAAATGAGTCATAGTATCGTATATCGTTTTATGAATGCAGCATGAGTCAAGAGCCGGCTCAATGAATGTGCCGTTGGTATCGGTTCGGGGAATTGTGAAAATGTCCGTGTGTTAGGCGGATATTTTAATTGTCGTATTTCCCCGATTCGGCCGCTATGTCGCCCAACAGTGGGCGTAACTACTCGAGATCGAGTTACATACGCAAACCAAGTGACATGTTGATAACAGATTTTATACGCTGAGTACGGACATTGTAAAAGAATTCTAATGATACAGATATAAAATTTGAAAAACAATTTATAAGTAAATTTACATATATAAATAAATTATATATTCATATATATGTATATATATAGCTTATTATATTAGTTCTAGTTTTTAGTATTAGCAAAAAGGGTTCTTAAGTTTGATGCCAGGGCTCTCAAAGTGATGTGTGTGCTGGTAACATTTTCTCATTTTGTTTATACATATACAATCCTGTCAATCTGATACTGTAATAGTTACATATGAGACAGAGTAAATATATTAAGTGAACATGTTTATAATGTTTCCGGCCTGACTGAGCACTTAACATCTTGTTAAACTAAGGACAAACGTTTCCATTTTATAAATAAAGAAATTAAGTTGGGCTATAAAATTAACATATTAATGTAAAGCCATTAAGGTCGCCGATATAACAGGCAATATATAAAGGCAATGGGTAGGGCACATTAGTGGAAGGACTGACTGTCGATGTCGCAGTAAGGTGACCTGGAGGACATCCTACGAGGTGTTCCCACGATCTGATAAAGGTAGCGGGAAACCTCTGGATGCGAACAACACTTAATCGATTGAATAGATCTATTACCGATTATCGATTCAGTGACAATTTAACATGAAATAAACAAAACGGAGGTCCTTGTTATAGATATTAACTAAACGTTTATAATTCACATTTCAATATTTAACGAGCTCAATACGTAATTAGAAGTCTATCTGTACATCTAGATCATCGACCGAAGAAAGTGTAGATGCATTGTATGAAAGATGACATGTGTCAGAAGAGTGTGAATTCAGATATGACGGCTGATAGATGGCATATCCTTCAAGTACATCCTGTCCCGGACCCACATAGCTGGGAAAAGGACAGGAGGAAGCCTATACATCTATATCATCGTCTTGGACTACATCAATATAATTTATCACGAAACATAATGATCCATTATATTAACATTTCAATGTTGTAAAGCTGTTTGTTTCGAAATCTACTATACATATTAATATAATTTAAATGAAATCTTAACTGTATAATTATTTATATATCTCTTATGTAAAATTCAACGATTTATACTTGTTAAGTTGATCTTTAAACTCCGTCCAAAACTTGGTATTTGCTTAGACATATATGCTTTATTTTGCCGAGGGGAATATGGTCAAAAGATACTCTATTTCTCAGAGTAGGGAGTCGGACTGATATGAAATTTGTACCCATTATAATCCTCTTGAGGGTCATTCTTAATGTATTGCAAGAGGCCCCGAAATCTTTAACAGAACGCACCGCTGCTTCCGTGCACTCTCCCTTTGCTATGATGAGCACGAGACCAGCTCGTACTTGTTAATTTCGGGCTCGCTTAGTGGGCAATGAGAGGCCCCACCTTCAAAGCCCACAAACCTGAAAAACCCTTTAAGTTGCATTTACGACAGACAGAGCTAACCTTAGTCCTATTCGATACTACAGGGGGGTTAGACATATAGCCTAGCACTTGATTACGATCACATCTGGTGTTAAGCTACGATTTAGGCTTTGGTGGTAAAGTGCACTAGTCTAGAACTTGCCTATTCATTCTTTCATTCTGCTTTCCCACGTGATAGCTGGATGTTTTTTTATTTGTTTATCAAGATGCGGAGTTATAATGGTTCTTAATTATGAGACAGTTTTTTTGCATAATTTTTTATTTAACTAACTGACGAATCGAGTGAAACGTTCACTCGATAGTAAGTGGTAAAGCCTGCCCATAGCGAGGCGCTAGTTAAGACGATCGGAACAACATCGTATTATTCTCGTCGTATTAGCCATACGTTGCATCGTTATCCCTGTAATTTCACTAGCTACAGCGCTCTTCAAACCGGAACACTACTTATTGCCTCATCGACTAATCTGTTCTAACTTAGTTAAGCTCACAATCCTTCTCTTTTTACCATTTGTAATGTATGTCTGTATTGTTCGCAGGTCATAGCTTTTAGAACCGATATTACTACGGTAAGTTCAGCTCTGATGCATTTTCTCTGTTGTCATTGTTGTACAGTCTTAGAATCGACAGATCCCACGTTTATATATGTATAGGGTTCATTGTATTTTTTTTAATATATGGGTATACTATAGTATACATATTATGTATTAGTATATATATTAACTTATCATAATAAGCTAGAACTTGTTTATGATCCTAGTTTACTAGTCTCTGATCGTAAAGCGCACTAGTTTAAGAGTCTATTCACACTTCTCTTAAAGGTTTTTACGTTTATTTTTATTTGACGAAGCAAACAGACGTGTGAGATGTTCACCTAATGTTAAGTGAAACGTCTGTCCATGACAACATGTCGTTAGTTAAGATGACATACACAGTACCATATTGTGACCATCACCTTGAAACGTCGGATGTTAAATCTAGTCACCCCAGTAATTTTACTAGTTACAGCGCCATTAAAACCGGAACATAGTAATTTTTGCATACTACTGTTTCGCTGTAGCAATAGCGGCTGCGGTGGTACATACCTAAACGGTCTCTGGTCATTGAGACTTCCCAGCAATGTTTACTGGTGATAGGTCTAACTGGACGGAAACACTGACGTCGGTGAACTAATTCAATCCTTTGCTGTTCACATTATGTGAAGGTCCAAGCGAAATGCTTTGTCGTAATGACTTAGTGAATGCTCGCGGTATACGAAATCATATATAGATATGTAGAGATTGATTGACTCATCTCGAAAAAGACGAAACTATTAGACACTCAAATTTTGGTAGAGATATTGCGTCTGCTAATTAAGGTTCAGCTAAGAATACATTTTACAAAATTTCTTCTCAAAAGGGAGTAGCAGGGGTGTTATGTCCAGCAAAGCGGGCGGGACCGCTACTTTACTCATAAATCTCTTACGGAGGCCGTCTATGTAATTTGTGTTCGTTTTGCTCTAAAGGTTGCTGAGGTTGGAAACATTATTCGGAGGCCATGGAATCGGACCATGACTTCCGTGTTGTGACATGATTAGCTCCTACTCCACGGAAGCAGTCGGCTAAAATTGTAATCTAATAAATATACTATCTAACGTCTAGTATAATAATACTATATGTCTGCTGTAGTTCTAACCCACAGGCATGTGGATGTTCCACTTTAAATTAGCCGCTTGCTTTGGTGATTAATAAAAAAAATAATTTGTATATAAGCCTTTTCATAGTACCGCATCTCGGATGGGTCGTTTGAAGTTCAAATGATTGGGATAACCTCGCTTCCGGAGGCCAACTCCCGATAGCGGAATAACGTTAAATTAACAAATAATTTGATAACCATTTAATTGGGCAGAACGGGTCTACTTGTCAAATGCTTTTACTTTGAAAAACTATTCTTGGTGTATGAGAGAATAAGTTTTTTGTATAAAACAATATTTTCATTATAATCGATATAAAATATTGTCTATGATATCAAGAGAAAAAATCACCAAACCCTATTGTTTAACAGAGAGGAAAGGATACATTTATTTGGTATATTATATACACGGTGACAAACAAAGAAGAAAAAAACAACCAAAAAACAAACTGCTTGGTTCAACAAATCATTATTATAATTATTATAACATTAATAAGTTAGACCAAGTACAAGAAGTGAACTACTTGTAGCTAGTGAAGAGACTATTGTAACGAGACTTAAAATCATGTCCTAAGAAGACTAACATGGCGCTGTGTAAAGGTCTTCATCACCACGTAATCAGATGAATATCTCACTTTGTACATCTTCACTCGCTTGTACATCTCATTGATTTCTTTAGAAACCTTCACCAATCGTTTCACTTGAAAGGTTCGAAACATCATCTAACGAAAATCGACGAGCACAATGAGATGTACTGTTTACTTACTAGCGTAACATTTACTGATGGTAGGTCTCTGATGCTGAAGACCGTCTGCCCTTAATCCGAATATGCCCGACGCGAAAGAAAAGAATAATAAAGTCTTATTTTTGCTTAGGCGCAGTGCGGAAAGACAGTGATATTCCGTAGGAGATCCCAAGACTTCTCGCAATACACTAAGGATGATTACCGAGGAGAGGGTTTATAGTGGGTACGAATCCTATCTAACCCTGTCTTCCCGTCCAGAATCAGGGTAACAAAAAAAACAGTAGTGTTGAAACATTATTGTCTTCCGATTTGAAGGATGTTGCTAGTATAACCAATAAGATAAGGAGACTTGATATCTTGTCTAATGACATTGTGATGCAGTGTATATCATCCTAGTATCTAGTTGTTACGGGCGTATAAATCACTATCAGCTGAACGTCTTGCTTATCTCTTTTGTTGTTAAAAATAATCTTTTACATATATATCATTATCCGATAGACGTCCACTGCTTGATATAGGCCTCCTCTAAATATCTCCTTATTGAGGGTTCAATTAGGGTTGATTTGAGTAGTTTCCCACAACGCTGGCCCAATGCCAATCGGTGGGAGTCATAGCCTCGTTCGTTGATTAGCAGGATGTACTACGAGCAGGTGATGTTGGCTTGGATCCCGTAAGTTGTTGTGCGGAACCCCATACATATATCTCATTCGAGTAATTTTTCTTAATCCGATGTGGTCGCGTCTCTTTTAAAAATCTCTCAACAACCGATTCCTAACTCTGGGTAAAAGCTTTCTTATTCTCCTCCCGTCATTACACTCAGTTGGGAGGATGTCCCATATAAATTAAAAACCCATCAGATTGTAAGTTTTTGTGTGAAGCGGGAAGTGGACGATTCATTTCACGGGCTGATAACGCGGTGTGACAATCGGCCGCTGCCTTTTGGGGTCCCGTAGCTATCTCTAAGACGTATCAAGAGTTACTCTATTTTTTGGTATACTCTGTAGTGTCCTTGAATAATTGGTTGAACTTTTTAAACCGTAATTATGTTAGACCGTATATAAAAAAAAATGATTTTGATTTTTATGTAAAAAATCTTGTTTTAAATATACACGAGCTGTTCCCCGTACGGCTTTGCTGGTCGTAAGCATCCTCGCAACTCGCTCTGTGGTATACAATTTTCTATAATCCATTCTTCGTTGATCTCTGCATGACAGAAACAACATCTGTACCAAATTGTCAGTGTTTAAGTGTAATACTTTCAGAGATGTCGTGATGAGTCAATGAATCTCTGGATATATCCTATATATATACATGCTAGGCCACGAAGACAGTTAAGTTGCAAGGTTCTGAAGAATCTCCTTTCAATTGAGTCAAATGATAGCTTATTTTCCCTTAACATCTGTGTTAAGTCGTGTTACCTCAATACTATTGCGACTGTGTCCACCAAAACAACCTTTTGGTGGGGGATTACCACCAGCAATTACTTCAACTGAATAACCCATATTAAATATTTTTGGTTTTTAATTTTTTTTTATTCCATAACAATATATATATTGGTTGTATCATATACCTAAGGTTTTTTTAAATACGCACTGTTATATCAAATTATATATTTCCAAGGAGCAGTTCAACTGAACATACCATATAAGTTCATCAGTTTCACCGACGCGAACTATATATATATAATTATAAGCTATTATTGCCTCCATACAAGTTTGGTTACTTGTTTTATGAATTATAACTTATATATATTTATTGAGACATCTACAAAATAATGGTATAAAGTTATTAAGGCTATTGGTAATATCCATTAACACAAAACTATATTAATTATCATTTTAACCTTCAAATCCTTGAAAGGACGTTTATAAGTTTATTAAGTTTTAGATACTTATACCTCTATTTGGTGAAGAAATCTTTAGTTAGTATTTTTATAAGCCTCAGCCTCAGCCTCAACGCAATGTAGTATATATATTTTATTTTTTGTTTTTAAAGAACTTGATCGAAAATACTTTTAGACAAAAAATATTTAAAAAAAACTTTTAATCAATTTATCTCTTTTCTATTGCTGTACATCGACATCCTCCAAAAATCTTTACTCTTATTGGTTCTACTTTTCCTATGTCTACTCCCGCGCGGCATTTACCAGATCGTTAGTCTATCTTATGGAGGGTTCTTCAGCATAGTTTCTACCGGTACAGAGCCGCCACCTGAAGTCTTAATATACCATCTGTTCTTCAAGTAGTGTGCTGCCTATTGCCACTTTAGTCTAGCAAACTGGAAGCCTGCGTATCCTAAGATTATATTTAGTATTATTTGTTCATATTTCTTTCAACTACGGAATCAGAGTGCGCGCGCGCAGGCCGCGTGTGGCCCTCGCTCATTAAGTTTGTGTCGTTGTGTTACAAATGTCGTCACGTAGATTGCCGTGTTGCGTGCTAAATAGACACACCGGACTGCCACGATGGCCATTTGTGCGTATACGTAACGAAATATTACCGGCCGTTAAGCGAGAACACGAACACGGAACGGTTTTCCAAAATTTTCATTCTATCGCACTAGAAATGGTGATTTTATAGAAAACAGTTATTATTACTAAATTCGCATTAACCATTGCAATAAAGCTTTTACCTTATTCGGAGATGTTTCTCGAGGGTATGCGGATAGTGATAGAACCAAAACTGCGGGTTATAGGTTACGGTAGCAGGCATCGTACAACTTAACCATGTAGCCAGCCAGTTAGTGAAGTAAACTTGTTATTCATCGCGTGTATGTATTGTATATATTTTGTTTTATTTTTCGGGTATTCTGATATCGGGAGTCCCGGTGTGTTCGCACCACGTCACTGGACAACCTTGTGATAGTTCCGGCGCTGCACCGTGTCTACACTCCGCCGGGATATTTCGGTCCCGCCGTCCGTCCTGATTACCTTAGCTTTGTGTCGTAAATTCTCCGTTCGCGTTTTAGGGTCGCATTAAATTGCTTTATAGGTTTTTCACGAGATAAAATTCTTCTGGGAAACACGTTAAATTGTTTAGAAGTCCTCTGTCAATCAATGTTTAAATTTGACTTTTGTGTTGGCGTAGCGATTGCGTATTGTGTTGGAGAGAAGTGATTTATGGTGTATGGGTAATGCTCCTACACTCTAACGCTGAAGTTATTTGGTTGAATTATCTCAACGTGTAATGAAATAACATCGATGAGATCGTCACCTTTATTAGGGCTAATCTATGAGAGTACTACCTCATCGTCGAACTCTGATGAGAGAATTACCGAAAAAAGGAATCGTTATAAACGTTACAACAAAAAAGGGTTGTTTTTCACAACCGCTGTGTATTGATTTTTTAATCAAGCCTTCGTTCCAACACCGAGTTATGAATCACTCACGAAGGTTTTTCACCAACTCGAAATCCCCAGGACGCTCGTTTGGGCGGGTGACGTCACCCAGTCCTGAGAAGCCGCCGTTCTATGAAAATAAATCCATATTTACTATGTTATGTACTATGAGTCAGCTGGCATTAAATATGCTTCCGCTTTGCGATCTTTGTTAATTTTATATCAGTGCTAATCGAATTACATGGAATTGACGTCTGAACATACATGGACATATGTTTTGCATACTTTGTAATGATTCGTCACAGCATCAGATATAACCTTACATGTAATCATTCAGAGAACAATATTCCTCTAAATGTATGTACTCTTTAACATATATGTATATATATTAAAACATGATGCTGTTATGATAGTAGTTATTTTATCAACATTATTCGAAGGTGTTATATAACACTTCTACGTTACTAATTAGTGACTAAGTCTAGACATTACTTGGAAAACTAATAAAAATATCAACATCACTGCCACTTACGACATTTATTTCTTTATGTGAGGCTTACGTTATTTTGTATCTATTAAAGTAATAATTTGTTTAAAGGCGAAAAAGTAACTTTGTATACTAAGCTTACTTAGGATCTCCTGTAACTTACCGGCGAGTATATCCTAGATATAGAAGGGCAAGTGAATAAGTTATCGTGTTAGACTTTAATTTACTTTCATGAAATATCATATAGCTATCTCTGTTTCTAAGATTGTGTAAATCACATTAATGCTTTTTTTAAATATATTCGTGGCTCCACTGCAAATGCCACTTAAGCAGATAGTAGTCTATAACTTAACGTACTGTAACTTTTTATTTATCACGAAAGAAATCTTTTTAAAAGATACCTTACTTCTAGGGGGAAGGCAAGGTTATGTGACGCTTCTACCATATAAAACCCTTTCGATGGTCTCCGTCTGTGCATTAGGATCGACACCGGTATTTCCTACGGAACGCACCGGTGCGCCCCTGCACTCTGGCTAAAACATCCCACGTCAGGCCTTCCTTATCACCCACGCTGTGTTACGGTAAATATAAGACCACCATGCATTTGCCGTGCTCCTATGTCTGGCGTATTGTGTTTTAAGAGCCCCCACTCTCAAGGCTTACGAACCCGAGGACCTTTAAGTCGCCTTGTAACACAGGCAGGGAATACTTTAGTCCTATTCTTCATAGCCCGGGAATACAGGGCTAACGTACTATTACGTAAACACTGAAATGATGTTGTTAGTCAATAAGTACATTAGTTTATACCACAAATATCTGAGAAGATTAACACAGTAATGAAATCTACATCGGTTTAAGCAATCGTAAAAGATGCAGCGAGCGCTTCGTGCGGCGCGTTTGTTAACCTAACAGCACTCAACCTGTGAACACTGAGGCTGTAAATCTGTCGAGTTTACCTCTAATGGCGCTAACGATGTCTGTCTGCCTCTCGGCTAGGAGTAACGGGTTCGAACCACGGCCAAACCGCCGCAACACATCTTTTCAGATACACTTTAAATTGGAATGGATTTTATATTTTTATCATCGCTTTTATATACAAATGTACTGTTCGTATTAAAGACAATGTTAATATTAGGTGATAAGGTTTCAGTTCTCATATTCCTTTATATATTATGCATTAAACTTATATATAGCACAGAGCAGAGTAGGTGAAGAAGATCGCGAAAACGTGAGATGCGATTAAGAGTGAAGCCCAACCTGAACTGATGGAGAGTTACTGTGGACGCCCTTTGTTCCATCACGTAGCCATAGGATGTTGATGAATGAATAAAATGTATATACTAGCTGTTCCCCGCCCGCCTTGCTGACCGTAACACCCTCAAAACTCTTTTCGGGGAAGGAATTTTGTAAAATCCATTCTTATCTGAACTCTACATGGCAAAAACAATATCTCTACTAAATTTCAAGTCTTTAGGCCTTATGGTTCCAAAGATGTCGTAATGAATCTCTACTTAGGTGGAAATCTCTTTTATGTATATATAAGAGAGTATGGTTAAGGTCCTTTTAAGTAGAGAACGGGCAAAATGTTACAAATCTTTCCGAAAAGAAACTAAAGCATACCTACCCACATAATGAATAACCGAAAAAGTATTCTTCGCGATATTCCGGTTTGAATGTCATTGCAATTAGTCAAATAACTGAAGTAATTAGACAAATCTTAAATCTTACGGCGACAGGCACAATATGGTGCTGTATATAATCCTAATTAGCGCCACGCTGTCATAGACGGGCTTTATTACTTACCATCAAGTGAATAGTTCGTTTGTCTCGCTATATCGTATATTTAAAAAAAAAACTTTAGTTCAAATGTTGTTACAAATGTTAAAAGTGATATTATTTCGCTTGAAACTTTGGAATTCTCGTAGCTCTTGCAAAGGGGCAGCGGGTTCTGAGTAATCTTTATCTGGTAGTCGTTTAATTGATAAAGTGAAGTGAATGACTCTTATGAGTGGTGGCGATGGTGTCACCATCAGACAAGGTCGGCGGTGTGCCATCTGCGCGACCGGACGGACCGGACGCCGCGGGCGACCCTGCGCATGGCTTACATACAATTATTATTGCTAAACACTATTACTATAAAACATTCCTTTTATATTTAATAATGGTATATGATATTTTTCAGGGGTGTATGAGATCCCGAAAAACAACTCATGGGATCCAAGCCAACCTCACCTGCTCGTGGCGCACCCTGTTAATCAACAAACGAGGCTTTGGCTACCACCAACCCGCATTGGGCCATCGTGGTGGGTAATGGCCCAAATCCTTCCATAAGAACACTTACGAAAGTCGGCCCCTAGTGCCCATCGGCACCGGAGGCCATGGTAACTGTAGGTCGCGTGAAACCGCTGAATACGGCCGGCGCAGGACCGACCGATGTGGACATCTTTGGAGGAGGCCTATGTCCAGCAGTGGACGTCTATCGGCTGATGATGATAAGATATTTATTTGATAGTTATACGCCTGCCGCTAAGTAGGATGTACCAGCGCCAATAAAACTTACTAGCTTTAAAAAATCGGAGAATCGTTATAAAGCCTTAAAGTTTTTTAAACAAATTAATTTAAAAAATTAAAAACTAATCGGCCTATGATAAAACCACTAAAAAACCATCAAGAATTGCTTTCAATTCTTGATGGTTGCAACACCATTTAAAGGGGAGCGCCATAATGTTTGCATGGTACTCTTATTTAAGCTAAGTTTATTTATGTGATACCTCTGCAGTGACGTAGGTGGTTTTCACTAATTCAAATCGTATATTCTTGCTACACTTCATCATCATCAGCCGAAACACGTCCACTGTTGGACATAGGTCTCTCCTATGGATTCTCAAATCGATCAAGTAGGGACTCATGTGGGGGGATTTGGGCTATTTTTACCACGCTGGCCCAATGCGGGTTGGTGGGGGCTAGAGCCTCGTTCGTTGATTAGCAGGGTGCACCACGTGCAGGTGAGGTTGGCTTGGATCCCATGTGATGTTATGCGGAACCCCATACATATATACCATTCGAGTAATTTTTCTAAATCCGATGTGATCGCGTCTCTTTTAAAAACCTCTCAACAACTGATTCCAAACTCTGGGTAAAAACTTTCTTATTCTCTTTCTGTAAGAATGGACGAGACAAACTTTTCACTGTAGTAAATTATGAACACTTTTAAAAATAAAAGTATGTCTTATTAAAATTATGATATTTTGCGTATGGAGCTGTAGCTAGTGTGATTACTGCGGTAACGAAGCACTGTGGTACACGGCGACAAGCGCAATATGGTGCTATAAATACCATTCTAGCTAGCGCCACGTTGTTATCGGTGGGCGTACCACTTACTATCAGGTGAACGACCCGCTCGTCTCACCGTTTCATTAAATAAAAAAAAATTATGATGTCGATGTGATTTTTATAAGTGATAAATCTTTTTTTATGTACAACATTTTAATTGAAATTTCATTATGCCTATTTAGTGAGAGCATGTTAGGAATGTAATCTGTAGCTATGCGCGAAGGGAATATATATTAGCAGAATTACTAAAATAACCAATAACCTTTAATAGATAGTATTTCCGGAATCGAATTCCGCGCCATGTAAGCCGACCGTTACCGCCGTCCGTGCGAACCGTGTCAGCGGCTGACTCACCGCGATTCGTTCCCGTTCCTGTACTATTCGAGTACCGGCTGATGTGGACTTTGGAGCTTAGAGGATATACAATAGCGTTTTTTTTTATTCGACAAGACGAGTGAGACGATTACCTGATGGTATGTACGTCTACTGCAATGTAAACTATCGCCTCTTAAATCTATGGTGCGTTTTATCCAAGCCCAAAACTTTCTCAGTAGGAAACTTCAGTCGTCTAGGTACGTACCACTGCAGCTCGTATTTCTATCGCCAAACAGTAGTTTGCAAACTACTTTATTCCGGATTGAAGGGCTTTGTAGCTAGTCAAGTTCCTGATTCATGATGCCTGATTTATAAGAACTAAAATTAAATATATCTAAGTTCATATGTTGTTACTACTGTTAATATACTTTTAGTTATTTAATAAGTTACCACCCACCACAAAATTTCACCTCACCGAAGGTTGACCGGAGAAAAAAAACATCTTATATATTAAGGCGACGAGCATAATGTGGCGCTGTGTATAGCATCCTAACCAGCGCCACGTTGTTATGAGCAGGTGTATTAATTACCATCAGGTTTACTGTCTATACACTCGATGCTTTGGAGAAAAAATTAAACGAAATTTGATACAGATCTAAGTAAATACTGGTTTGGTGGACTGGTATGTCTTCAGGATATTGCCAATCTCATCAGTGAAGTTGTATTCGTCTAGAGCGGTGATACAGCACTGACCATAACTCAAGCACAATATGGTGCAGTTTATATCATCCTTACTAGCACCACGTTGTTATGGGCAGGCGTGTTACTTACCATCAGGTGAACGACCCGCTCATCTCGTCGTTCTCTTGTTATATAAAAAAAGTTAATACAATAAATCATTTGCTTTAAGTAAAACAGACAACTTTACCCTTAGACCAGTTTGTACTAGTCGGAGCTAGTTTGAGTGTTCCCTGAGCGTTTGTGTTCCCTTTCACCCTTTCAGAGTACGGTCCGAGCAGGTGTCATCCCGGCGAGAGCTCGTTGTGCCGGTACAACACCGAACTCATTCACCTGCGACTCTTATTGGCCCCGCGACGCATCACCTTCAGCGCCGTCCGACTGACGCCGACGCCGTCGACAGCCACACTGGTCTCTAACTAGTTGTGTTTAAGTTGGTTTTCGAGCGTCGCTCTAAACCGGATGGGAAGCCGAGACGCTCGCAATTCGGCGGCACAATGCAGCGCCATAATAATCGCGATGAGAGTAATTGTGGCGACATCCGGTCGACGGGATGCGCGGGCCATGTGCCCGTGTGAAAGTCTCGCGAGGCGGACGCATTCGAACCTACTCGATGCGGTTATGTTGACTTAGGTTATACCCGAGACTTGCGCGCCGACGGGGCCATGATCATTTATCTGTATACCGTTCATCATGAGGGTAGAGTGGATAATTTATCAATGCACTTTTTATACAAATATACTATCGATATCATCATCTCTATGACTATGTATAATGTGAGGCGTTTATATCAACTTATATTTCACTGGTGGTAAGTCTCTGTTGCTGGAGACTCTCTAGGTACCACCATAGCGTCTATTACAGCCAGCAAACAGCACTGTGCGAACATTATTGTGTTCCGGTCTAAAGGTCGTTGTAGCTAGCGAAATGACCTGGATAATGAGAGTTAACATCATGTCTATCAAGACGAAGTGCATTATATGGGTTTATGTATGTCCTCTTAACTAGCGCCACGTTGTTATTGGGTAGGCGTATCACTTACCATCAGGTAAACGTTCCATTCGTCTCGTCACCTCGTAGATTAAAAAATAGTTCTTCCTTTCTCTTATAACCAGCGTGTCATTACAATCATACACAGCAGACAGAGCTAGTTACTACAAGATAGTAATTATATTCATCTGAGGCATGTTTTCGTTGGAACTTGTCCCTCATCATTCCCGTATCTCTCTCCGCTGACGGGTGTTATTTTTTTTTGTTCGCGGAACCGTCGAGCCGGATGTGTCGGATTTGATTTGTTCCGTTGTTGTGACAGGCGAGCCGGACAGACGATTTATGTCCGGCTTTATCCGGTTCAATTTCGGGCCGATAAATGTCGCGAGACGTCCGCCGGATTTGTGCAAATGGGACTTGGCCGAGTTGCGACCGTCCCGGGCGTCCGGTGCGATTTGCGGCTTTGTTGTGTTCGTGTAGTTTGTGCGCTTTTTGTTGTTTGTGTGATTGTTGCCGGTCGTTTGGTTTGCGATGAGCTTATTGCACAGGAACTGCGGTTCATCGCCTCGCCTTGTTGCTTCTTAACACTTTACATTATACGATTTATGATTATGGGGTGTAATGGGTGCCGCACAACAACTCACGGAACCCTAGCCAACCTCAGCTTCTCGTGATTACACCCTGCTAATCAACAAACCAGGCTCTGGCTCCCACCAACCCGCATTGGGATAGAGTGGTGGAGAATGACCCAAATCCCTACCTACATATGACCCCCTACAGACTATTTGCCCCAGTGCCCGGTCGTGCCGGAGGACATGATAACTGCAGCGCAGGACCGATTAATATGGAGATTTTTTGGGCAGGCTTATGATGATGATTCTTAAAACCGCTTTCTAGGCTGTGTAACGTGTAATGTCCTTTCTTTCTTTTATTCTACTAATATTAATATAAACATCAAATGAATAAGTGAGGGTCTATAATTATGACAGATTTTTATACAGCATCATTTGTGCTCATCGGCTTGGTGTATCGCGACGGGTAGAATAACTAATTTAATTTACTGACAATGAACTTCAATCGAAAGCCCCGCTCGCATTGTTGAAGAGTTTGGGATATCATCAGGTGACACTGTTGAATATAATTTTCGTACCCTTAGTGGAAATAGGTTCTTTTAACGCATAACTTATATTTAAATTGTCTCTCTATTGATAAACGAGTGTGCATTGTACGTTTGGGATCAACGCTGTAACGGATATCCGGCAAGGTATCTATCACTTACACTTGTTAACGTTTTTAAACTACACTATAATCAATTTAATTTTGATCCTTTAATACATTTATACAAAGTGCCTCAATATTTTTTTTGTTACAGTAAAATAAGTAGTAAAAAAATCATATAGAGGATTTTTTGGTATCTCACACTAGCAGAGTTGT
Organism: Ornithoptera priamus; assembly: GCA_029034505.1. Classification (NCBI taxonomy): domain Eukaryota; kingdom Metazoa; phylum Arthropoda; class Insecta; order Lepidoptera; family Papilionidae; genus Ornithoptera; species Ornithoptera priamus. The sequence continues at coordinate 1,749,714 of JARDWD010000685.1, forward strand.
CACAAATCAATGTGAAGGAAGTAATCCTATGTAGATAAAAAAAACATAATTTTATCAAAAGACTATCAATCGTAGTTCTTAAGTTTAACTATTATTAATAAAAGTTATGAAATAGTTATGATATTTTGGTAACTTTGTATAGTATGCTTCTTAACTTGAGTATCAGTCCATATTAAAGGCGAACGAAGACAACCAAATGATATCTTAATTTTGATATGTTTAAGCATATTTTGAATAAGATAAAAATTAAGAGTTACTGGTTCTTTCCACTCTTCTTCATCTATATTCTCTGCTATAAACTGTAGTGAAACGGGGACGTTGCGAAGCTCTAGAAGACCCATAGTATGTGCTAAGAAGCCTTGGTTATCGCATCCATAACATAGAAAATATAATTATAAACTTAAGTTGTACCTCCCAATTTAATATAAACTTAATTTCAGTGAATACTAATTACAAAAATATAACCGTATACATAAGAAGTTATACAAGTTCATGAACCAAATATGATATTTGTACTTCTTTTTTATTGTCGGGTAATTAGAGATATATTTCTCACGAATTTTCCCCATACACTTACACAGCTGCAGGTTGCGCTTTTTATCACAAAAACACCCGACGGCTGAGTGGAAAGAAAAAAAACTGAAACATGTACATCTATCGATGCACAGACAGGCAAAGATGAAAGATTCAATCACGAACCCGCGCCGCTTCCAAGAAGACGCGCTCACTACTCTTTTTTTGTTAGACGAATAGATTTAGGGTTCCGTAAGATATTAGCAATAGTTATATATTAATCGGAAGACTTAGCCAGTGCCAGGGGATCTCACTCGGTGGACTGACGATCTGATGGAGATCGTGGCAAGCAGGCTGCTGAGTTGACTGTATGCGGGCAGCGCTAAACTGATCTTTGGGCGGGGCCTATGTCCAGCAATGCACTTCTATAGGCTGATAATGTCAATAATGTAATTGAAAATCTTACATTTTCTTTATTGTGCATACATCTAACGACATGTGGCTGTATTAAAACATTTTAACATTGAAATCGTTGAATATTTTAAAACCGCTAAACGGAACTGTACGGAGACGGGATGGTTCACACTTGGCTACTTTTTTTTATCCCGCCACAAGGCACTCAGGAGTCGTGAGGTGCGTTTTTTCAATAGATCCGTTAGTGACCCTCGAGTAATACCCATCTATCCTCCGCAGCGACGTTAACATCTATTTAACGTACATTTCTTTCTCATTCGATGCGCTCCTGACAACCGCGCCTGTTGTAATCGCAATGGTTAACGGAAACTTACAAAGGCTTAATTGACGAAGTCTTCAACGGTGTAAGTAGTCATATTTATTAAATGTTTATCGTGCTAAGTGGGTTTTTTATATCGCCGAAAGAGATAAAAGATATATTGATTTTTTTTTCTTAGAGACCACCGCGCGTATCACGTGATGTGCCGCTCGAGAGCCGGCAGTCGTTTGTATCGTGAATCGTTAACTACACACTTTTTGCATTAAACTACGATTACTTAATACAAAAAGTGTATTTACGTCAACCCTATCACGACACTCAGAGATGAGGGAACGACCCTAAAGAGAGAGAGAGAGAGAGAAAAGACGTTAACCTGTTAGTACACTGTCGAAATAGGATGTTATGATGGAAATAGGTCTGAGGTCTGTCTATTAGCTTACGGTTTAATCGAGCTCGCGTTTTTGTCTGGTCGCTTTCTCTCTATAGATTTTGACTAAGTGGTCAAAACTATGTATTCATCATACTGGACAAAAATAACTTGGCCGAAGTCGTGTGTTTATGGTAGCCTTTGTTCGTTGTCGGCTAACAATGGTACTCTTCATCGGTTTAGTTCAATATATGAAATCGAGTAAACTCCACAATGTTCCGAAAGAGATCATATGTTGTATGATAAAAAAAAATTACGAATTGTCTTCTTTTTCGCAAGCCCATACGAAGGTAATAAAAGGTTATAACACTAAAAGAAATTATCATTATATCACATTCCGCTATTACTCCGAGAAGTTCGTAACGACAGTGCGATTCGGAGCTTGTAAAAGTTTTAAAAGGACAAAACCATTAAATACCTCCTTCTCAAGCCGGTTAAGTATGCGAGTCGAGCTGAGATAAAGCAACTTTCGTTTCAATAAACTTTTAAAGACACCCGACCGTCTCCCCGCTATTGAGTTCGGGCAATCAAGTTTTTTACCCGTCGGAACTGGCGCGAAATGTTTACGACCCGGCGTCGAACCTGCGATATTGACTGATATGCGCTGTCGGATAACTAGTTTTGTATCGGTACATTCATTTCTTGTTTTATTTCATTTTTTTTTTTGAAGTAGCAATTTAAAACCTACATCGCATAGTGTCGAGTGACTCTTAAGGTTTTATGTATAGGCCGCTCCTTAATGCTCGATTTGTACGCCGAATAAAGCAACAGTACTGTTAACCTTAGAATGGTAATATTAATTAGGTTTAGTTCATCACCATTATCAGCCCATAGATGTCCACTGCCGGATAAAGGCCTCCTTCAAATATTTCCAATTCAGGTAAGGATTCATATGGGGTAATCAACATCTACAAACGATGTTTAGTTAACCTTAATAATTTTTGACTATGAATAAGGAACCAGTGGTAGGTCTCCATTGCCGGAGACGGTCTAGCTAGGTACCACCGTAAGCACTACTTCCGTCTGTGTAATATAGTGTGAAAATATTACTGTGTTCAGATTTTGAAGGTGTTGTAGCTATTGAAATTATGTTCAAGGCGACGAGCTCAGTCTAGCGTTGTGTATACCATCGTAACTAGCGCCATATTGTTAAGGGCAGGCGTATCACATACTATCAGGTGAACGTCTCCGTCGTTTCAGTGAATAAAAAAAATAAATTACTTTTTTTTTTTGTTGCCACGCATCAGCGCATCAGTAACTAAAGACGCGTCATTGCGCGCATATGAACGATGCGGTGATAAATTGGATTTATTTGATCACCAACGCGCCGGGCACTACACAACACTCCGCTTCGCAACGGATCCGCGCCGGCACCTGCCGCGAACTAACGCACCCATATCAGCCGCATTAGTTACTGTCGCCGGTTAACACGTACGCCGTAGCGAACGGTGAAGTGTTTGTAAAAATCGGACCCCACTTTGTACCCCCACGCTCCATTAAACCGGCGTCGGTAACCGTCGGCAAACATACGAATTCATTGGGCATGCCACATTAATTCCGCCGGCGCGGCTCGCTGCCTCCGCCGCTACAATACACTGGATAATTTCGGTTTCATGTGCTGCCCGGGGTGATGAGCCTCTTCCCGATATCAGGACTACAACATAAACAGCTACCTTCCTTCATAAAGTTCATATTGAACTTGTCATTTCTAAGCTGAACTGTCTTGAACACGTCGACGACAGATCAGCAGCCAATCTGACTTTTGAATAACGCTTCTTTGATCTTACAATCATTTTCCATCTTCAGCAAATGGCCTCTCTATCGGAATCAGTATGCTTTGTCTTCTCCACTGATGTTCAAGTTTACAAGTCTCCCAATTTCTCCATTGCGTAGGACTCACCAACCACAGTCTTCCGTCTGGCGCGGGCCCAAAATCCTACGCATGGTTTTTCCTTTCCGCAGAAGCCGTTCTTCTTCGTTCAGCGTTACCGTTCAGGTCTCGCTACAGTACATCATGATATAGGATAAAAATTTTCATTTGTGGTTTATCCCTCTCCTGATTGACTCTCAAAACGTGTATTGCTATACTTATTGTTAATATTAACTTTGTAATATACTTTCAGTACCTTAATAAGTTATTAGTTAAGGGTTAATTTTAACTTACATATTGGATGAATATGTCATTATTATTAGGTTAATACAGGTTAACTGCTTATGCTTCTTAGTATTTACGCTATTAATATACTCCTAATGGAGCACTGCTTACTTTTAAAAGTATTTGTACTACAGGATGAGAATCGCTAGTTTAGCTCGTTAAGTTATTAGACGTTTTGAGAGTAAGTATTCGTTAAATAACTCTATGATGGAAAAGGAGTTATGTGCGATATTTTCTCTGATTGATAAATCCATCATCAGTTCTCTTCATCTTTAGAAGAGCTCGCCGTATCACGTGCTTAGTGTTACAACAGAATTCTATTCAGAATGTTGTAAGTTAAAATCTCTGGTAACTTATATAGTTTGTATCTTCTCTCGTGACGTTACCATGTGTGTAATCTGTGTGTGTGTGTGTGTGTGTGTATATATATATATGTATATAAACGAATGGAGTAAAATCAAACGCTAACTGTAATGTAAATTAGATTATTTTTAGCAGCAGCTTGAATGGAGCGCTGTATCATCCATCGCTCGTTTTAGTGATTTCACGACAGCATGACGCGTTGTCTAAATGGATAATAGCGGGTTGTGACTGTCATCATCATCATTAGGTGCTCTCTTCAAAATATAGTTTGGCAATCAGATTGAGAAAACCAATTCGATCCTCAGTGATTCTTTTTAACTGATAGAATTTAAACCCGATCCACGACATACGTCACACCATTTCTTACGCTGTATACCAGGAGCATGGTTTCGAGGAATTTGCCGTCCAGGATCAACCTTGAAAACTCATAAATGAATCTTCTTTGACGGTGTTCGAAAAATGCTACTGTTCTTTGCATGACGGTTGTCATCAGCCTGCTTTGCAGTTAGCTATCTCAAGGGCTTGAGCATTGGAGACAAAGAGACTTGTGACTGTTGTGACATCATAAGACGAACCGTCTCGATTTGCAGCGGCTTATTGCCGTCGAAGTGCAGCGAAAAGAATCAGCTCGCTGTTGGCCCGCTTGTGCGACCGACGTCTCCGATGCTATGATAACACTGCTCTAACTGCGCGCTATAACATAATGAATAAAAATTGCTAGTGTTACGTTTATGAACGGTATTTTTACCGGTATTTACTACGGTACTAGCTTACTACTTCTATTATAACACCTATCGCACAGTGTATATTGTTTAATGTCTCTATGGATGTTAATTTGACAGAGCTACGAGACTACCAAGACGTTTATCTGATAGTTAATAAACCCATAACAATATAGCGTTAGTAAGAATGATCTACACCATGTGTTTGTCTGTCTTGAAACTTTTTCAAAAGTTTTCAATAATTTCCCTAACTACAGCGACTCTTCAAACCCGAACACAGTAATGTTTGCATATTACCTACGCATGTAGGCTGTCTCCGGTATTAGAGACCTATCATCACGTATTTCATCAAATTCTTTTAGGCCATGGATACATTCAATGTAAGCTTCATAACATTTAATTATCGCTTCTTCGTTAAACTTGACGATATCTCTGTTATCCACACAAGTTAAGTAAAGATAATATTATTCAGATTGATAGAGTTCATCTTTGTGCAATTCAGTTTCTCTTAAGACTTCTATAAACCCGTTCGTGACTAGAATGATGGATAAATAGTCTTGACTCTCTCGGGAGCATTAAGAGGGTTGTTTATGTTTATGTAAGATTTTATAATCTTTCACGCGTGTGTATAATAATAATGCATTCATCAGCATCTTTCCATTCATCATTTTTTTATTTAAATGTATTTCGTAATACATATAAGCTAGGGAGATTTTTCAAAGACATGACTAATATGTACCAAGCAATAAGTGCATATACAGACATCTACAGAGACGATTTCTCTCGACACATTCTCACCACTGTAGTGTGAAGAAATTTTTAAATTACGTGACATAACCTAAATCATGTGTTGGTCATCACGTGTCGTAAACGTCACGCGTTGTTGCTATGTGCACACGTAACGGAGCCCCCGCCAATCTTCTGATAACGATATCACGTTATCACTAAACGGCGGCGCCTCGACGTTGCGTAATCGCGGCGAATGTAGGACGGCTGTCGCCGGTTCATCATCACAACTGTCTCCTCCAACTATATCATGAGTACCGAAGTATATAAGCGTAATATATATAACAAATCGAAGAAAGTATAACACCCAACGTATACGAAAGGATGCTACACAGGAAGTATAGTATATCTTTTCTCCGCAACAGCACATGCACTTTATATAAATAAAATGAAAAGAAAAAACTTAAAGATAGTTTCTCTCAGTTGCATAAAGTGCAATACACTGCATACAGTCTGCGAACCTTTTTATCTCTAAAAATAGGAGCGTCTGACACCGCAGACGACTCCAACACAACTACGTTATAGCGGCGTGGTATACGGATGCAGCTGCACTGCATTATCGACCATAGCCGCTGAACTTCAAAGGTGCATTCTCCTCGGCTGACGCTACCGTGTAAAGTGTTCAGTGATTTTTATTCTGACGCTGCTAACAATAGGGTTTAAAATCGTTCGCGGTCGGCCTCGGTACGATATAGGTCGGAAATGTAGCGCCATTTATAGTACTCTGGCGTACTATCGTAGTACTGCCGATGTGTGAATGACGTCGCGATGCAGCGTGGGGAGGGTCGCGGGAGGACTGCGCGAGGGCCGCCGCACGGGCCGGGGGGGCGGTAGGGAGGGCGCGCCGCGGTTATGTTTAATGAATGGCCCCGCGCCCGTAGCGCCGTCTGAGGATCGGGTTTTATTGATTTCGCGACAGACTTTGCATAATTTCAACCCAGCGTAGTTTTACGCGTACTCGATCTAAAACCGGATGCGCACTAACGTTAATTTCATACGGTATCATATTTAAAGTTTTTCATTATAATTTTAAACCAACGAACCGATGACGGTAACCATAAAATTTGCTTGTCAATCAAACAATCGGATTTAAAGTTACTACCTGTCCTTAAAGTCTCGTTCTAACATTTCCTTCGATACTACTATAGCTGTTCCCCGCTGGCTTTGCTGACTGTAACACCCCCGCAACTAACTCCCTTTGGAGAAGGAATTTTGTAATGAATAAAATTTTTCCTTAGTTGAGCTATAAACGGGAGAAGAACTCTACCAAATTTTGTATATTTACCTCTGTTTAATAGTAGCATGGTTATGGGTAATAGGGGATCCTGCACAACAACTCACGGGATCCAAGCCAACCTCACCTGCCCGTGGTGCACCCTGCTAATCAACAAACTAGGCTGTAGCTTCCACCAATCCGCATTGGGCCAGCATAGTGAGATATGGTCCAAATCCTCTACAAACGAAGTCCCTCGTGATAATGATGATGTTATATTAAATTTCGTGTTATATATTAATGAAAGCCTACATAATTACTTTTGTTCTGTTCAGGTAATGTCGGCGAGAGGATCATCATTTTCACCACTTGCAGCAACGGTATGTGGATTTTGTTTTTATTGTTCATATGTGATGTGATATGATATGTATATGAAGTCTGATCACGTCTCGACTCCGATCTTTGCCAAGCAACCGCTGCCTTCCAGCACGTATAATGTTGTTATCACAATGAAATGTTTGTGATAAGAAGAATCATGATAATTTTACTTATATTATTTTGTCATATTTCATATCTGTATCTCTGAGAAATGCGGTAGCCTTATTTCAGTTAAGACATTTGTTAATTTAATAAAAAATACAAAATTGTATAATTACTTGTGAGAACTTAGGCATTTTCCATTATTATATTATCTGTCTGTGGGAGGGGCCCATATGTACAGCAGTGGACGCGTATCAGCTGATGATGATGATGGTATTATCTACGTAATGCTTTCACGAATAACTGTTTAAAAATAATGCATTATATGCGAATTGACAGCTCTATTATTTCTTCTTCTTCTTCTTATTTGGGATCGGCTTTCCTTGTCCTAAGTCTCCAGACAGCACGATTCATAGACACTTGTTCATCAAGGACAATTTCTTTCAGATCCTTTTGAACTGCGTTATCATTTATTATGAAAAAAAAATGAAAATTTTATACAATGTATAACTGAAGCATAAGTTTTACTGAACTTTACTGAATTTATTGCTTGTAGGGCTTTGTTGCTGGATACCGTCTAGGTGGATACCGTCGCAGCGCCTATTTCTGTTGACAAACAGTAGTGTGCAAACATTACTATGATCTGGTTTGAAGAGCGTTGTAACTAGTGTAATTACTTAGGAAACGAGACTTAACATCGTATATCTCAAGGCGACGAGCGCAATGCGTGACAGTTATATATCATCGTAATTAGCGCTACATTGTTATGGGCGGGTGTATCACTTACCATCAGGTGAACGTTCCGCTGAGCTTGTCACTTACTAGTATAAAAAAATATGTTAAAACAATATATACATATTCAATGGCTTATGACATAACGACTTTATTGTTTATGAGAAGGTTTTGTATAAATCGTAAACGGTTTATTTAAATGATGTAATCGAGGTTAACGTTATTAATAATTTAAAAAAAAGTTCAGTAATACTAATCGGATATACGTAAAGCCATACATGTCAATTCAATATCGATCGAAAGATATATATATATCCAACATATGTACTACCTTCGTAAATTATTCCCCGAGCGACGCAAGAGGCCGAACGGTAGCGTCGCTTCTAGATCGCCTTCAGATATCCCTGATGACTTTAATGTTTGTGATAGTAAGCACAGCTACACCCGTTACTGCTGATCTATAAGAGCTCTTATATCGAGCACAGCAATGTCCAAAGTTGGAGTAGCTTGGTCGTGGATTTCGTACCGCGATAAGAAGTCAATGCGACGAAATTATAGAGATAGCGGTCGACATGTTTTGACTGATTAGAAGGGAGGAGCATTTGTTAATAGAATATTTAGTATCCAATACGTTTGATGAAACATTTCCGCTGCGGGCTCACGTTCGCAAGCGGAAATCGTTTTTATTTGATTACTACCGGTATATTGTTTCATAATTACACTTATCGACGTCTAGATCCAGAAGAAACCGGAATGTTGTTCATACTATCATATTATCGTCTTCCAAAGTCGTCTCTGTCGGAATGTAGCGCAATATCGTAATGGTGACCCACATTATTATGCTTTAAGGACTAATTAAGGATGGTGAAGCAATTGAAATTGTAACTGTACTAAATAAATAACAAGGGCTATAGAAAGAAGGACACTATGTGAGGTTAGGTTTTAATATTTATTTTGGGACAAGAATTAGAAAATATTTAGTATATGTAATGTATATATATATAGGAGATATCCGGAGATTCCTTGACTCATCACGATATCTACAAAACTATTAGATGTAAACACTCAAAATTTAGTAGAGATATTGCTTCTGCCATTTGGAGGTCAGCTAAGAATGGATTTTACAAAATTCCTTCCCCTAAAGTGAGTTGCGGGAGTGTTACAGTCGGCAAAGCGGAGAACAGCTGGTATATTATAAATATCAACTCTTGTTACAAGAATCAATGGAAATAATAGAATAGTGCTTGAAATAAGTTTAAAACTGTTAAGTTAGTATGACTAAGTATGGGAATAGGTTTAAGTGAAGTGAGCGTCTGGTGTAACGGGTTCCACATAACAACTCGAGGAGTCCACGCCAACCTCACCTGCTCTAAGTGCACCCTGCTAATCAACAATCGAAGCTCTGTCTCCCACCGTACCCGCATTAGGCCAGCGTGGTAGGAAATGGCCAAAATTCACGCCTATGAAACCCTATAAACGTGGAGATATTTGAGGTAGGCCTTGTGTCCTGCAGTGGACGTCTATCGGCTGATGATGATGATGATGATGTGCGACGTCTACAAACCATTGGTGCTTTCAGGTTAGTTTTCCGCAACGAATATTCAGTGTGCTATTGTTTATACAGATAAATAGAAAATACTTTCACTTGTCGGCGATTGTAGACCTTTCCATTCAACCCCGTTATAATATTCATAAATATTATTAAGCTGAAACGGAGTCTTTATTCGATACACTGTAAATATTCCTTCAGTTGTCGTTCAAACATTGCCTTACGTAACTCTTTGTTGGCACGCCAGTGGACCCGTCGGTTTGTTCAGTTGGCGCGAAGAATTAAGCCACTGCTTGACCTTGTATGTTACGATGGTGGCGCATCCAAATTAACTTTACTTACTCGTGGATGTTACAACCAAACTGAATATATGGCATTATATACTTTAATATATTGCCTTTTGATATATGATTACATTGAATAGTTTTTTGATGGTTAATAAAGTAGTCTTGCTTTATCTTACTTGATAACTTATGAGTGGGATTTGATGCTCATCGCCTTGAAGCAATCCTTCCCATGAACCAGCTGCTAGTCTTGTTGCTGTTATATTTCACCCTTGAGCTCGATTTTATTAGTTATCTACAATATATCAATAAACAAACTTTACTTCAAAAATATATTTTCATTCGCGTCAAGGAACAAAAGCATTGGGTATTGCCAGTAAAATAAAGTTTATCTCAATTCGTTTAGTAACAGGTATTAAATAGTAAAGCATACTGTATCGTTGAGTAGTATCTGAATGATAATGTGTGTAATTAAAATGCTTTCATTCGCTTTTTTTGTAATTATGAAGAGGAAAATAATCGTATGTATATGCACTAGCTGTACCCCACTCGATTTGACCACTCCCGCCACTCTTTAGGGAAGTTATTTTGTAAAATCCGTTATTATTTCACCTATACTCGGCAAAAGGAATATTCCTACCAAATTACAACTCCGCAGGACTTACGGTTTCAGAGAAATCATGATGAGTACATAGGTAGAATCTTCTACAAGGTATATATATAGCCGAGTTTCTTCCATTCATCTCAGATCCAATGCGTTTCTTTTTGAAATGGCTGTTAAATTTTGAGGTTCATTAAGTGAACAAATGTTCCAATTTTGAATAAAAAAACTTTGCTTTAATTATAAGTAGTTGTTATTACAAGAAAATAAAAGAAGTTGTTATAATTGGATGTTTTCTATATTATGCTTATAATTAAACAACACCGCGCATTTAAAGGTTAAAAAAAATTCTCTTAAGATTGTCATTCTTGATCTTCACATTTGAAAGTCTCCAGCTTCTTTATCTCACAAATTGTTTAGGCAAGATGCGACGAAACGACAGAGACGTTCACCTGATGGTAAGTGATACGCCTGCCCGTAACTACGTAGTGCAGGTTAGGTTGTTATACACAGCACCACATTGTGTTCGTCGCTTTGAAGATATTCTAGCTATAGAAAATTGTTAGCTAACTTATATAGTACTTAAGAAGGAGGGTGTGAAATATAGCATGTAAGAACGATTGGGGTGGCATGGTAACAAAACCAACTTAATCAAAAGAAAATGTAGAGAAAAAAAGTTCCCTTGAATATGAACATAGACTAAGGAACGTCACTTAGCTACTATTACTGTCTCGTTCATCATCAGCCGATATACGTCCGCTGCTGGACATAGGCCTCCTCCATATATCTCCACTTTTGTAGGGGTTAATATGGGAGGATTTGGGCCATTTCCTACCACGCTGGCCCAAGGCGGGTTGGCGGGAGACAGAGCCTCGTTTGTTCATTAGCAGGGCGCACCACGAGCACGTGAGTTTGGCTTGGGTACCGTGAGTTATTGTGCGGGCCCTTTACACCTGTCTGTCTCGTTACCACAGTAATTCTGCTAGCTACAACGCCCGTCAAACCGGAACACATTAATGTCTGCATACTACCGTTTAGCGGCAGAAATAGGTGCTGCGGTGGTACCCACCTAGACCATCTCCGGCAACCGAGCCCCACCACCAGTGATACAATTTAAATAATTCCGTCGCTGGCGTCGCGCTCCGCCGACCCATTCCGATCGAATTTTAGATGTGTTTTAATATTTTAAGTAATTTAATACCGCCCACAATTCAAATCGGAGCTTTATCAACTCGATACGCCGGTATAACTGGATCTGACGTCATGTCCGTTACGCTTTGCGCGATCCGTTCGTCCCGCCTTCCGTTCGTATGAAACGTGAGACTTTACACGTCCAAAGTTACACGCAGAACGCTATCTAGAAACTAACTTTAAGACGGCCGTGTAATGTCCGAGTTAATTAAATGGAGGTTTTGTTAAAAACCTAGAAATAAATTCTTCTTCTCCTTCCTAAAGTGCCTCCCCGACTAGTGAAGGTGGGCGATCAGTGTGGTACACTCCTTTCTATCTTTGGTTAAATAAATTATTATAATACCAAATAAATAGGTGTTAGGGGTTCAGCACCACAACTCATGGAACCCAAGCCAACTTTAACTGCTCGCAGTGCACGTTGCTAATAAACAAAGCAGGCTCTGGGTCCCACCGACCCGCATTGGGCCAGCGTGGTGGCTTACGGCCTAATTCCTCTCATTGGGTCCCATGAGTTGTTGCGCGGAACTCCTTACAGCCCTTATGTATATCTATGTCTAAATGTGTTTTCTCTTTCAAAGATTTTTTCTTTCATGGAAAGTCAATTCCTCTCTCGCTAGCTCCTGAGTACACTGTCACTAGTTTTTGCTGTAAAGCTGTACAAATATTACTGTTTTACAGTTTGAAAAGCCTTTTAGATTTGAAAATTACTGTGATAATTAGAATTACCATTTTATGTCACAGAGAGCTGAAGTTTTCACTCACCAGGTCCTTGTAAAGGCTATGTGGTTTAAAAAAGTACTGAAGACATCTTTTAAGATCGAACGGTGGCTCTTAAGAAAATTAGTTTCCTAGTAGCTGGCTATGTGGCTGCAGCTCTTCTTAATTCAGGGTTTACACGTTAACACGAACCTCACAAAACGCTTATCGAAGAATGACTCCGGTGACATTTACGGAGGCAAGCATAAAATGTATTTAACGTGGTATAAAAAGAAAACCGCTGCGTCGAAAGCATACGCAATAAAATTCCGGCGATCGGTCACAGACAGGGGAACGGAATTTTAAGAAACCATAACCGTAGTTATTGAGGTCGATGGCGAATGTTAAATTCGTATCAAGCTGGAATTGAAATCGAAGAAAGGGATATTCTTGGCAATAGCTGATCCACCACCATCGTCGGCCCCCGATACCGAAGTAACAGTGTCCGATTGCGGATCTAGATATACTAGCCGTTGAGGTTTGCAGATAATGAACTTCATTATGTAGGCGGGTGAATGGTACGGCGTGTCAGACAATGCTGGTTCTTTTCCGTGGGATTAAGGAATGGGGTAAATCGTAGTGATACGGCGAGGAGTAGGCGAAATCGAGGCCATGACGAAACTGATTGATAACGTTCGCTATATACATTCTGATAATGCGTATCGCTGTTGCCATGGCGTGGAACTGGTCTGTGAGGCTTTGTAAGAAGTTCTTATGTAAACTTTTCTGTAGCCTTGTGTGTGATCATTTTGTTCACTCTCATAAAGACTTATTTGTTACTTGTTCTCGTTTAAAATCATTTATTTGGGTAAAAAGGAAACCTTAGTATTATTTGATAATTACAGATATTTGTTAAAGTTCATGTCTTTCACAAGTTCAATGGTTACTTCATCCATTAATATTTTATCATCACAAGGATGCTGTAAAATATGCTATAGTTATGCTACTATCAGAACAATATGAACATTTTAGATAGTATAATGTAGTTTTTAGTAATAATCTAACTGTGAGATAGTTATCATAATAAAGTCATCAAGTTTGCAAATTGTTTCCAGGACGTACGTAAACAAAAATGTGCTATTGGATACAATACGCATGATCAGCTATTCTCCACGACGCCATATCATTAAATAATGATGACACAGAGCGTCGCTGACGCTACAATAGAGGAAGGATCCCTCGCAGATATTTCAAGAAACAGCCGCTACATTCATGAATAAGAATGGCGGTCATGAGATATTTCAATCACTCAGTTACTCTATGATCCGCAAAAATAAAACCGCACAGTCATATGGAATGAATTAATCTTCTACCCACCCATCTCTCTCCACACTCCTCGCGTTCCCCCGATGATCCCATCGAGGCATTCGTTACAGTTTCATGACATCGAATTGAAATTGGAGTGCACGTTGCGCCGCTCCACCTCGCCCCCTGCTCCTCCGCTCCTGCGTTCGTCCGCTCCTCAGCTCCGCGTCACATCAAACGACTTTTTGTCAGTAACAACAATTGATTACGAAGTATTAACATTGCCCGGCCTCGATGCGTCATCACTTTTCAACTCCGCGATCGAGCGATGACTTCGGAATACCACGCCAAGTCCTCCCATTCTTGCTCAGCTCTCCGAGTTACTAAGCATTTTGTTTGTGTACTGTTACGGCAGCGTTCATAGATATTTTTCGAACTTAAGGCATCAGTTCTCAAGCAGCTCGGATCGATTCACACCAAACTCGAGCAACGGGCGAAGGATACGAGCATGTTCCAAGAACAATAGTTTACAAAGATTTCATCCATAAATCCGAACTTGACCAACGTGGTGAATAAAATAAGGCTTTGTTACCCCCCGTGGGAAAAGGTTCTGACTCATACCTATGGGAACATAGAGGAGATCTGTCAACTTCTTTTTACACATTTACATTTAAAGCTTTGAGAATAAATTTTTCAAGCTCTGATCATTTTATGGCACCTACTGGTGGTAGGTCTCTGTTGCTGGAGACCGTCTAGATAGGTACCGCCGCAACTATATCTGCCGCCTTACAGCAGTGTGCGAACGTTACTGTGTTCCGGTTTGTAGGGTGTTGTAGCCAGTGGAATTGCTGGGTTGACGAGATTTAGCATCCTTCAAGACGACGAGCACGATGTGGTGCAGTGTACTCGTCGTCTTGAGGTGCAGTGCGTTCTAGTCCCATTTGTTATCATAAGATGGAACGTCTCTTTTTTTTGGTCGCTTCCTCGGGTAAGAAAAAAATTGTATCGATTTTAATTTTTTTAAATCGCTTTTATTAAATTTTATATATCTTTGACAATCGGGTCAAGGTTATTAATTTCTCCGATTTTTAATTGTATAGGCTAGCATTTGACTATGATCCCACCTGATGGTAAGCGGCAATGTAGTCTTTAGTGGTAAAACGCACTAGTCCAACCAGTAGCCTATTCACTCGTCTGTTGGAGATCCTCGCGTCATACCCAGTCGGGGACTCTCCTCCTCCGTTCCTCTGACTTCCCCGTATTATTCCGTGGATTAATTTGCGTGTTATTATCTTTGTTGCAGATACAAAAGGGCACAGTGCAGATCATCGATCGGCTGCGTTCGTCTCCATTCTCCGTGTGACATCAGGCTGCCCGTGTTACTCTACCAAGTGTTCATCTAACGATACCAAATCCTAATGCCATCGGGAACTGCACGCGATGTGCAGTCAAGACTATTCATGGAGCTTTACTAACAGTTTAAACCTCACCACCTTTGCGGATCTGTGATAGTGTTTACTGCAACTCCTGCAGTTCTTAGGATCACATTTGTAGCATGGGCGCACGGATGTACTGTCCACCTTTATTACTATATGTAGTTTTAAGGCTCCAGAGGAGATTGCCAAAACGATTTTCCCCCATCGTTTCGTCATCATTGCCCACGAAAGCGTTTTTCATTTTCCTCTGGAATCCTGACCGGTTCGCCACCTTTATTAGGTTTTACTTAGGCTTTAAACGTTTTTTCAGTAATGTTTAAGTTTTAATGTGTTTTGAATATAATTGACTAACAGATACTAAAAGTTCTAACGCATGACCTTATTTTATTTTACAATATCAACTCGCGAGTGTGCATGACATAAAACCTTTTAATTGTTAATTATGTATTATCCTTTGTGTAAATGTCTAGACCTAGGCCACGTTGACTAGTTTCTATTTGTTTATTTAATTAGTTTTTTTATATAATTGATTAAATATGTATAGTTAATGATTGTGAAATGTTTACTTCAACAATTTTTTTTTTATGATATGTATGCAATCGGTGAAATTGTAAAATCGTTCGATCGTCGTACGCCTTGCTCTATAAAACTTGATTTTACGTTATAAAGTTTCAAACTTACTTAAATTCGAGTTTTACCTGTTTGCATGCCAATTACCAGAGGTATTGCATTCTAGTTTTTTTGTTGTGAAAAATTATGATTATGCAATCTATTTTAATGAGCAATTTGATAAATGAATATATATGTATTGTTTTATCCTCTATGATTTCTAATCGTTCAATAAATTCCTTCTCATGTTCGATGTGGCTGTTTCATTCGACTCCTGCGCACCGCCGTGCTCCCTCCCACACTGTTCGGTTCTCGTGTCTCGCAGACGTTGAATGGATCGTTTCGAGGTCGGGCATAAAGTCATTTTTCAATTAATACAATGTCATCAGAACGGTCTGACCTGTGCTCTGCGGCGGCTAAGCAAGCATAATTTTGTTGATAAACTTCAACATCTCGAGTACACAAATTTAAATCCTATGGTTAAGGGAATAAAGGTTGATATCCCTCAAGCTGGGAGCCGTTCGTTATAGACGGTTTTCAAATTTGTACAGATGGCTGCGAAAGATTGGTGTGGAAATTGTATTGGTAAGTAACGGAAATGTTTTAAATGTTTCACTCTACCGTCTAGAAGTTGAAGCAGCAAATCATCGTTGATCTATTGCACTAATGTGTTAAAAGATGTTCACCTGATGGTAAGCTATTCATTCTGCCTGTAGTGTTGCATTCTGTTTGTCTGCACAAAATTACTCAGACGCCTCTATAATATTGTATATTTTAACGCTAAGATAATTCATTAGTGTACCTCCGTGGGCAGCGGCTGACCATTTGTCTTCTAAAATGGAGATCCTTGGTTTGATTCCGAGGCTGCATAGTTTGGAATCCATATAGCTAGCACTCTCCAGCTGTAAATCTGGCGCCAAGCCGGATTCGGAATATTCTTCTTAAGGAATCAAGATCAAACGTAGAAAAAAATTGCTGCTTGGAAGCTAAAAAAGTACCTTCATTTACAGTTTCATAGAAGAAAAACTTGTTGCGCTGAGTATCACGATACTTAAACCTTGCTTTGTACAGTTTTGACTTAGAGTTGGTGTTGCCGTCTTCCTCTGGCAATTTCTTTGTACTATAAATTAAGTTCTTGATGTAGATTTTTGTGAGTCCCAAAAGTGGTGCCTGGACTCGGTGTGGCAAGACAGTGTAACCCATAAAGACAAATAATGAAGGCGGTGACACGGGATTATAGTGGAAATAATCACCGAGCTGAAGGCGGCTGCCGCGCTATTTGAAGACACGGAGATATTTTTATGTGTAAAATGGGCCGCGTTTGGTGTCAGTGGGGCTGAGTTGATTTATGTTATATGTATATTAAAAACGTTCCGGCGGCGATGTTGCTCCACTCTGCGCTTCTATACCGCCGAGAGTTCAACCCAGGACTGATATCACAGCAAACGGTAATCTATAATCGCTAACATATCGATCATTTGGGGCTCTCTTCATTTCTTATTTAATGCGTAAGTTTTGTATTTATTCGTTCACCTGATGGTAAGTGATACGCTAGCTTATAACAGCGTGGCGCTAGTTAGGATGATAGACACAGCACGACATTACGCTCGTCGTCTGACACATAAAAGGTTCAGTATCGCTACCCCAGTAATTACACTAGCTACAGCGCCATTCAAACTGGAACACAGTAATGTTTGCATACTACTGTTTGTCGTCTGCAGTAGGAGCTGTGGTGGTACCCACCTAGCCGGTCTCCGGCAACAGAGTGAAGTAGTTGGATATGCTATAACAAATTCAAAGTAGCTATAGTCCTAAGCTGAGAATGGGTTACACATTACAATTCTTTCAGCAAAGAAACTAAAGCATACATTAGGAATAAATTTTTTCCGTCTACCATCACCAAGAACTCACGATGTTCCGGTTTGAAGATAGTTATAACTAGAAAAATGACCATGTCTGAAGATGTCTGACAATGCGATGCGATGATTCGATTCGACTAATCACCAGGTTAATATTGCTGATATGGACGCTGAATCGAAAAAATCTGCACTAAGAGTAATCGGTTATTTTATATAATCGCTTTTAATTACGAAAACTTAAAAGTTTTTTTTATTAACACTGTAACTTAACACTAGACTACAGTATGTTAAGGAACATGGAAGTAAGGGTTGCTTATCACAATTTGCTTACGACGCTTCACCAGCACGTAGACTTCGTGTTTTGGCTATGAATAAACATTTGGATCCCAATTGATCAATACTCCTCACCATAGGTATACTAATGACTAGTAAAACCGGTAGTAATTAGCGAGTGGACTTAATTATCGCTAATGTTATTGTGACTTGAGCCACGTGTAACTTTTTTTCTGCTGAAACAAGATTGAACGTGCGCTGCCGTTATCATATATAATGATGCGAATGAATTAATTACAACTTTTATTGCTATCACTCTTTCTCTGTTATCATTAATTAAAAAAAAAAAGCATCTTTTTTTAAATAATCGCGATATCGCCTGTGTGCTGTTAGTTCAGTCTTTATATTGCTTTAAATATAAATATCATAATCATCGTCTACTGATCGACGCCCACTGTTGTACATAAGTATCCCACATATTCACCAAAGTCATCCAGAGCTTTCCCCCAACCTTCATCAGATTGTCGGTTCACGTTGTGGGAGGTTTCCAAGCACTACGTCGGCCTGTACACGTCGCAACTCTAGGACCTGTCTGCCCCATTGGCTGCGAATCCTTTCAGCAATAGGTCCTCTCCACTGACACTTAAGTCTAGCAACGTTTTGGGCTATGTCGGTGACCATCTTCTACGGATCTCTTCTTTCTTGATTCTATCGTGCAGAAAAAAAATTCCGTACACAGCATTCTCTATATAAATATAATAAACAATAATCTACTATTCAATAGCTTTGGTCTCATCTTACGACGAAAACTGATTTGATATGATCTGCTTTTATCCCTCTGTTTCGTTCTATCCTAGACAACGTCTTCTTTTGCAGGAAACCCTAACTATATTGTGCAGGTATAACTGCAGTGCTTACTTCATAAAGTATATTGTGCATTACTATTAATCAACCTTTAAAGTACTGTAAATAGTATATTAGTGTATTGGTGAAATCTCAAGTGATCAACTTTAAGACGAGAGTAAGGAAAGAAGAAGACTGAACTTGATTTTAATATTATTTTATACTACCCTCCGTCCATCCAGATGACTACCTAAATATTTTTGGAGTTAAATGAAAAATTATTATTATTAACAAATATAATTAAAAGGGGTTGGTAGAAGACATTGGAGAAAGTCTATAACGAGCAGTGGATAAAAGGCTGATAATGATGATGATGATGATGAACTAAAAGTGTCCTTTAATTGGTTGGAGATGTAAAATAACATTGAAATATAAAAATACTTAATTATTAAAAGTATATTGAGAGTCCAGCGCTTTTAAAAGCTCAACAGAATTCTTACAGATACTTATGAAGTGACGCTTTAATATATTATAACGACTTTAGATACACGCTATAGATATTTCCACCGAGTGAGAGGTGTCCAACCCGGATGTGAAATGGTGGGGTACGAGCAGTGGTCGGGCAACTCATTCCGGTCTGTTGAGACCGAACAAGCTTTAACTCATTACCGAATTACGAAATCATGCGAATTTCTGACCGAAGAGCTTGTGTGATTATTAAAATAATTTTAATGGAAACGTGAACAGATGCTCGATGCTAGTGATTCAGTTCTCAAGGTGAGGCACGTCTTCTGAAAGGGTAATCTTTCGAAGGTCACTTGTATTTATCCCTACAACCTGGTTTGACAATTAAATATATACTTGTAGAAACTACTACCATGGGGTCATTAACCAAGATGTTCCTCTTGGAATCACACTACTTTGATCTAGACTTTAAGTCGTTTGTGAAAACATAGATTTGGGGCTGGCAAGAGGCAATAATCATCATTGAGTCATCATCATCAGCCGATAGACTTCCACTGCTGGTTATAGGCCTCCATCATAAATTTTTACATCGAAGAGTTTATTGGGACAAATTGGGCTTTAGCCCACCACATTGGCTCAATGCGGGTTAGTGGATGGTCAGAGCCTCGTTTGTTATTCAGCAGGGTGCGCCACGAGCAAGTGAGGTTGATTTGGGCTCCGTAAGATGTTGGGCGGCACCCCTTACACCCCGTTCATTGAGTTCCGTCTTCAAACTGAAGTTGGATGGTCAGTCGGTAAAAATCTGAGGCAATAAGGAACTTTAAGTTCAAGTTGTGTGTCCATGTTCATGTTGATACCTGATAGCCTACTTTAACTTTGACGGTATGATGCTTTAAGCTATATTACTATATGGTAATTACTTATTATAAATATTTCATGCGAAATAACGAGTAATAAAGATTAAACTTGCATATCTGCTGCAACTGATACTTACGTACTGTATCTGATGCAGTCGCAAAGTATCAATGATATAGTTAAAATATAAGTATCTGAAGTAACCGGATCGGATACTCGGAAATAATTTACTCTCCGTTATCGGGCAACACTTGTCGCTACTGTATGTAGTTTATGCGAGGTCGATGTGTATAATGTCTTTTTTTTTAGTAATTCATTCATTTTAAATAAATACATAACAACGAGCACAAATGAAATGAAAATATTTTGTATTACAACCGTCTTCGACTAAGACTTACGCATACATACAATAAATATTTCAAAAGTGGTTTCAGTATACCTTTATCATGAATACTAAATGCTGCAAGTGGGTTCCGCATATCAAATATAATGATTGATTATATTAGAAAAGCTTTTATTGTATAAAGCGGAATCAACTTCATAACCGTCAATATGCATCTGCAATACTAATGTATGAGGGATGTAAGGGTTCCCGCAAGGTACTCAGCAAAAGGAATATCATTGTCAAATTTCAGATCTCCAGGCCTTATGCTTCCAGAGATTTCGCGACTGCTCTCTATATAGGTGGAAATCATTTATGTGGATGGAATCGGTGTGACTGTTTTAATGGTAGGTAGTCTTTAAGTATGTTAAGCATTTGGAAGATTGAAATCTATCTTGGTTAAAGTTTATAAAAAAAAGCATAGAGATGATCGAGATGTTCACCTGGTGTTAAATCATAAGCCGCCTACCAATGTGGCGCTAGTTGGAATGATAGACAATGCACGAAGCTGCAAAGGTGTAAGGGGTCCCGTACAAGAACTTACGGAGTCCAAGCCAACCTTACTTGCTCGTGGTGCCCCCTGCTAATCAACAATCGAGACTGATTCCCACCAACGCGCATTGGGCCAGCGTGGTGAGAAATGGCCCACATATCTCCACATGAATCCCTACTTTGTATGGGAATCTTTAGGGGAGCTCTATGTCCAGCGGAGGACCTCTATCGGCTGATGATGATGATACTAATGTAATGGACTAACAGAAATTTTTTCTTTCTTGGGAATATTTGAAATATTTTCTTGCTTTACCTCCTAAAAACTTTATCACTGCCGGATGATCAAACGTACGAGTCACCGTTCTTACGTTGTATATATCCCAAGTTTGCGAACAAACAGGTTCAGCTCCTCGTTCTTGACAGGGACAGCAAAGGAGTGGAAGAATTTGCCGGCGTGACCGTTGCCCAGCGAATTTGACGTGGGTGTCTTGAAGAGAATAGTGATTAGACTTTTACTGGGTCAAGTGCGCTTTATCACCACAGGCCACTATCCTTGATGATTTAAAAGAAATAAAGGCACAACTCTGTCACCATTAGTCCATTAAGACATCTACTAGAAATAGTTTTGTGGATAGGTTTCCGCTTCGCCTACAATGCTCTAGTCCTTTCTCTGATAACTACCCTAGTTTTTGATTATGAAAACAGTATCTATGCTAACAAGTCCCGTTGGTATCTTTCTCGAAATTTTAAACGAGTAAAACCTTACATGGCTGCTGCCGAATTTGTCCCCTTCTCCCAACTCATCGTTCCCCTCACCGTCCCCGTCGTTCACAGACGGCGGTCGATCAATAAACTGGAATATTTACACGCGCACAGTCGCCGTCGCATTCGAGCCTCGAATGGCTGGTAAACAAAAGTAGTGGTTACCAGCGGTACTTTCATGTCCGCGAAATGACCACCCGAATTAATTGGGCCGAAGTGTTTTTGGATGAGGAGGCTGTACCCCGCTGAGAGTCAGTCTGCGATGTATTTAAAGAATATAATTTGTATAAAATTGTGTCCTTATAAAAGCAATTTTTTTTCTCAAAACCATATCAAGTTTATGGACCTAACGGCAGGGGTCTGTTGCTGAAGACCGTCTACACCACTACAGACAGTCCACAGCTCCTATTTCGGCCGCCTAACAATAGTATATAAATATTACTGTGTTCTGGTTTTAACGACGTTATAGCTAGCGATATTACTGTGGCAACGAGATTTTCCTTACATCTCCTCCTCACCTCCTACATATCCCTATCCCTTATTCTGATACCTTACAGTCGCAAACCAGCGTGCCCAGAGTGGTGACTTATGGGAAATACTCCCCAATGGACAACAAACACAAATTGTGGAACACATTGGGAAAGGCATCCAGCAGTGGATAAACTAAGGCTGATGACGATGAGTAAGTTAACATCAACGCTACTTTTTAATATATGATGCGAGAAGTAAGTTGTATAATATATAACTTATAATCTGTCATATTGTTGACCTGCTAGTTAAGGTATTTATTCCAAACGACGTGACAGGAAAGATGCTTACCACGACGCTAGTTAGAATGATATACACAGCATCTAGAGTCATTGATTTTGTCTATTACCACAGTAACTTCACTAACTGCACTTAATATTTACACAATACTGTTTGGCAGTGAAAGTAGAATAGTACCTTTTTTTATTATCGCGAGAGAAATCTTAAAAGATTCCCTCTATCAACTAAAACCCCTTCGGTGATTTCCGCTTGGAAGGGCCCCGGGATCTCCTTCGGAAGGCACCGGTGTCCTCCTGTGCTGTCGCTAAAAAATCCCACTGAAGCACCCACGCAGTGCTACGGCAAATACAAGACCACCATACATTTGCCGTCCTCCTAAGGCTTGAGGCTTATCGAGCTTTGAGGGCTCCCACCCTCAAGGCTCGCAAACCCGAGGCCTCTTTTATTCACCTTGAACGACAGGCAGGGAATACTTTAGTCCTATCACCATAAAGAGCCATTGATCGCATGACGCCCGCATAGAGGCAGCGAACTCCTTCCAGAGGGATGAGATGTTAACTACCGAGGTTGTCTTCTACTTTCGTTCTTAGCCGTGCCTATAATATTATAACGATAGGAATGAATCATAACGCGAGAGCCGCCGGCCGGACCAGCGGCATTTAACTTCGACGAAGGCGACTGGTCCAGTTCTGCTAATAAACGTTAATCTTTATCTAGAGCCATTAAACCGCTGCAATAGAACGTTGACAGTTCGCAGTAAATGTCGGACGAGGCCGCGGGGCACGCCTGGCGCGTCCACCGTACCTGCTGGCACACCGACATACCGGCGAAAGTGGACACCACACAATGCTCGCCTCTAATACAGCAAGCCCCCAGGGTTTGGACGGCCTTTCTCTGTCTACCCACATTTGTTTAAATGTCGCGCGATAAGCTGATTATTGCCGTCTGCCGATAGCTCAAGGGATATTACAGTAATCTATCTGCTGGTCGTAAGTTCTAATCTCAGTACGGTTTAAACAATGGATTTGTAATTAAATCCTTTAAGTTTTCTTGGAGACCACAGAGGAGGTATAATCGTTGTTTCTACGTCTTAACAATTATTCATGTCCTCTAACTTATTAGATCCCCTAAATTATTAATAATCTTTGTAGTAATATAGACCAAACCTAGTCGGTAGGTTAGATGTCTTTTACAGGTCGTCTATGTTAGTATCCCTTCTTCTTCTTAAAGTACCTCTCCGATTAAGCGAAGGTTGGCGGTCAGTTCACCATATTTCGCCGGGTCTCTTGCGAGGCGGAACCGTTGGGCGACACATGCGATCCCGGTCCACTTCCTGATGTTATACAGCCACGATTCCCTTCGACGACTAACACTCCTTTTACCTGCCACTTTGCCTATCAACACCAGTTGAAGCAGTTCGTACCTAACGTGCCTCAGCACATGGCCAAGATATGATACTTTTCTCATCTTGACGGTCTGATCGTTCGGTACTTTCCTAATCCAGCTTGGTGACAACTTGTGCCTGTATGCCTTTAGTATCACTACAAGCGATTAATCACTAAGTGTCAGTGTGTAAATATTACAGTATTCAGGTCTTGTCCTATTGAGATAAGATAGACCTTTTTGTCTGAAATGGATTCTGAATGTTTGAACGACAACAAAAAAAAAGCTTTTTATGTTAAAAATACATATTCAGATAATCGTATCGATTTTCTTTAAAAGCAAAGTATATTACTAGAATATAGTCAACGTCAGAAGTAACTTCGAAGTTTACACTGTTGCTACTATAAATGAACTGTTGGTTAGTTTCTGAGGATCATAACAAGCCCACCGAGCTTGAGCAGTGCTGAAATAATCAGAAGCACGTGTCAGCTTGAAGCCTTGTTCACCACATTCATCTTTAAGTACGAGAAGAACAAAGTGCAATAAGGAGAGAGGCTTTGTAAACCTTTGGTATAAAACACTGCAAGATTAAAGGCTAATTACTATATTTGAAATTTGGGGGTGAAGAAGACATTTTCTTTATTCAATTAAGCGACGAGACGAGCGGGACGTTCACCTGATGGTAAGTGATACGCTTGATAACGTGGCACTAGATAGGATGGTGTTCAAAGCAAAACATTGCGCTCGTCGCCATGAGATATGTTGTTGAATCTCGTTACCCCAGTAATACTAGCTACAATGATCTTTGTATGCTTATTGTATTAAATGATGTTGCTCTACTGTGTTAATAAGAAGGGAGGGGTTTCCTGTCTCTATAAACATGGTGTCATCGGAACAATGTCCCATCTTTACAAAAGCGGGGAACGAGGATTCAATTTTTCCAGTTCATGATCTAGCAAAATATGTCTCCATTTCTGGTGCGGTTGTATCTGGAACATCCATTTTCAGTTCGCAGATGCACTAAACTATGACTTTTGGTACATGACAACTATGAATGTTAGTAGGAAGGTACATAGGAAATAACCAGAGATTCATTGACTCATCACGAGATCTACGAAACTATTAGTCTTAAACACAAAAAATTTGAAACATTGCTTCTGCCTTTTAGAGGTCAGATAGGAAGGGATTTTCAAAGTTTCTCCATCAAAGAGCTTGCTAATAAGGGGGAGGGGTGTGGCGGGTTTTATTTCTGACAAATTTCATATCTAAATTTCAAATCTAATATTATATATACCAGTGGCGAGGGCATCGGATGTACCAGCCCGTCAACCCTGTAGTCTCGAGCTATTAAGAATAGGACTAAAGTATTCCTTGCCTGTCGTACAAGACGAGTCCACGGGTTCGTGAGCCTGAGAGTGGGGGCACCCAGAGCTCAATAAGCGAGCCTTAGGAGAATGGCAAATGCACGGTGGTCTTGTGTTTGCCGCAGCATAGCGAGGGTGCTGACGAAGGCTTTGCTCTTCCGTGTGATGTTTTAACCACAGTGCGGGGGCAACGGTGCGTTACGTAGGAGATCCCGGAGCCGGTCTTAATGCACTACGGACACCACCCAGGGGGTTTTAGCGGGTAGGAGCATCACATAACCCTGTCTTCATCCAGTAGCAAGGTATCTTTAAAGATTTCCTCTGCGATAAAAAAAACAATTTGTATAGCTGATACCTGACTCAGATCCCATTAGATTGAAAGGAAGCGTGGATGCAGTTCGTGAAGCGCCTAATCTAAAGTCTAAATTTATGTATAGTTGGTGAAACTGTGTTTGGCCTTAACTGTATATACAGTGTTACCCCCTCCTTTGTACTCCCCTACAAATGAGCTAAGGCTCACTGTTTACAGAGTCCGAACTTAACTATTATATGTATATTGTGAGCCTTTCATTTGTTTCCTTTGTTGAAACAGATTGTTGTTCAACAATGGTCTCTCCTAAAGACTCCAATGTCTCTTTGTCGTTTGCTGTTCAGATCCATTCTGGTAAAAAGTATACACTACGGTTATTCTTGCTAAATGCTTTTTCTTTAACAGCACATTGTTTTCTTCAGTCGATAACTTAATACGGTTCCGTGTAACCGTCGGAACCGCTCGTCGGAGCAAGTCGCCGGGCTGGGTGGTTTTTGCATCCCCACCTTGTTTTATTTTCGCTCTCAAATTAAAGCTTTGCTTTAATTTCTTTAATGAAGGCCGGGCGACAGTAGAAATAAAGGTCAGCTCGTTATTTCGTAATCCACTTCCATTACGGTTCCGATATATTAACTTAATTACATAGTTTCTTTAACGGTTCTTTTATTTTAACATCAGCAATACTTACAACCGTCTCGTTATTATGAAAATAATTAGTTTAAAAACAGTTTAATTATTGAGAATACTATTACAATCAGGTCTTTATCAAATATATGAGAAACAATAACGACTTCCCCTCATCTTGATAAAGCTGATAAAGTGTATAAGAGGTAAGAAAATAGTAAGATTTTTGTTAATGAAAACATGTATAGAAAACAAGGGATCTTTTTAGAAGATCCTCCCCTCCCTCCCACCTTCTCATGACAAAAAAAAGGTATCGCTTGAGAAGTGAAAGTCAAAAGTTCGAAATCACTAATCGACTTTTCGCTCCCGTATACACTACTGGAAAACGGTAACGCTGCTGAAGCAGCCGATAGTCAAGGTGCTGGTGGTACCTAACCTTTCGATATAACGTTATCACCATCTAGACTAGAAATAGACTCTCAGATCACACTGTGGATTTGTTAGAAGGCAAAAAGTCCGGCTGTTACATCATGATTCACTGATGGAAGGTATGGGGAGATACCACGCAAGCCTGTATCTACTACCGCCAAACAGTACTGTCCAAACGCTGTGTTCAGGTTTGAAGGGCGTCGCTGTAGCTAATGAAATGACTGCTCTTAACATACCATTCCAGCGACGAGCGTAATATGATGCTGTGTACAATATCCTAACTAGGGCGTATCACTTATCATCAAGTTAATGACCTCGTCTCGTCACTTAGAGAATAAAAAAAATTAATAAAATAAAGACAGCTGTCGGTTGACAATTGTCACACCGCGAAGGTTCAACGTTCATCTCAAGGTCATCAGCCCACGCGACCTATCGATACTTGATGCATTATTTATTCGATAGTGACAGATGTTGCAATGTCGATCATTGATTATTCTAGATCAGATGATTGGGACACTATACCCACTAAGCGCCTACGTTAATTATAATGTTAAGCAAGGTGGCCACTACTACTGCCCCCGATTAATTGTCCACAGCTTGGTAACCCTTCCACCATCTAAACTTATTTGTAAAAAAATAACTTAATAACTACCAATGACCATTAATTAAAAATCAGTCGGTTTGTTTGATAACAAATTAATCATAGACTCTATTCATGATGATGTATAAGGAGGCTTGTCCTTTGACCAACTTATTCTCTGGATACTAGCTTTGGAACCAGGAGTTCACCGTCTCCAGCAACTTACAATAAATAACTATAAAATAAATGCAATAAGTCTTGCTTAAATCTTCAGATATTCAGCAGAAGCTTTATGTTGAGGATGCTGGTTTAAAAGCTTGGTCTAACCTTGGTGAAAACCAGACATCACCATCAGGTTTCACAGGTGATATATTAACAACTGTCCACCTCGAAACAACCGCAGCGAAGAGTGATCGATGGGGGCTACTGACACATGTGGGCAGGCCACTCTCTCCGCAGCATTTTCACAACTTATCGGGCACACTTAAAATATTGCGGCACTTCCGCATCCGAAACATAAGTGAATATTCCGTTGAATGAGGGCACACGTCTAATTGGGGCGCAGAGCTGGATAACCTTCACATGTGATTGTCTGTTGATTCACCCTTTTCTCTCTCCCTTCACAAGAATAGGGATCGTAGAGGTTCCACACCGGTCTCTGCTTGAACGCTGGAAAGGGAGATTGGCCAATCCCACGGCAGGCTGCAGGTCCGGTCCTAGGCGATTGGATAAATACGCGGCACGGGTCATTAACCTTTCGATTGGTGCAGATGCTTACTGAGCATGGCTGCTTAGGTGAGTATTTGCACCGCATATGGAGAGAGCCGACGATGATATACACAACACCAAATTGTGATCATCGCTTTGAGAGACAGGTTGAGTCTCGTTACACTAATAATTTCATTAGGTACAGCGCCCTCCAAGCCGGAACACAGAAATGTTTCTAAACTACTGTTTGGCGACACCCACCTAGACGATCCCCGACAACAAAGACTTCGTAGAAA
Organism: Ornithoptera priamus; assembly: GCA_029034505.1. Lineage (NCBI taxonomy): Eukaryota > Metazoa > Arthropoda > Insecta > Lepidoptera > Papilionidae > Ornithoptera > Ornithoptera priamus. Next base: position 1,777,902 of record JARDWD010000685.1, read on the forward strand.
CAAATGGCCTGGCTGACGTAAAGAAGTCAATGCCCCCCCTCAATGTTGTGAAATAGAAAAGCAATAAAGTGGGAAACGGTGTACACCCACCACCGACCTGAAAGTCAAAAACCTGTTTTAATGTTCAGATTTTTCAGTGGAATTTAAATTACAGACGATCGTATGCGCCCACGCACCGCAAATGTATGACGTACTCGCACCACATCACACGCCGACAGTCGCAGGTTCGATCCTCAATATTACGGTATCATTCAAATTATTCGTTTGCATACATTTTGACTTTGCTATTTATCTATATCATCATCATCATCATCATCATCAGCAGATAGACTTCTACTGTTGGACATAGGCCTCCTCCAAGAGTCTCTAAAGTTTTTGGGGGTTCATATAAGGGAATTTGGGCCATTTGCCAGCACGTTATCCCAATGCCAGTTAGTGGTAGCTAGAGCCTCGTTTGTTGATTAGCAGGGTCCACCACGAGCAGGTGAGATTGGCGTGGGTCCCGTGAGTCACGTGAAAAGTAGTGAACGTATCGACACGGGATCATGATCATTCTACGCGGAATGATCTGTAGATAAGCTATTTATTTCTTGCATTCCATAGATCATTCATCACTTTATAGCTAAAGAACATTTATAAATATTTTCATTTAGTATTATTCACGCGGTTGCTATGGTAACAGTTGGTATAGAAAGTCATTTGCAGCTGCGGTGGCTCTCAAGGAATATTTCAGACAAATTTCACAATTTTTAAAATTATATTTCATTCTGCAGTCAGCACCCGGGTAACAGCTTCTTCTTCTTGGGCCTCTACAATTAATGAAGATTGGACACCAGTTCCGCGAATCCATTCCTGTCGCTGACTAAGTGGATCAGCTGCACGGCGCTCTTGATCTTGCTCCACTCCTTGATGTCCAACCATGCTTTCAATCTGCGACCGATCTTTCTCTTTCCGGCTACTTTCCACATTACTCCTATCTGTGGAAGACTGTATTTACCATTTCGGACTACGTGTCCTAGATATGCTGTCATCCGTTTTTTTATTGTTAGGAAAAGCTGCCGCTCCGCTTTCACTCGGCGCAGAACTTGCTCATAGTCACCTTCTCTACCCAGCTGACTTTAATCTTAAGCTGGTGAACATACGACAGTATGATATAAAACAGTATGCGTATGCGGTGCATGAAACAATGTCAGTACGAGAAGGGAGGTACTAATTGATGGTTTGCGTACGCGAGGCTGTTGACCGCCGGTTCCGGGTTCGCTACCCGGCGGCTGTCGTGTCATCGCCTTATCTAGTGTGACGTGAAAACCAATTTTCCTTAATGAGTTATTTTCTAGACGTTTCCACCTCACTGTTCACATATAAAAGGTTCGATGTGATAAAAAACTGTTGAGGATATATATATATATATATATTTTTCATTAAGCGATGAGACGAGCCGGAGTTCACCCGATGGTAAGTGATACGCCTGCCGATAACGTGGCGCTAGTTAGAATGATATACACTGCACCGCATTGCGCCCGTCGCCTTGAGACAAGATGTTGAGTTTCGTAATCCAAGTAATTACACTAGCTGCAACGCCTTTCAAACCGGAAGGTAGTAATGTTCGCACACTAGTGTTTGGAGGTAGAAATAGGCGCTCCGGCAACAGTAAATATAACATAGACTTTTAACTAGGTATTAGCCGATTTTTTTTTTTACTTTAGCTAACACTAAAAAGACCTATCCGGTCTAGTCGTTCATAGCACTTCCTGTACGAATGATTGAAGACATAGTTTATATAGTGCAGAGCGTTGTAGCTAGTGAAAATACTGGAGTAAACGAACTTGTGTCAAGAAGAGGAGACTAATCAGGTGCATCATTATCGCCGAAGACCCTCTAGATATCACGACAGTTCATACTGCAGCAGACCAACAGTACTTTGCAAACATTACTCTGTTCCGGTTTGAAGGGCGCTGCAGCTAGTGTAATTACAATGGTAACGAGACTGAACATCTTATGTCTCAGGGCTACGAGCACAATGGGATGCAGTGTATACCATTCTAATGCCACGTTGATATGGGCAGGCGTATCACTTACCATCAGATGAATGCCGCTTAATGAAATAAAAAAAAAACTAGCACTACATTGTTATGGATAGGAGTACCTCTCACCATCAGGTAAAAAATTGCAATCAAATGCGGTAGGGATACTGAGTAGTTCTTATGGAATCTGAAGGATTAGTCGAGTTCTGTGGTCTCCGATCTTGAAGTTAATGAGACTGATAAGTGGAAATAAAGTTCTAATTATTATATCTTTTATTAAGGGATGATGGAGATGAGTAAGGTATCATACATTTGAGATGTCTGCTGAATATTCTGTTTCTCAGCGCAATATGTTTACTTCGGAAGTAATTAAGATGACCTTAATCCTTAACGACTCCTTCTTTCTCCAAGTTAATTTACGTATTTGTTAAGCAGGTGCGTCCGCGTGCTTAACTTAATGTTAAACCGCTAAGTTGTTACATTTGTTACTGTTACAATTTTTGTAATAATAACAATCGAGCCGTTGAACACTGTAGGCCAGGTCCATTGCTCCCGATGGCCAGAGTCCGTGTATTCAAACAGCATCAGCTTTATCATCAGCAAGAAATGTACAGTAAAAACGAGTGGAACATGACTTACCGATGTGGGTGTCGGTTCTTTGAACTGTTAAACCGTAGACACACATCCAGGCGGGGCGTTAGCTGCCTTAGCGGAAGGTGATAAAGCTCAAAATGTTTAGATGCCGGAATCAAAATATGGACTGCGTCCAGTACCAGTGGCCTCGTCTCCGATAATGGCCGGAGAATGTTCTAGTTAAGTGTATTTTGTAACACCTTTTGTCATTTACGAGGGTAGCAGGTGTACGCAATAGTATAATACCCCTTACATTTTATACCCTCCCGAAGATCGATAACCTGAACCAGTTTTATTTTTATGTTTTTTATGTAGAATTTAAGATTCAAATCTGTCCAGTTTCATTTGCCGAGCTCATCGACATTATGTATCAGAAGGTTAGCGGACTCAGCAGTTCAGATCATGAGGCTATAGTTGGTCGGTATCTATAGTCCTATAAAGGAAGCATAAAATTTTTTCTCCGTTGCTGGAGACCGTCTAGATTTTTTTTACTAAGCAGTAGTGAGCAAACATTACTGTTTTTCAGTTAGAAACGCGTTGTAGCTAGTGAAGCTGCTAAGGGGACAAGATATAACATCTCATATCTGCAGGTGACGAGCACAATGCTGTGCAATGTGTATTATTCTAAATGCCATCAGGTGGTTACGACCAGGCGTTTTACTCACCATCAGGTAAACGGCTCGGTAATAATAATATACACTTCAGCTTCAGAAGTAGAAATAAAGGTATTTAGTACACTTTGGCTATGAAATTTATACAAATGTTTGATATAGAAGAAAAGTAAGATTTGATAGAGATGAAATATAGTAGCTGTTCTCCACCCGCTACGCTTTTCGTAATATAGAATTATATTTGAAACAGGGGCGAGAATGTTTCGAAAAATATTATCGCCCCCGAGGCCCTTTTCTGTTATTAACACCCCCTGCAATCGCTTTTGAGGGTAACATTCCTTAAAGTCCGAGATAAGCTGACCTATACTCGGCGAAAGGAATATTCCAATCAAATTTCAAGTTACCAGGTCTTATGGTTCCGAAGATATCGTGACGAATGTCTACGTATGATGGAAGTCTGTTATATATAATAATAATGTTATAAAATATCGTCAGCCGATAGACGTCCACTGCTGGACATAGGCTTCTCCCAAAGATCTCCACATCGATCGGCCACGCGTTGCTCGCATTCAGTAGGTTCCCGCGATTCCCACCAGATCGTTGGTCCTTATAATATGTATATATATATATGTAATATTATATAATAAGCGTTCCAGAAATTTCTTTACGATGCTCACTCTTGAGGACTATCATTTATACATTAATTGGCATGCAACAAAAAAAAATTGGCTGCCGATCTTGACGTCAGTCTGTACCGTTTAAAATGTAAAGCTTGAAGGATAGGTAATTGGAATGCTATCGGTAGCGGCGATCGCGGCCGCGGGCCCCCTCGCCGGTGGGGCTCCGCCCCGAGTGCCCCCTCGCGCCGGACGAGTGCGAGACGAATCGTTACCTGTTCAGACATATTCGCAAACTCCTCGAATCGTACTGCAGTGTTTAAAACAGCTCGATCCACCTAAGAGAAGACTTGTCTTTTAAAACGAGAGGTTTTGTCTCTCAGTGTTTCAGCTGATAGAGATGATTGCGAGACATATTATGTTATGTCACCTTACCCCTGTCTTTTCGCTAGCTGGAGCACCCTTTAAACCGGAACACAGTGCTGTTTGGCGGCAGAATAAGAGGTTGCGGTAGTACCTGGCTAGACAGTCGTTCGGCGGTAGAGATCTATCAAACAAATCTGTGAATAATTTTGACACTTATGGTAACATCCAATTATATATATTCTCACTTTAAATTGTGTGTTAGTAAGTTTGTAGGGAAACCTAAACATACTAGTATATTCCCAAGGTTGAAGACTGTGATATCTTTTACATCATAGCAACACTAACTGGTTACGACGTCCCGTTAAGTCGTGGTTTTAGCCAAGGTCAACCTTTGTTGGAGGCTCCCATTGTCACTGTAGCGTGTAGATGCATTAGCAATGGTGTTTGTAATTAATTGCCCATTATACAAGTACATGGTGAGCATAAAAGCAGCTCAGCGACTCGCGTTCCCGCTCCACACCCACCTTGCCAAAATGCTCGCTCTGGTTATCGACCCCGCGGCGGTCAAACTGGTCGAAGCCACTTTCCGGACGCAGCAGCGCCCGCGCAGCTCACTTGTCCTTATTGTAATAAACGAATGTTCCAGAAGCTTTCGAGTACACATTATCGCTGTACTGAACCATGGGTAGCCATCACAGGTTACTTTACACGACAGGCTCAGATCGATGACGGGTACACCGCAACCTCAATTTCAGACAAATATCCTCAAACATTGCTCTTCTTTTTTGAGGAGCAACGAAGAGATTTTAATATCAATCTCAATTTTGTAAAAATGTACTGTAAAAGTTCTAATCAACATTTCTTTTTTTTCTTTATTACAAGGGCTAATATTCCTCATGCGATCACATCGCCCTCATGGTCACAAATACAATTTACATATGCAGCACGGCTTTAAGCTAATTAATACAGTGGTTCAGCTCGTTCGGACATTAGTTCAGCTAGGATAACATTGAAGCTGTAACACTAATCATAAATCTCTCTATAATTTTTATTACGCCAGAATATTCCATTAGGACGCCACCTTGATAGTAAACGATACACCCACCCATAAGAACGTGGCTTTCGTCAGGATCATAGACACAGCATCACATTGTGCTCGTCGCCTTAAGATAGATTTCGTTATCGAAGTAATGACAATAGTCACAACGCACTTCAAACAGGTACACAGTAACATCTACATATAACTATTTGTCGGCAGAAATATAAGCTGCTGTAGTCCGGAACTTCTCCAGCAACAGAGACTTATCATTAATCTTATCAATGGTTATAACCTCCTAGTTTGATCCCGTTATAAAAAAGATACTACTCGCGGTCCTATAGAAGCAGGAGCCGCTGACATGGATATCGATCACCAACCGGTACATTCGCGTGGTACCATCGAAAGTTGTTTCACGGACGGACATGTTTTACATTGATTCCGCAATGAAAGCTCACCGCGAGGTTTCTCGAAAGCGTCGCCTTGATTTGCGAAATGTATCGTAAATGAAAAAAAAAAAAATGCAGTTTTTTTTTTCATTAAAGAGGGCAGAAGAAAAGGAGGCCGTGTGTTTGCGCGTTACATAATAAATTCCCCGCTCGTGTGAAATCGTTAAGGCGACAATTTAAAAATCTGCCGTACAGGGTCGCGATCTAGTTTCCGCAGCTTGAAAAAGCTAATTGTGATTTCCTGTCTCACTTTAATTTCTCAATGTCTTTGCACCAGCTCAGCGCTTGTTTTGATCAGTTTTTATCGACATATTTGCTAGTAATTACACTAAGTACATCTACGTATATACAAATTAGATATTTCTCTGCTTCATTACATCTCCACAGATTCAACTACACTTCATCGTATCTTAGTGACGTATTTGTAAATTTTATTGCAAAGCTCAGGGCAAATTTTGGTTGTATTTATCTTAATATTGGAAGGCAATGGTTCAAACAGAATTGGCAATTTTGCATTTGTGCCTTTGAAATTTCATGCAATAGATTCAGATCTATACGAAAAGTCTCAGTGTCTAGAAAGTATACGAGTTTTTAAATCAAAACTTGATTCAAGACATTAGATATATATGAATAGTTATGTCCAATAGTGGACCTCCGTCAGCTGATAATGATGATATGAATAGTTATGCAATTTTGGTAATAAATGAAGAACCTATAAGTTACAAAATATTTGTTACGTACCATATTACAAGAGCTATCTATTGAACAAAACAGTCATGCCGGATATTCACCAGGTGGGTGAGTGATCCTGATGATAATTCTGAAAAATCAAGGATTTCAACAGCACTGTTTATCTGGTTCTCATGTGTCCAGATCTACAATCACAGTAACGTTGTCACTCAGCAATATTTGGTCAGTGATGATTTGGGTCTGAGAAACTTATGTTGCTGTCTCTAATTCACTTAAGATTTTATTTTCCAACTTTGCTTAGCTCTAACATATGAAACGTATTGTGTCTGATATTTTAAGTTTGTTAAATATCTAGGTTAGTATCAGCACTTAAGTTCCGTGAAACCTGAAACGTTTGCAGCATATTCTTGTCATTCGGTCGGCGTGACTACAGTAGTTTCACCGTTGTCCAGCGGACTTCAGAGCCCCATTGCAGACGCGTCCAGCAGCCATTAACATTTGGACATCATAAATAGCTGGCGATGATGAGAACAGTGGGTTGGTGTTATATTTTCGTTGGAGTTCCTTCACCCGTCCGTGGGTGGCTCCTGTAACGGTCCGACACACCGCGGCTCAACCACTGTGACTTTCGTCTTGAGACCATAAAATAGTTATATCAAAGGTTTGAACAAAAATCCGTTATTATATCATCATCATCATCATTATCGGCCTTTGTTTATCCACTGCTGGATATAGGCCTTCCCCAATGTCTTCCACCAAATGCGATCCTCAGCTTCTCGCATTCACCCACTTCTGACCACTGTGATGATATCGTCCGTCCATCTGGAGGGAGGGCGTCCCACACTTCTGCGACCTGTACGCGGCCACCACTCCAAGACTTGGTAATTATACTCTAATGTAAGTAAGGAAACTATAATCATGAATAGATTAGATATTTATAGTTATATAATATGCAACTATAAATAGATCTGTCTGTCTCGTTATACGTTTTCATTTCATCGAAATCAATTTAAACGGTACCGGAAGTAGTGTTATTTAAAAAAAATAATTAAATATGTTTATTAGTTATATAGGTGGAAAGGTTATTAGAGACGTGCGTGTCTGGCAAGTAATGATGATGTAGAGAACAGAGCGAAGCGGAAACTCACCCCACCACCATAGAGGCTATATAGATATAAAGAGAAACAGAGAGAGAGAGAGAGGGAGAGAGAGATGTATCTAGTGAAAATGATTACTTTGTCCTTTCATTTCATTGTTGCCAATTCAGCCAAACGTCGCCGGGGGGTCGTGCTGTATGTCAACCGGTGCGCTGTATAAGGGAAACGAAAGTGGCGACATGCGCCGTATGGTTCACCTACAGCCGCCCAAGGGTCCACAATTCAATACGTAAGCGGTATTTGTGAGTTTAATTCATTTATTTATATAATAAAGAGTTATTTATATAATAAAGAGTTATTTTTTAATACGAAAGCAATGAGCCGATCGTTACAATTTACTTTTTCCTCATACATCAAATTTCATATGATAAATGATAACCGGTAAAACACCATAAGAAGACATTCGGAGCCTGAGATTATGATGATAAATGATACCAAGGATGCAGAGTTGCTGTTATAACAACAGATTGATAATGAGGATGATAGATAGTTAAGTTTGAAACAATTCTACTACTAACCCAACTCCACTTGGTGGTTAGATTAGTGCTAAAATATTTCCTGCGCTATATTATACACATCTTCAATTATCGATGGTATGTCTTATTACTGGAGTAATTTTGGTATTGTTTGATATTTGGCATTCTTTGGTAGTACCAGTGTAGATTATATATCCACTTTGGTAGCTTTGAAATAAACGTATCTCTTCAGGTTACTCCTTTATATAAAATAGAATATTTCTAATTGTCATACTAGTATTCAAAAATGAAATGTGCTAAATAGAGAGAACGGAAGTGTTTGTTATATATAAATATAGTTATATTTATATATCACAAATACGTTAAGTCGTACCTTAAATGCGCTCAAGAACTTGTTCCTGATAGAGATCGGATGAAATGGCTTGATAATGCAAAAGAGTCGACCGAGTTTTAATATCATCAAATGAAAAGAACAGCTGAAGACCAGTAGTTTCCTTAACCGTTAAGCTTCAGTTTTTAGAATGCGTCTGATCATAATGAACAATCAGCGCTAAATTCATCAGGTCCGTAGTTACAGCGGCCGTTGTTCAAAGCTTTCTATTCCGCGATGAGCTAACACGGGGAGCTATTCCCGACGCTCGTTTCAGCCGAGTTTTCTTCACGGCTGCTCCACACGTCACCTCGCAGCGCCAGAATAAAACTTCCACGTGTTACGTAATCAACGTTAGGAACAATGACACCGCCGTGCAGCGTCACGCGAACCGAAGTGGACCCTCCCGCCCGCTGATAAGGCACCAACTGTAACGTCCGTAGAGAGGAGGTTTTAATTAAAAGCTGATACAGTGAAGCGTGTGAAACCTTTTTGCCGACATTCTTTGGAGCTTCCCGTATTAGGGGTGTTTTTGTTTTCTATTTTGAACGTGACGCGCCCTTATTTTATAGGCCCACGGGTGGGTTTTAACATCCCAAGTTAGTTTAAATAGTTTGGTGTATTTATTTAGAAAACACTAGAACAACACTATTAAAATTTACTTACGTAAATCTAATGACAACTCTGTAGCGAATTAGCACCCCGCAAACCCCTTTGGGGAAGGAATATCCTAACATCCGTTCTTAGCTGACCTATACTTTAGCAAAGGAATATTTCTACCAAATTTCAAGTCTCCCGGTCTTATGGTTCCAGAGATATCGTGATGAGTGTCTACATAGGTTATCTCATATATATTTCAAGATATTGTTTGTGATATATTGTTTATATTCAAATCTGAGAAAAATACTTTTCTGATTTAACTTAATAAAGTAATTAGAACAAAATAACACAAATAACAAGCCGTATCTTCAATCATAACATTTGTAAACTTGGTTGATTTATTGGTTCCCAATTTGTAAGGTACCAAAAAAGTTTGTTTGGGTTTCTTTTTTTTTTTTTTATCTGAAACTTAATTATGTTATCTCGCGTTGCGATCCGAAATTTATTTAAATCATAAAATAAACCGTAATCAGCGCGAAGAAATTAACGGACAGCCGGTTTTTTTTTTTGTTGCATCGACGTGCGTGATTGACGACGCCGCGAGGAGCTGGTGCCGCAACAATATGGTTGGTGTGAGGTTGGAGAGGGAAGGTATGTGTTCAGCGACTGCACTTTAAAGGTGTGCATATTTTAAGTGATCTGATTTAAGGTCCGCACTGCCAATTATTTATCTGTGGCGCGGTGCGGAGCTGTCGCCATAGCAACGTGCTCGCGTCGAACGATCCGGAGCCTTTTTTGGGCGCGGCCCGTTAAGGCGAAGTTTTGGCGAAGCGCGCACTCGAGTTGAGCTCGTTCAAGTTCTCGTTTTATGTACAAGTATATCTCAATGGTTTTGAAAAGAACAAAAGGCTGATCACTTCCCGGAGTACCTCTGCCGCCGAGTTGTTAAGTGGAAACTTTATGGTGTACCTGTTGACCTGAACGACACTGTCATGATGGAAACGCTAACATAACGAGAATGTACGCTGTTTAAATACGAGGTGGTTCGCAGCCTTAGTATGAAATTTGAATATTTAGAAACGTATTGATTATGCCGGAAGCACAGTCGGCCATCTCGTCCGGTGACATTCCGCCGCAAGCAACCATTCCATCGGTACGTTATACAATCGGCGGGCCAAGTGTACCGGCGTGCGATCTCGCGTCAACCCAGATATGCAGACAGATACGGGGGCTTTCACTAATGCAAAAATGTGGTCACACTCGGTTCGGTCGCGTGGTCTAATTAAATGAGCAATCTCGTACCAGGCAGCTGATTTTATCCGATCGGTGCGGCAAATAGAGCGTACCGCCGGCGCTCTGATGTTGTTAAACAAACGCGCAGGCGCACGGGAGCCAGATTAACTTCCGGCAATGCTGACTAGAAATTCTCACATGCGAACACAGCTTACGCTATTTTATATTTATGGGTCGATCTACATATTCAAATCCACCCTCGGGGTGTCGTAAGCGACTACAGTGTGGATAGTTCCAGAGAAGGTGCAGCTTTCACTACAACCGTTACCTGCATCCTGCGCTCGCCAACCCGCATGCCATACGCGATGCGCAGCGAGTGCGGGCAGTACCCCCTTTCGGGGACGCCTGGCCTGTGCAGTGAACGATCAGCTGAAATGGATAATATCTATTCATCAAGTCCTTATCCCATTAGAGGAATTTATAATTCCCATTCGACAGAGACTTCTATCACTGGTCGATGGAACCAAGTTTGCATATGTGATGATTATAAAAATTTGTCAACCACATATTGTAAATGCTACTATTCCTACTTATCGAGATGTGATCTTTAAATGCATTGATTACTTACAAATATTAAGTATTTAAATATCTCCAAAACCTTAGCTTTGGATAATTCGTCGAGTCCAAGACTAAGACAGTAGTATCTTAGTTCTCGCTCTAATTTTAACTCTAAAACCCGGAGCTCGTCATGTATGGCGGGAGTTGCAAAGAGCTGAGGATTAGACGGAAGTGAAGGCCAATTTAGCTAGCCTTGAGTAAAGCTGCTTTTCCGGTCTTTTAGTGGTATATAAAATATGTTAATTGGTGGGCTGGAACCGCTTAATATACTTCCATCACCTTTTGGCCATCGAAGACAACTTTTTAATTTGAGATGTTATACAATGCATCACATTATGCTCCTCGCTTTAAGACATGAGATGTTGAGTCATTTCATCCCAATGATTACACTAGCTACAGCGCCCTTCACAATGTAATGTTTGAACAGTTCTGTTTAGCGGCAAGAGGAGGATGTTGCGCTGGCACCCGGTTTCCGGCAACAGAGTTACCACCAGTCAATGTAAAATGTAAATGCGTAATAGTAAAATTATGCGTTTAATTTGAAACTAGCTCCGCGTAATGAAATGGCTGCGGCGTCATAAGTCGAGCAGAAACTCGGTAATGCTCGAAGGCGCTCCAGACAAATCTCCATTAGATGTTAATGCGCGGCGGTCGCGGGGGGGTGGTCGGGCGCGGTGTTTGCGAAAAAATTTCAAATTCAAATTTTCTATCAGGCTGGTGTTTTTGCCGAGGCTGTGTGGGCTTCGCATTTCACGGGCGATCGGCCCGCTGCCAGCGCGCCCACGTAGCTGGTGGCCGCTGCCCGGCCGCACTCACGCGAGCTGCAGACGCCGAAGCGCTTCGTCGTAGTCAGAAAAACTTTCATACTATTTCTCTCCGATTCGCTGTGCTGAACAGATAACATGCTCTCCCATTTGCATGCAATTGTTTTGGCATCTGTTTTTTTTATTTATCGAACTGACCGGACGAGCAAGACGATCCGATCACTTGATGCTAATTGATGCGCCTGCCCATAACAACGTGGCGCTAGTTGGGATGATATACACACTGCACCACGTTGCGCTCGTAGCATCGAGACATAAGATGTTAAGTCTCGTTATTACAGTTATTTCAATAACTACAGCGTCCTTCAAACCGAAACGCAGTAACGTTAGCACAGTACTGTTTGTCGGCTGCAATAGCCGATGCGGTGATCCACCTAGATGGTCTCCGGCAACAGAGCCCTACAAGTAAAACACTAGGTAATACTTTGATGTTCATTTAGAGTAATCATTGAGTTAATTTTTAACACTAGATTGCCGGATTATATACATATTATATATATATATATATATATATATATATATAAGGTCAAAAATGTTGACTATTTATATGACAAATTTCCACCTATGTAGAAACTCATAACGATATATCCGGAACCATAAAGCCTGGAGACTTGAAATATGGTAGGGATATAGAGCAGCTAAGAACGGATTTTACGAAAAGTTACCCCTAAAAGGGCTTGCGGGGATGTTACGGCTTCTAAAGCGGGCTGAGAACAGTCAGTTTTTTTTAATAATTTTTTATAAATAAACTTTATTCAATACATTTTTTGAATATATATTCTGAATGTAAAGAAACTACGTTTTCAGCTGATTGTTTTATTATAATTAAATATATCAATATTCATGAAGAATTTGATAATGGTAACTATGGTAACAAAATGTGGAGTACCCCAATTCGACCGTAGTTTCTCTTTACAAACAAACAGGTAATATTTTAAAGAATATTTTTTTTTTATTCCTTCTTGTTGGTACGAAGTATTATATCTCATGTCATCCCGAAAAAATAAAAATTACTCTTAAGGTATAAAGAATATGATGGATTTTGCTCATGTTAATAATTCTCCCTTGAAGGTTTTTCTTTGGTTTTTCTATTGCAAAAGTTGCTGCTATATCGCACAGAGATTTCACGTCGGTTCCAATTTTTATGATGGACTATTAGAACTTACTACTGAAGTAATATCCTCTTATGCTTCTTTCTCAACTCCATATAAAGAGGGGAGCGCTGGCTATTCCGATTGTCTCCTACACGCATTATGCAAATGCGACCCGATCGTATGCGAGAAATGTCTACGACAAAGGGATAGGTCTCCTCCACGTCTAGACCTCCGATTGCGGAGACAATATTCATGCAATTACAATGCACTTTCTAACAATTAACTTGCTATTGCAGCCATCTGAAGTATATAACTCGAATCGTATATAAATGGAAGTGCAGACTGATTACACAACTATATATTTATCCCGTAACGTATGTCAGATGTAATTGATGGGATGTCGATCATTGTTGAGTTGTGAAGATTGTGAAACAGATGTGAAGCTGAATCGTGTATACTATATCGAATCGTCTATTATCTGGTGGTATGTCTCTCGCATCTTCAGGTATATTAAAAGAGTCGAAGACAGATTTCATTTGATGTATACAGCAATATTTATATAAGTATAGCTGTAAACATTACATAGTAGACAAGTAATGTAATATTCATGTTATAACTTAATTATAGTAAACTGTTGCCGATCAGACGTCTATATACATAAAAGAAGTGCATGTTAATCTTGTTAATGTTTCTTTAGATATATTCCACAGTAATGTAGTTAATAATGTTAACTGTTACGGCAAAACATAGTTAAGTATGTTCGTATGTCTATGAGCGGGCCCCACGCAACACTGTAGATATGTTTAATTTTAATATATACACGGTGTAGTACAGTCGAGCGAATATTGCTCTGCTTACCGGGCGTGGAATTAATAAATATGCTAAGTAAGTTGCAAAAACTTAAAAGAACTGGACTAAGTTGCTTATAACATTGGATTAAGGTTATCCAAGCAGAAACTTAAAGGCGGACCGCCCCTTCCATATAATTCAAATCGAAAATTCATAGCGCATACTCGCCGGGCACCTTTCCACAGCCATTCGGTTCTTGTCTGCAATAATTGCTTCTGTGATTGCATCCGACAGTAGATTTACGTTGATAATTAGTTAGCTTGCAAACGAAAAAAGCGCTAGACTTTCAAGTGGGGTCACTTAAGTGTCATATAAAAAAGCTCTTAATGAAAATGTGAAGGAGAACATCAGTATCCACTCTGTAACAAAGCTTGTTCAAGCGTTTGCAATGCAAAGGTCAGATGTGTTATATATGTTGGCTCAGTACGTAAAGTATGACATAAAAAAGAAACATGTCTTCTACTTAGTAAGTAGTATATCATGAACATAATGTTTGTTATAAACTAGTTAGGATTATATACACAGCGCCACGTTGTGCTCGCCGCCTTAAGATCAAGTCTTGGTATCCTAGTAATTTCTATTACCTAAAACGCCCTTCAAGCCATATCACAGTAATGTATAGCACTATTTGTCGTAATTATGAGCTGCGGTAGTACCTACCAAAACGGTATCCGGTGACAGAGACTTACCACCAGTAAAATTTTCATCTGAACTCAAATTCCACTCACCTCTGATACAATACAGCTTATGTATATAATAACTTTCATAGAGAAAATAAGTAAGGTTTTGATTACTTACTAAATTAAAGTTACTGCTAATGACCCACCAGTCCTGTGTTAACGTGTGAACGTACAACTGATGGTAAGTTAGACACCGGCTCATGTCAATGTGGCGCTAGTTACAATAATATATACTGCACCACGTTGTGCTGATCGCTTTGACACATGAGACGTTAGGTCTCGTTACCCCAGTAATTTCACCAGCCATAACGTTCTTCAAACTGGAAGACAGTAACGTTTGTAGACTACTGTGAAGCGGCATAAATACGGGCTTACCTTTTTTTACCGCTGGGGAAATGTTCTTAAAAGAGATCTTGTTTCTGGGGGAGGACAAGGTTTTGTGGTGTTTGTACCCAATAAAACCCCCTCGGTGGTCTCTGTCGGTGCATTAAGAGGAGCACCGGGAACTCCTACGGAACGCGCCGGTGTACCCCTGCACTCTAGGTAAAACATCCCACGGAAGCGGAAAGCCCTCCATAGCATCCACGCTATGCGACGGCAAATACAAGACCACTATGCATTTGCCGTCCTTCTAAGGCTCGATAATGAGTTTCAAGAGCCCCGAGAACCCGAGGACTGTTTTAGTCGTCTTGTACGACAGACAGGTAATACCTTAGTGCTATTCTTAATAGTCCGAGATTACAGGCCTGGCGATGATACCTACCTCGGCGATCTTTGGCAACAGAGATCTACCACCAGTAGACATCTATCACCAGTTTTGGTTTTTGAACTGACGTTATAGTAAGTCTTAGAAAACCACGGTACGCTTCAAAAGTTGAGAAGTTTTAGGAGAGGTGACTGGTCTTCGGGAGCGTTAACTTCACAATTACAATACTTGGACGGTGGTCGCGCTGGCAGGGTTATGTGATTCCGCATAAAGAGCTACGATACAATTTCTCGTGGCTGGCGGAGCCGAAACCGTGTGCTCGTTTATAACAGTGCAAAAGTGGCTGGTAAAAAGTTGCAGCCCGACCCTGAGTGGTCTCATTAAATTAATATAAACGAAACGCCGCTCGCATACCGGCCAACCTTCCCAGAATCGCGCACCAGCCTGCCGCAGACCGACGGAATCAGTGCGACAGCAGCACCATCCCTTATTTTTAACGATAACGACAATTTTTTATGGACCGCAAACCAGAAGATATAACAGATATTATGTCTTATCATATCCCATTATATTTCACAATGTTACTGTACATCGCTGGTGTGTAAGCCTTAGTTTACTGCTGGTGGGTCTCTGTTGCCGGAGACTGTCTAGGTACCACTGCAGCATAGTGCAAACATAGTAATATTTCTGTCGACATATAACTATACTATCGACAGCTTTGCTGTAGTAATGAAAACTTTTTATTACCTGAATTATATATAATGTAGACATATATACTATTGGTTTAAGACTTGAACAAGTTTATGGTGAATTTTCATTTGGAGTCGGAGAGTTTGAGACTTTTTTCACCAAAATGTAGTATAGATTACTGAAGTGACTGAGGTAACAGGATGGAGAGAAAAAATCTTTAAACTCTCCGACTCCAAATGAAAATTCACCACAAAAATTTTTAAGTATTAACTAATAGAATATATGAAATTTTCTGTCTATTTACTAACCCTTAATTGGTTGATTATATACTTAATGTTCATTACATGTAATTCAACTAGTAAATGCTTCCCTTAGGTACAGCGAACACGTCGACAGTATAATTATGTGACAGAAAACGTCGACCACGAATGCTTCGTGTCCGTGCCGTATCAGGATGCCTGAACCAATATTCCAGATTTCAGCTTGAATTGTAGTGTCGTTAAGAGCTGAATAAATTCCTTAATATACCGCCGGTCCGTGTACCACCACCGCTTACCACCGAATTCGCTATATGCGTAAATATGAATTTAGTATTGTGTAAAAATTTAGTAGCATTTAGGTACCTCCCGCCACATCCTCATCTCGCAAATACCGCAATGTCTCAAGACGAAAATTCTTAGTGCGTCCTCCTCACCCTTACGGCGCAGAGACGTCACCCTGGTCCACCGATTCAAAGTAGCACAGCGAGCGATGGAGAGAGCTATGCTGGATATTTCTCTGAGGGACAAACTCCGGAACGAAGAAATTCGACGGAGAACTAAAGTTGTTGACGTAGCTCCCAAAATCTGCAAGCTGAAGTGGCTGTGGGCTGACCATGTCTGTCGTGTCAGTGACGGCCGATGGGGGAGAAACGACTTGGAGTGGAGGCCGCGTACAGGTCGCAGAAGTGTAGGACGCCCTCCAGATGGACCGACGACATCATCAAAGCGGTCGGAAGTGGGTGGATGGGAGAAGCTGAGGATCGCATTTGGTGGAAGACATTGGGGAAGGCCTTTATCCAGCATTGGATAAACAAAGGCTAATAATGATAATGATAATGATGGTGATGAATGTTGATAATTGTACCAGATCTCCACATTGTAGATTTCCCGCTATGATATCTTTCTTACAGCAGTGGTTAAATACTGATAATGATGATGGTGAAAAACTCAGAAATCCTTAATGATCTTATCAATATCTCCTCCTAAATTGGCAATGGCTGCAGTGTTTTGTTATCATCGAGTAAAGTGGTTATTTATACTTTATCTTCTTATAATAATAAACTTTTAATGTATTCCTTTGACGCGAATTCAATTTAATAAAAGTCTAACGAGAGCACACGCGCATCGAGACGGCGCGCTCCGTCCATACTAATTTCTTTCATCAGACGACGCCGACGCATTTTTCCCATGTACACTTAAATTTTAGTGTAGTATGTCGCATAGTATCCTGTAGAGGCACCCGCGTATCGCTCGACGTAGTGTTGGGAGGCTCCCGCGAGGTGAACTGGCGATATGATGAGAACCGCAGGAACTAGATGCGAGCAACGCAGAACCGATTGATGTGAAGATTTTTGGAGGATTATGTTCAACAGTGGACGTCTATCGGCTGATGATGATGATGATGATAATAAACTATATCTGTGTAAAGTGCTACCATGCATTATGCAGACATACAAGTGATTATGCGGCCAGCGCGCTACTTGCTCCAGCCTTATTGATCTGACCAACGTGGATCGGTTCGTAACGCATGTGACTGATATAAAAAGCTCACACAAAAACGACAAGTGCGAACGAGTAGCGGGCTGCGGTCACGAGGCGATGGTTTTAACACTGGTACGTTGACTTTATACGGGAAACATTAAGACACCGATAAAATCACTTGGCTGAACCGGAATTCCCATCAGATTATAATTTCAACTGTGTTCAAATCGATGGTCAAAGATATGTACTACTGTAATCTTCACAAAGTTCCGTTACCTTATCCATTCAATGGTTAAAAAGATGATAGACCTTGTCACTATGTGATAAAGACATGTAGAAGAACTTTTACTAATGACTTGAACAAATTTCGATGACTATTTGGACTATCGCACTATCAACCTGGTGACTGTTCGACATGACCGCGAATGGTGTGGTACAAGCCACGTTGCGGAAGATTTACTGTGTTTACCGTACTGGTATTTTATCAATAGAATATTGAATTTATTTCTATAATGGTTCTACTGTGTTTGTACTCTGTGGCACTGCAGCAGTTCGCAGCGTGCACTCTCGTACGGAGCGCACAGTGCGGCGCGTCAGGTCCTTTACGCCCGCGCACGGACCGATACAAATTGACATGTTTACGATACTAAATCACGATGGACACTGGGAGCGGGGCCCCGGCGCTTTGCGCGGGACCTTTCTGATTTATATGGATTATAAAATTAAAATCGACAAGGCGAGTATTCAGCAGTCGGCGTGGAGCGGCGCGATCGATGCCGGCTGAGGTTCCGTGAAAAATGCGATATGCTAATGCACCGTCCGGGGGTTGATAACTTTATACAATAATAAGATGATAATGTTAATAATAAATAAAAATATTCGTATCTCAATTACATGGTCCATTTTTGAAGATACTATTATAGTTATTACAAAAAGTCCACAGTGAATTATGTACTGGTAAATTTAAACTAGGCAGAGTTATATTTTAACTGTTAAACATGAAACTTAAACTATCGAGAGTAGGTTACAAAACTTCATTGTCAAAATTTAAACTGACAAAATAGTATTATTAAATTTAAATCAATAGACAAAATAACCAACACTCTACCCTCCCTTTACCCCTCCGCCTTACAATTTAACAAAGCATCAGCTACAATAGGCATTTGCAATTAGCAACCCCACTTCACTAATCCCACTGTAACCTTCTAACCCCTTTCCAACGGGGTCTTGGTAACAATGCATATAAATATATATATATATACGGAACCCGGTAAACGCCGCTCGCGCTTGTCCGTATTTTAACGACCGCCTTCGGTCAACACGATGATCCAATTAATAATAATAATGCGGCGGCGCAAAAACAAAGTTACGATGTGCGATTCTCAGGGCGAAATCAGCACAAACGGATCGCCCCGGCGGGGTCAATGCACCGGCGGAACTGGTTCAATGTTATTTCGCCAAAAAAGCCCTTCGAGCCGCCACTGGGGTCGCCCGCAACGGTTAACTCTCCGCCGACGTTTCGGGCTTGCGTCGGCGCGAATTAACCGACATCGAGCTGACTGTTCTATGCACTCTTTCATCTCCTGTCTTCTCTCTCTACAATATACTAATATTTAACTTTAAATTCACATGCTTTTAAAACGAGGTTCTAGATTTTGATGCATTCACCCCCAGTAATATTCTACCTCACACTACACAGACTGATAATAGTAACGCTGTGGCAGGTCCGAAAAAACACCATAAACGTGGCCCCGGAATCTAACCAGAGACCTTCGTTTGATACACCATGTAGGTAGTCAAGTTTTTCAATCGATTTGTGGTTTTTTTTTTACCGCATATACTTTATAGCGCTGATATTTAATTTGCAGTTTTCGTCCGCACAGGAGGTGAATGTTGAAACGTTTCCGAGAAACATTACTTAGGGTTTTATACCCTATGAATAATAAAAATATATATATATATAATTTTTTATTAAACGTAGTATTGTTTAGTTGTACTTAAGACAAAAAATTAGTTTCAAATTTTCAGATAAATCTTATTTATGTAATGATGAGCATGGGTACGTTATCTCTCTTCCTATTAAGGTACAATATTAAAAACGTTGGTTATTATAAATGTAAAGAAATTTCAATAGAAAATTAAAGTGTAATTATATCATCACCTACTCCAAGACATCATTCTGTATTCCGTCATTAATCATCATCGCCAATCACAGTCTCACGCAGGAATCGTTGTAACATCCAGCAGTGTTATATATATAATAAAAGAATACTCCTTGGAACTTCTATAATCCTCATTTACACCGTTCAAGTTATGTAATGGTGGCCCGCTTTCTTCGGTGATGTTAATGACCAGATTAACATTGGTAAGGTGCTTTCGGACGTGAATGAATGGATCTGGATTTGTTTAGAATAACTGTGCAACCGTTTGTGTATGTGTAGGGTGTGCACAATGCGTGAGCGCCCCTCACTTCGCCGACTAATAGAATGGAAACCAGTAGCCAGTCAAAATTTTGACTTAGTTCAAACAAGTAATATTTGGACAGTCGAACTGGCTTGTATAAATTTATTACCTCCTCCTTCATAGGACCTGGTTTTATTCATCATCAGGTTTTTTGACGTCTTCGCTATTCGCATATTAATGCTAGCTGTCCCTCGCCCGCTTTGTCGGCTGTAACAACCCCCCACAACACCCATTAGGAAGTAAATATTGTAAAAACTTACTTACACTCGGCAAACGGAATATTCCTGCCAAATTTCCAGTCTCCAGGCCTCGTGGATCCAGAGATTTCGCGACGAGCCTCTACATAGGTGGAAATCTCTTATGTGGCTTTCAGTACATTAAGCATTTGGAAGAATGTGATCTATCATGGTTAAAGTTTATAAAAAAAAACGTAGAGATGATCGAGACGTTCACGTGATGTGTAAATCATAAGCTTACCAACGTGGTGCTAGCTGGAATGATATACACTGCACCAAGCTGCAGGTGTGTAAAGGGTTCCGCCAACGGCTTACCTGATCTGCTCGGTGCATCATGGTAATCAACAAAGGAGGCGTTGGCTCCCACTAACCCGCATTGGGCTAGCGTGGTGGGAAATGACTCAAATCCTCCCATATGAACCTCTACATACGACAGTCCTTAGTGCCCAGCAGTATCGGAGGCCATGCTGACTGTATGAGGAGATCTGTGGGAGAGGCTTATGACCAGCAGTGGACGTCTATCGGCTGATGATAATGATGATGGTGATGGTGACACTGCAACAGATCGTGGTCGCCTTGAGACATAAGATGTTGTCTCGTTATATCACTAATTTTACTAGCTACAACGCCATTCAAACCGGAATAACAATGTTTGCATACTGCTTTTAGTGATTACACGATTTGCGGCAACAGAGAGCTTCCGCCAGTTTATTTTAATATATTTATGTATTACTAGATCTTGTATCCATGAACAATAGTATGATAACAGTACATTGTCCCAAATGCTGTAGGTAATGTAGTTACTGCGGTAACGAGAATTCTGTATCTTTCCTTTCAAAGTCACTGGCACAATCTGGTGTTTATCGTCTTAACTAATATCACATTATACCGCTTACTGTCATACGATATCCGGATCGACTCCTCGATTTGTGGAGTAAATGTGGTACCAGTCACACTGAACAGTGTGTAACAGTCTAGTGATCCATCAATGTCAAAAGCAGTATGTCGGCGAGTAATTAGTGATTGAAATCTGAACACTGGAAGGATAACGGATATACTCGTAGATAAACACATATAACTGTTACAAAGCTCACATACATTTGCCATACATTTAAATTTAAGGGGTGTAAAGGATCCCCCGCAACAACTCACGGGATCCAAGCCAATCTCACCTGGTCGTGGTGCATCCTGCTAATCAATAAACGAGCGTGGTGGGAAAAGGTTCAAATCTCTTCATATGAACTCTAATAAATATGGCGATCTTTGGGGGAGGCCTATGCCCAGCAGTGGACGTTTATCGGATGATGTAGTAGTAGTACATTTAAGTCTAACTGGGGACTTTCAATCGATAGTTATGTTGACCAGTTAGCTCTCGCCGGAAAGGTTTACTGATGGCAGGTCTATGATGCCGGAGACCATCTAGTTACGTACCACCGCAGCTTGTTTCTGCCGACGCAACAGCAATATGTAAACATTACTGTGTTCCGGTATGAAGAGCGCTGTGGCTAGAGTAATTACTGGGGTAACGAGACTATACATCCTGTGTCTCAAGACTAAGAGTGCAATGTGATGCTGTGTATACCATTACTGTGTGCTAACTCTTTTTGAGATGTAGTGACTACGTCGAATGTTTGTGGTGATCACGTGGAAGCAGTTTGTCTCCAATACTCAAGTTTTTGAGACAACTGCAAACGTAGGTCAATGACAACCTTTATGCAAAATGCGGACAAATCTAACTGTAGTGAGTTTTATCAGATGACCACATTGCTTAATGGTGGAGGAACTGATTTAAGTATTCTGTAATTGGCCATCAACAGCGTAGTCTGTATAACTTCCGGAATTATTTACTTCAATATAGTTCACAGAGTTGGTTTCCTTCAAATGAAATACTGAGAATAATTATGTTTATTTTTAAACGTCGAGTTACAAATATAG